>JAWWLV010000053.1:2948897-3009853 GCA_035041135.1 Platyrinchus mystaceus
GCCGGGCCGCACCATGTGCGGGAAGTCTGAGGGGGAGGGCGGTAAACGGGGCACAGCGGGGCGCGGGGAGGCGAATCCATTTCGTCCGGGCGGGGGGAGAGGCTGGAGCGCTCACCTGGGCTGGACCATTTTGAGTGCGGGGGGGGGGGGTTGTGCCCCCTTCTTTCCCAGCTCCAGGAGTTTTCCCAGCCTTGGACTCCGGGCTTTCCCTTATGGAACGGTCGCCTCCCTGTCTGCCCCGCTCCTGGAAAAGTGGGAAAAAAGCGCAAAAAAAAAACCCCTCCCAGAAAAGAGCTGTGCTGTGCTTCCCTGATGGAGAGGCGCTGGAAAGCTGTCCCCGACCAACCGAGTTCTTGTGGCATCCCTAAAATATCGATCTTGCTTCTCTCTAATCTTTTTTTTTTACATTAAAGATTCTTATTCTTCCTCGGTCTCCCCATATCTTTTCTTTTAGCTTTTTTTTTTTTTTTTAAGCCTAGTTTAGAAATAATAATAATTTAGAAATATGTTTAGAGGCACTTGGGTCATATACTTCATTTATTGATTGATTTTTTATTTAGTTAATGTGGTTTAAATATGTGTTTTATTGAAAGTCTTACTTTCAAGTGACTCTGACATGCAAATAGTCACAGAGGTGGTTTCTTTGGCCCCCTTAAAGTCAACAGGGTGTTTTACACCTGGTGGTGGAATTCGGGACAGTTTCACAAATCCCAGCTTTGTGTCTCTTTTGCTTTTCCTTCTGCTTATTGTTTCTTCTTCCTGGATTTCCCTCGAGCTCAGCTCTCCCCACAGAGTTGGGATAAAACACTTATTTCCCCCAAGGTTTTGACACGAATTTCGTGGGGAGCTTCATTTTAAGACTCTTGGAACCAGGGATAAACTAATTAGTGGGTTTAAACAGAGCAATGGGCATGAAAATACCAGGTAACCAACGGTTCAGTAGCAGCATCACATCTACAGCATGAGATTAATTCGGTTCTGTCACTGGATTTTTGGTACTGTGGACCTGCTTTTTTTGCCTGGAGTGGTGTCTGTCCAGTGCCCTTTTTATGTTGTACTACTAGTGATCCTGCACAAAAAGCAGTGCAATGTTAAAAGGGCATTGGCCAGCAATACTGTCTACGTTATATTCTTATTTTTGCTACAGTCACACGTCCAGAGTCACTGGCTGAGACCAGGAGGTGATTTGCAAAACAGCTGTAAAACGGTTTGGCCACTAATTTTTTTTTGCTAGGAGACTCGTTGTCTTCTACTTCCTCGCCAAGGAGAAATATTAAGTGGTCTTTTGGTGACAAATATCATCATCTCTGAGTCTTTCTTAAAAAATGAGTGCCCTGCAAGGAGCAAAGAACACTGTCCAGCATTCCTAGTTCCTCTCCCCTCCATTCCCAAGTTTCTTTGCATTTTGTTGTTAAGGATCTCGGCACCTTCAAACCCTGAGAGTTCTCAAACTTTCAATATGAAGTTAAAAAAAAAAACCAACCCACTTTCATTTAGATTTATGAAATACACCACTCAGGTGGCAACCCCAGGGATAATGTGCATCCACAGAGCTGGGAAATGAGTGTTCCAGGACATTTTAAAGTGATTCAGCACCTGCAGATTACAAAGAATAAATTCTGTTGTCTAGAAAATATTCCCTGTAATGCACTTTAAGAACATCTGTCTGACAGCGGTTCAGAACCTTCCCTGGCTACGAGGCAAACCTGAAGAAATAAATACATTTTGGAATTGTAGTTTCCAGTTAAAAAAGCACCAAAATTGTTTGAAACCGAATTTCTGCTGAGCAGCTTGTTGGGTGGTTTGGTGGGGTTTTTTATCCCCCCTTTTGGTCAGTGGAACGACGGGGATTACGAATAATAATAATAATAATAGTAATAATAATGATGTTTTCAAATATGTGAGCTCTTGTGTGTGTTAGGACTTGGTGAACTTGATTATTACCCAGTTCTTCGTGATCCACAGCAACCACTGTGTGAGCTGAGGAGGTTTTTTTGCCTTTTTTGAGTGTGCTGTTGATTGCTGCTAACGAGCTGTCGCTGCTAACGAGTGCTCTGACTTTATTGCACTACTGTTCTGTACAGCGAGCAGTGCAATAGTATTGTCAAAGCATCTGAGAGCAGAGCACCTTCAGCCTCACTCCCAAACCCGTGAGTAAATTTACACATTTACACCTCAAAACCTGCATTTTCTCCGGGGCTGTTTGTCAAATAAACGCTTCTGACCCAGGTGGGGGTTTTTTTGGCAGGTGGTTTTTTTCCGGAAAAAACAGCGAGAAATAAGTATTTGTGAAATAAAAAGCGGTGATACTGAGCTGTGTTGAGCTTTTCATTGAGCACAGATCTTAAAATTGTTTGAAATTGGATAAGCTTTTAGCTTCACACCCAGTTTTTGATGTCCTGGCTCACAGTAGCAGCGTGGTGTTAGTGGGTTACTGTCCTCATGGTCGTCTCAAATTATCAATATTGAATATCTCATGGGTAATTCTGAAATCCACCTGTACCTGTTGTCTGCTTTCCCAAAAATTAATCAAATGGAGGAGCTGGAGAAAAGCAAAAAAATTATCTTTTTGGGGTGCCTGCCTGTGGAAATGAAAACCTAAAAATGTTAGCTTAGTGGAGGAGAAGAGAAATGATTGGGCAGTGAAGGAGAAAATCCCTCAAGAACTCTTTAAAAATCTGTAGTGTAATGAAAGATATTTTAACCAAGTTAAGGAACTTACAACCATTTTTAACTTGCTTTCATCACTGTCTCTTCTGTGACTGTAAAACCCACCAAATTATTGTGTAAAAAAAATAATGAGTGGCCTGTGAACTGAGAAAACTGCCTTCCTTTAAAGTGGAAATCTTTAATAGATACTCAAATCTCAGGCTAAAATTAATTAAGTAGTAATGCTATCACCAGGCTGCTTTACAAGGCAATTAGATGATTCTCTGGTGGCTTATTCATCCCAAGGAGAGAAAAGTGATGTCATCAATTTTATTGGCTGTTAGTCAGCCTGGTTTATTGGGGAATAATAGAATGTATTGTGGGCATTAAAAGCAGCTGAAAGAACACATCCCTGATATAATGAATAACAGAACCTCTGGTGATGCTCTTGGATCCTGAACACTTGCTCATAATCTCTGCTGGCTGGTAGTTCTGCTGACAGAACTTTGAAAATATTAAGTTTCAAAACTGTTTTCTGCTTTCCTGAAACACTTGAAGGGCAAATGGTTGGGGCTTGTCTGCAGTTTTTGGGTTCTGATACACTGTGCCTGACCTTAAATATTTTAGTTCCAGAAGGCAGAAGCTGATCTGGACTGGATTCAACACAGACTGGAGTATGAAATTAGGAAAAGTCTTCCTGATGATGCACCACCAGAGGTAGGGTTAATAATTAACATTTTTTTGATTAAATTCATAGATTTTACTGCGTTTTCTATGAAGATGGTAACAAATGAGACTGTTCTTTTATCTGGTTGTTAGGTTTTTGTTATTGTTATTATTATAAAGTGTTCCCCTGCATCATTTATCAAGATAACTGGCCTAGAATGAGTTCAAACAAAACCCCCTTGGTTTCCTGGTACAGGGAAATTCTCTCATGTTCTGCTCTGAGAAATTAGTAGTGGTAACACCTAAATTCAAGAGACAGAGCAAAGGTGTGTCTTAGCTCTGAGATCCAACTTAAACTTGCACATAAGCAATGGCTAAATTAATATTTGGGGGAGAGATGAGAGGAAGAGGACAAAAATAAATTACATCATTGTACCAAACAGCAGAAAAATCATCTCTTTTGTTCGAAGCCCCCAATTTATTCTATCTCAGAAAAGCTATTAGAGATCTCCAACACAATAAATTCTTCCTCCTGTACTTGTTGTGGATCCACAGAGTTATGCAGGTTTGTTAACACCATCTATGAAAAAACAAATGTAGAGTTGAAACACGCTCCCAGCTACACTTTTCACTGGACAGGCTCATTTCATGGTCTGTTTTGGTGCCTCCAAGGCCTCCACTTTTAATTGGTATTTAGTCAGATTAATTTTCTTTCCTTGTGTGGTGTAAATGTGCTTTTAATTTCTCCACAGGAAGACCCACTTGCCATCCTGGAGGGACTCTCAGTGGCAAGAGCTCGTTATAAAGCCCTGTGTACACGGATGGACAAAATATCCAGGGAGCAGAAAGAAGCCATGAAGGGCATCCAAGCTCCTGTGGAGAACACAATGAAGATAGTTCAGGAATTACAGCAAAAAGCTTGTCTTGAGGTAGTGTTTTCCTTGTAATCACTTTGTTTTCACTCCTGTAAATAAAACAGGTACTTTGCAGCCTTTACTTAATACTGTGAGTGGTTGGAAACTGCTGTACAGAGTGCAGGCTCTTGGAAGAAGATAAGAAAATGGTTTCCCAGAAGAAATTCCTGCAGGATTGGAGCCCTTTTTGTAGATCCCAATTCCCCAGCAGTTAGGATAGCAGAGTTCAGGCTGGGAGCTGAAGTAATACCTGAGGAGTGTCAATAATTTCATAGAAATTCCAGAGAAATCGGTGCCTTTGTGCTCAGCTGTGTCCCAGGGCCACCCTGACATCTTTTAGGAATGAAAAACGGAAGGTGAAAGCAATTTTAAGAGGCAAAAAAGCTTTTAAATGGAAAATGTTCTTTTCACTGTCTGAAGGGAGTAAGTTAAAACCAACACATTGTCACACACACACTGGGATTCTAAGTTTTTCCTCAGTGTGATAATGCCTCTCTAGCTATTAAAGAAACCAAGAACACATTTTCCTAAGTGGTCTTCAGGCACTGCTTTGTTACAGTTATGAGGAGATGGTTGTGAAAGCATTAATTTTGTCCCTTTACAAATAAGGTGATTTAGATCAATGTTCTAATGACACTGCCCTGAGATTGTGTTTTATCTGTCAACAGCTCCAGATATGGGACTGGCAAGTCTTTACAGACAAAATGTACTGTTTCCTGACTTAAAAGACAGTACACAGAAAGGAAAATATATCATATCTCCCTGTGTTCCAAGGATAGGCTGCCAAGAATAATTTTGTATTTGGATTTTGTTAAAGGGGAAGACTCTCCTCTCTTCAGTTGTATGTAGAATTTTAGATAAAGATTTTCTTCCACTTTGTACATTTCCTAAACCAGAGATGGATTAAACTGCTCTGGAGAAATGCAAGTCTTTAAGTGAAGTGCTTCTTTTTACTGAAGAATTTATCTTGAATAATTTATAGTCTTGATGCTAAAGGAAGATTATGGCTGATTTTTCAGAAACACTTTGCCTGCAAATTTGCTTTCAGGTGAAGGAAAGTGGGAGTTTACTCTCAGTGTCCATGAGAAAAGGGCTCCATAAACATTGAGTTCTTCTGTAAATATCATCACCTCAGGAACAGAAGGACCAGAGTTCTCTATGTTTGCTTTTTTTCTTTTTTTTTTTACTAGAGCTTACCCTTGTCAGTAGCAGAACAGGCTGCAGCACAGCAGATGAGCATCCAAACTGGGAAAAAAATGGAATCATCAGTGGAAAAGGTAATTATGGCACGGAGTGTGAGAATCCCAGAAACCATGAATCCTGAGTGTAGCTCAGAAGGGCTGTTTTTGTGACTTAATGCCTCTCAAATGAATGGCATTTTTCAGAAATGGGATTCAGCTTCTAACAAACCTTTTCATTTTTGCTGTACACGGATTAAGTTTTTTAATTGTTCCAGTTGAATTGTCCACAAAGGAAAAATTAGCTTTTATGGAAGACTTTGTTCCCCTTATTTTTTAATTGGGATGTGTTTATGTTTCGCTTCAGGCAGTTGGTTGCTCTTGTTGATCCTCTTGTTCTGTTAATGCATGAGATAAAAAACCTTTGGGTGGGAGTGAGGGATGTAATTGATCCAAACCAATGTATCTCAACTTGGAGAGAAATGTAATTTCCTGTAAAACATTAAAAAAATTTTGAGATATGAGTAGCAAAGTATTCTTGCAATAGAACACAGATATAAACTAAGATTTGCTGAAAAGTCAGATGTTCTCCCATAGCTCCAAGCACAAAATTCCAACACAATTATCTGCAAATATTTGGTTTGGGTTTCATGTTAAAAACACAATATTAAAGAGGGTCAACAGAGTGTATTTATCTGATTGATCTTGTCTTTTTGCTATGCCTTCTCTCTGCCCACTGTCACAGGGACACCCCACTTTCTGTCCCTTTATTGCCAAGGTTGGTTTGCACGAAAGCTGCCCAGGATCCTGTAGCTTCACTCAACATATTGTGTGCTAATTACCTGCTCCTTCCTTGAGAAATGCTCTCAATTCCTGCCTTTCCATCCTGAATTCTGAAGCACTTCCCACCCAGCTGCCACAATCACACTGGAGCTGCAATCCCTGTGGCTCAGCTGGGATCAGCCCCTGTGCTGTCTTTGTGTTCTCAAGGCCTTCCCTGAAAGGCAGAAAAAGTGGGAAGATGTTGCAAAGGCCCTGGGAATTTTGTACCAGCGCTGTATTTCTGGCTGAGGAGAGTTTGATAGAGCTGCTCTCAGCTTGTCACAGCTGTCAGCCTCTCAGAGCTGCCTGGGAAGAGGGAAACCATCTCTCCCTTCCCTGCATGAGCAGCGCTTTCAGATCCACGCTGGAATGCAAAGGAGGAAGCTGGAGAGGCTCATCTGACTTGCATATCAATCCTGCTGGATCCATTTTATACTTAATTTTATTTGAAGCTGTGTTTGATCCATTGTGCTGTTGACAGCTGCGAGATCCTTGGTTATCCAGTGGTAAAATGCAACCACTTGTGCAGGAATAAAAGTGTAAAAAAAGAATTTCTAAGCAAAAGACTAACAAATCCTGACACTTATGCCCTGTTTATTTGTAGCCACTCTGTGCAGGATCTACAGTCCCTGGCTCAGCTGAAGGTAAGTGCTGGAAAAAAATAAACTTTCCACTGTTTTCTTCTCGTAAAACCTGTAAATAAAGACAGTAAATTCACTGTTTTCACTCTCAAGCACCAGTAACTCCTGCTTTCACGCGAAGAATTCAGATTTTAGTATAAGAACCTGAACTCTTAGCTACAGTCCATGTGTAGTTCTGGGATTTTTTTCTTGCTGTTGATGGGATTGAAGTGCATACTGCTTTGCTTGTGGTATGGAAGAAATGGTCATAAAAACAGCTCTTTTAAATCCATTTATCCCTACTTATGGAAAGGAATTCTCCTGTTTTGCTTTGGTTTGGTTTTTGAAACACAGCTAAATAGTTGCTGACAGACCAGATTTGTCAATCCACATCAGAGCTCAAATTAAATGATTTTTCACTGGGTCTGCAGATACAGGGATAGTTTGGAGGGAGTGTCTTCCTTCCCTCCTTCCTCTTGCTGGAAAATCTTCCTTTAGACCCATTTAGAGGGATTATGAAACAGTAATGGAAGTACTTTCTATCTTTGGCCTAGCTTTTGGAGAAACGAGTATTTTCTATTTCCAGTTTTTTCACCAAATATCTTCCATTTCCAATTTTTTAGCATCCCAGTTCAAACTGTTGACTGAGGAAATGCCTCTGACTG
Source organism: Platyrinchus mystaceus (assembly GCA_035041135.1). Classification (NCBI taxonomy): domain Eukaryota; kingdom Metazoa; phylum Chordata; class Aves; order Passeriformes; family Tyrannidae; genus Platyrinchus; species Platyrinchus mystaceus. The sequence goes on from JAWWLV010000053.1 coordinate 2,956,412, forward strand.
TACCCAGGCCCATCAGATGATCTGTCACATTAGCAGACTTGAACTCTTTGTAACAGGGAGTTATTTAACCACTTTGTTGTGAATAAGAACAAGGTTTAAAGCCATTCATCAGCAAGAATTTCATAAGCTCTAAAGAAACTCAGCCTTTTTTAAATTAAACAAACTCAAACAGTTAACCATTCACTGCCATATTATAACTTTATAATGTGATTTTACTCCCCTACCCCCTTCCTGCTTAGGTACACTCCCCAAAGTGTTAGACCATTATACAAAACCCCCTGAATTAATCTGTGTAAAAATGCTTTGATCATTTTCAAAGCTGAATTTGAGGTTCTTCAGACTTTTTCACTTTGTTTTCACTGTACAGATGTCCAGGTCTGGGTCTGTTCAGGGAAGTTTTGCTGACACAGTCATACTGCCAGGCCCTTTTAGTGTTCAGAATCTGCAGCCAGACTGGAAAAGCAAAGCCCTGACACTAAACCATGACCCCCAAGCCCTGCCCTCCCCTCACCAGCCCCTCCTGCCTCTCCAAGCCCTGACCCCTCCCTGGAATGTGCTGTGGATTTCTTGCAGGCTGAGGTTACAAACAAACAAGTTTTTAACTCAGGAATTCCGTCTCTTTAACCCTAAGGCTGGATTAGCAAATGACTTCTCTGGTTTGGAGTAGCACAGAAAAGCTGATGGTATAATAAGAGTGAGATTTACAGAGCACTCACAGAAATCATTCATTATGTGCTTTTTAGCCTTTTTTTGCCCGTTTGATCCCTGTTTTGGTAAATAGTTTGTTTTTCTCTTACAGGGCAGCACTGAGGATTTCACAGGTGGATGAGATGAGCACGAAATCCACTCACTCAAGAATACAAGTCCTGGAAGAATTTGGTACTGTGAAAAGCAACAGAAAAGGGAACATTAAATTAGTTGTCTAAGCGAAAGCTTGGCCCCTTCTCGTCTGAGACACAAAGCACCTTGGTCACAGCTCCTGGATTATGGAGGAACAAGTATTTCCCTGGGATCTAAGAGCTGCCAAAAGTCCACTGTCGGAAAGTTGTTATGTTTCTGTGCACAGACTCCATTTCTGGTGCTTAAAACTGGAGAGTTAAAAACCACCGGGGTTGGCATTTTGCCTTAGATATTTATAGGCCTATGGTCAATGCATTTTTTAAGAGTGTTACGAGCCACGTGACATTTTCTTGCTCTCGTTCTTCGGTGGGTTTTTAACAACCCAAGCCTCTTAAGTGTCCTTACATTCCTGAATAAATGATGAAAGCTAAGGAGATGCCATAGATTTATTCTACTTTTGTGTACGTGACTCCAGAGCCTGTGCCTCGCCCTGACCTCCTGAACCTGGGCCCTGACCCGCTTAATTTTCCTTTGCTGTGAACTCCCTTGGGTTTTTTAGAGTTCAGGGAAACCAGAGGCTCACAGAGTAGCTGAGGTTGGAAGGGACCTCTAAAGACTGTCCAGTCCAACCCCCTGTCAGAGCAGGACCAGCTGCGACAGATCCCTCAGGGCAGCATCCTGAAAAATTCCGAGGATGGAGAATTCACAACCTCTGTTCCATTGTTTGACCACCCTCACAGTGAAAAACTTAAGGAGGATTTTTTTTTCTGTGTGTTTAATATTTCTATATTTATTTCAACCTAATTAGAGGATAAGGTATCTGAAGTTTTACCAAGTTCCTGTGGGGTTTTGGGAAAAATTGTGTGTGTCAAAGGAGAAGAATTTAAATTAGTGCTCTTGGGGAGGGGAAGACTGATTTCTTAGCTCACTGATGAGATGGTTTAGGGTTTGATGGGAAGAGGAACAGGCTGGATATCGAAAAAAAAAGGAGAGGAAAGAACAGGGATAAGTTGCTTTTATGATGTTTGCTGCCAAGTGTGCCTTTACCTACACGTAATTAACCAGTTTCACAAACTGGTATTTGATAGTTAAGATTTTAATCATATTCATCAGCTTTCAACAGAGGGCTCGATCCCATCACTTCTGCCAGCAGTGTTAAATATTTATTAGCGAACCGTGGCTACGATAATCGGAGATACCCGTCAGCGGGCAAACAGCTACAGCTGTGGAAACCCATCCCTGCCCGTGAGCTGCGTACAGCAAAAAAGACACGCGTCGAACTTTTTATTTTGGACACCAAAGCTCCCCCGGTTCCCTCAGGGGCGGCCGCGCCTCCCGCGCTCCCCTCAGCGCGGCCCCGCCCCTCCCCGGGCCGGCCCTGCGCCTGCGCACTGCGGGCGCCGGGCGGGGCGGCCGCGCTGCCGCGGTCACGGCGAGGGCCGGGCCGGGGTTGGGGCGCTGCCTCTGCCCGCCCGCCCGCTCCTCAAACCCCGCGGAGCCTCCGCTCCTCACCCCGGGCACGGAGAGAGGGAGGGCCGGGGACAGCTGTCCCCGCCGGCGGGGCCGCAGCCATGGACGAGCAGAGCGTGGAGGTGAGCGGCGAGCGGGCGGCGCGCGCGTTCCCCTCAGGGAGGGGGGGGGGTCCCCTCAGGGGCTCCTCACGCTCTGCCCGGTTCGCCCCTCGGCTGGGGGGCTCTGTGAGGGGGGGGGGATTAAAAAAAAGGCCGCTCTCGGCAGCAGGGGAGGCGGCAGGTGGGGATGTGGGAGGAAACGAGCGGCGGGTGCCAGTTCCGGAGGTGGATGGAGGGAAGGGATGGAGGGATGGAGGGATGCGGACCTGGCGCACGCACAGCCCGCCTTGGCACCGGGAAGGGCTCTCGGTGAGCCGGCAGCTCGCACACCCGCTGTGGGCTGAGAGCAGCCAGACCGGGGAAGGGTTTGAAAGGCCATCTGTGACGACCTGCTGTGTGTTGCGTTCCAATGGTTTGCGGCTGTCAAAAAAGGCAGTGTGTACGACCTACTGTGATAAATGTAAATTGAATGTGTATCTTGCTTTTGTGCTGATTCATAATTTCAATACTGTGGGGGAAAAAAATTAACCCTCCTGAAGAACCTTTGAAAGTTCCATAGTTAAAACCAGCAGGGTTATAACGACTGTATAATGCAGAGTGTAGAACTTCTTTATCAGTTAAATATCTATCAATATGTAAAGCAAGCATTGCTTTCAAAACACCTGTCTCGTTTGGGGAATGGAGAAGTGAGGTGGTTGTGTTGTAGAACAGAATGCTGCTCTCTTCAAATGGGTGTAGCAAAAATAGGTTAAGTTACATTTTTATCACCCAAGATTGGCTAAATAGGGTGGTAGAGAGCTAATGCTGGACTATAAAAGAATGTGAATCGTACAAAAGCCAGAAAAAAATGCTCCATTCAATTCAGTGCCTCTCATTAGCATTCTGTATGTCACATACCTGCACTTACCATGATTTTGAGTCAGTTTGGTGCCTGTCCAGTGACACTGGTGGGTGCAGAGCCTGCAGGTGCAGCACAGCTTCTTCTGGCAGCTGTTCAATCCCGGGTGAGCTCAAGCAGGAATGATATCCTGGCTCCAGGAAGGCCTGCTCCAAAAAAAAAAAAAAAAGATGAGGCAGACACAGAAACTATTCCTTGAAGAAGGAGGATATGAGATGGTGCGGAGGAGGAGAGCCCCGGTGTCGAGGTGGTGCCTCGCTCGGGGGATGTGCTGTTTGGGGTGGAACTGAAGCGAAACCTGGCGCTCTGCCTGGAAAACAAAGGCAACTCTGATGTGTTTGGTTTAACAATGGTGATAATCCCCCCCTTTGCAGAGCATTGCCGAGGTGTTCCGATGTTTTATTTGTATGGAGAAGCTGCGGGACGCTCGCCTGTGCCCCCACTGCTCCAAGCTGTGCTGCTTCAGCTGCATCCGGGTGAGTTCGCTTCTCATAGTTTTATTTTTGCAAATGTATGAGCTGAAAACCGGCTGATCTTGTGAGAACGTTCTTGTTCCTTTTCCTGGAGTTCCAAGGATTCCTTTTTTCCTCCTCTGCCCTCCTCAGTTTCCCTTTCAAACACTTTTATAACACCCTGAGGAAGAACTAGGCGGGCTGTGCATTGCGTTCAGTGGTGCTAATTATAGGGACCATCTGCAGTAAGTGCTGTTAAGGAGGAGACACACAATGATTCCTTCTTTAGCATCTCCTGAGAGCCTGTGGTGCCTGTGTGGAAGACAAAAGTTGGGACGGGAATCAGATGCTGACTTTGCATCTGGGAAGGTCATAACATCACCTCTTGTACCCTGGAGATGATTTATGATGCTCGTCAGACCAGTGATCAGAGGGGTCTAAATCTTTCTCAGAGGACTCTGAAGCAGCACCAGAATCTCAGTTAATTTAAGGTGATGGTTACCAATGTATAACACCTCAGTTGCAAACCAGCTGCAGTTATGTGTTGGTGTAGCAGGAGAGGGTTCAACTGAGGTTTCCAGCCCTCCAAGTAGTATTTCCAGAAACTGGAACAGACATTCATCCTTTGCTTTGAAAGCTCTGACAGGAACTGTAGGTGAAGGATTCGTGCTGCATATTAAGAGTGTTGGATGACATATTGTTGCTGGGTGGTGAGAGATTATTCATGAGAATCTTTAAATGTAGTAGTGAGCTGACAAATATAAGCCCATCAACTGCTGAGCTCTTACACTTGTGAGTTGTAGTGGGCAGGTGAAGTTCTTTGCTCAGCTGTTTGTCTCTGGAGCTTTCTGGAAGAGAAGCATTCACAGGTCCTTGTGGATTTGATCATTGAACTGCAGGTATTTAACTGGCCTATAAATAGGAAGGAATAAGTTACCTTGAAGACTAATTAGACTCTGAAAAATAGGCTTGTTGTACCTTTTGGTTCCCTCTGTTGAAACATGCTCTTGAGTCTGAGACTCCAGGAATCTGCCAAGTGGGTGGGTTCTAATGCAGTATTTGGTACCTCAGAATTCTCTGTGTAATTTTAACTGAAGCATCTTTGACATCTAAACAAAAGTGGTTGCTTGTTACTAAGGTACAAATAACAGCTTCTTCTGTGATTAAGTGGTTGAACAGTTAAATCTGTTTAAAAAAGGAAAAAAATTAGAGGAAGACTATAATAAAAGTAAGTAACTCCTAATTAATGATAAAATGTACTTGCCTGCAGTTCTTTTCTTACAGTTTCTTTAAAAAGGTTTTTCCTCTTTCCATCACAGCGTTGGCTGACTGAACAAAGAGCTCAGTGCCCTCATTGCAGGTAAGGTATTTTTAATATCAGGAATTGGCTGTAATACCCTGTTAGGATTGATTTTCTTTCTTTTTTTTTTTTCAGTGCAGGTTGCATTAAATTTATAAGCTTGATTACTTTTTTTTTTGTGACCTGGCTGTTGGTACTATAAAAATTGGCCCAGGTATAAGACTTAATTTAAAAGGCATTCTAATTTTGTGACAGGCTGAGATCTTTGTTCTTCCCATGTAACACTGCTGTTTTCAGTGCATGGAGTTGGTGTAATAAGAGTTACTAGATGGAATTCCTCTTACTCTTTATATTTTTCTTATAAGACTCAGAGACCAGAAGCTTCACTTTTCAGGCTGATCTGTGTCCTTTTTCCTGTGCTATAATCTGTATGACATCAGTCACTGTGGGGCGGTTCATTGTGCTTCCCACCCCTCTTGATTTTCCTGAAATAACTAGCACAGCTTCTACTTTTTTTAGCCTGTGACTCTTCTGGTAGTGCAGAAATGAACTGAATTCACTTGGGTGCTTCTCCTTTATCTCCTGGTTGCCACATGGTTGCTCTTTCTCTGCTGTGCTTCTTGCAGGGCCCCCCTGCAGCTCCGGGAGCTCGTCAACTGTCGCTGGGCAGAGGAGGTCACCCAGCAGCTCGACACCCTCCAGCTGTGCAACCTCAACAAGCATGAGGAGAATGAAAAGGACAAGTAAATGGAGGGTTCTTTGCATCAAGTGTTCTGTGGTTTGGCTTTCAGGAGTGGGATTTTAGTTATCAGGGAACAAAGTGGTGATTTGCACTTTGCTGGAAAGTTGTGGTGTCGCTCCTGTCACGCTTCGGTGCCTTTGCCTAGAAAGTGGCTGTTTCTGGTTCTGCTCAACACATTTAAAAGGGAAAATGTGGGAATCATGAAGGGCAGGAATACTTGAAAGGCCCTCAACCCTTCTCAGTGACCAGATATCTGAAATAAGTCTTATCTCATTGCCTTGCTCATTTGGCAGTAAGTCCCAGTAAGACTGTGGGTGCTGCTTTGGTGTCTCAGCACGTAACAGCAGGGAAGCTGTTCTGAGCTGTCTTCTAGTCCTGAAAATGTAATTGATAAACCCAGTTTGAGAGCAAAGAAAATACATAAAATCCCCCCCAAAAGCACTGCTATTGCTCTGTCATGGTACTGCTGTTCATTCTCCTTCCTTGTCTCTGGAGCTTCCTGTATTTTCTGAGATACTGTTTTCCTGGGGGCAGCTGTCAGCACCTTCTCAGCAGCCATTTCTCATGATTTTATCCCATTCCTGGAGCTATTATGTATTGTAAGATTATATTCTGGAGATTTGAAGGAGAAAAGTTTGAGAAGCAGCACTGGAAAATGGACAGGGACTAATTATATGTTCTGTGCCTGCCTCCTTCCCAAGTTCCTGAATCCTGATGGAAGGGGAAGGCAGAGGCATGTATTTGGAGTCTGGCCTGTGCTTGGTTTATTGATTGATGCTGTTCCTGAAATTTTGAGAAATAACAAAGCTCAGCTTGTCCAAAAAGCTTATGAGCCATTTCTGTGGTTACTTTAGGTAGTGTATGATTAGGATTTTAATAATATGCAGTATGAACTTCTAAAATTGTGAGCTTGATTCCATGCTGATATCCTTTATCTGCTGGGTACAAATCCAATTTTAGTAATGTACTTTCTATCTCTGTGAAGTGAGAAAAAACTGAAAAGATAAAAAACTAAAAGCCACATTTATTTTACGAAAGGTTTTTACTGAATCCAAGTGTTCTTCTTGGAAAAGATGTTTTGTGCCTTACTCTCAGTATCGTGTAGCAGAACAAGTGAAAATGTTAAATTGAGTTTGTAGAAAATTCCCAGCTGTTTTCTGTTGATGAAAAGTGTTGGTTTGTTTCTTTTTGTTTAAGGTGTGAAAATCATCACGAGAAGCTCAGTGTGTTCTGCTGGACCTGCAAGAAGTGCATCTGCCACCAGTGTGCACTTTGGGGAGGAATGGTGAGAGGAGACTTGCTTATATACTGTTGGATTGCCATGAAAATCCTGCAGTTGTATGTGTGATTTATAATGTAATAACACTGGCTGTGAAACCTGATACTTCCTGTTCATAATTAGAGAAGGAAATGGAATTTTTGCCAAAAGGAGCTCAGAATTACCTTACACAAATTCTGTGTGGGGGTGAGAGTTTTATGGGCAAAGGAAGAAGTCTTGCTCAGAAAATACAGATAACACATTATTTAATTGTCCTGGCCTGTAATCCTGAATATCTTCAAAGCTGCAGCACAGCTTTTTTTCATCACAGTATTCCAAGGAGAAGCAGCTGTTCCTGTTTGGAATACAAGTGGTTAACAGAGCTGCCTTTGTTTGGGAAGGGTATTTTAATAATAAAAATAAAACCTCAACTGTTATTTGATTTGTTAGAGGGTTGCACAGTGAATGAAGCAGTTTATTTTTGGAGGACTGCTGAGACTCCAAATAACTCCTGACAGGAAGCTTTGATGGAACGAAAGCCAAATTCCTGACTTCTTAAAGGAGGGAAGCGAAAGACAGACTTCCTACATACAATCTGCTCTGGAACTTTTCCAGGATGAGTGATACACTCAGAGCCTTTCTTCCCCTCTCTTTCAGGAATTTAATAGGAGTGGAATAAAGTGAAAAAGAGATGCTCTGTTATTCACCACCTCCTCCTCCTCCTCCCTCTTTTTTCTCTTTGCACAGCACGGAGGACACACTTTTAAGCCGCTGGCAGAAATCTACGAGCAGCACGTCACCAAAGTGAATGAGGAAGTGGCAAAGCTCAGGAGGAGACTCATGGAACTGATCAGTTTGGTGCAAGAAGTGGTGAGGAAGTTTGCCTGTGGTACTGCCTTGGCAAAGGACAGCTGAAAAGTGGGATGTGGAAGTAGTTAATACACCATGTCATGATAGTGGTGTTTTCAGTGCCTCTTAAAAGCTTCCATGAAAGTTGTGAGATTATCCCATAGGGAGATGCTTTTCCTTGTTAGTTATACTCTTTTTATGCCATGTGGAAAGGTCAAAACCAGAACTGAGAATATTTTGTAGTTGCTAGAGTTGGGTAACAGGGAGTTTTTCTTTGGGGGTGTGCTATTTAAAAGCTGGAGTTGCACACTTCTTACACTTACAGAAGTGCAGTCTGCCATGCTAAACAGGTATAAAAATGCTTTATTCTGACAGAGCTTATTTTCCTTGCTTCAGAATAATAACTGGAAGCATATTTGAGCCTCCAGGATGGGCTGTAGATCAGCTCACCAGTTAGATTTGTTTGTGTGCCTCCTTTTTTACTTCCCTGTGGGGTAAACGTGTCTGACATCCAAATATCAGCATGTTCAGCTTTGACAGTTTCAGTGGGAATTCCAAAAATTCAGTGCAGTTTCTTAAATCCCAGGAAGGATTATTTTTATATTCTGCTGGATGCTGTCATATTTATAGTGTGTGGTCTTTGTGCAAATAAAATCAGGGTTTTTTTTTTAACAAGCTTCTGTATGATTTTTGCCTGGGCTGTTCAGGTTGTTGTTTGCCACATGCTCTGCTCCAGCTCAGATGTGACTGTTGTATCACCACTTATGTTTGTAAAATACTGAGAGTTTGTGGCCTTCAGCTGCCAGGGATAAGGAGCTCTTTTTATCACACTGCTCTTGTTACCACAAAGAACTTTTCTGTGCTGCTCAAGTTCCAGCAGAGAAACCGCCGGTTGCGCTTTCAAATTTTGATATAAAGAATCCCCACATGACAAATCCCTGTGTAATGAGGAAATGTTGCTCAGCTTCCCTGTTAACCTTTGGGCACCCAGCAGAGGGCACAGAGGGCTGTTGGATCCAGTGAAACCATAGCTGGACCAGGAATATCCCGGAATGCAGCTCACTGAAAACCACGTTCCTGACATTTTATTCCAAACATTCACACTTCAGCAGGACTGGGCTTTATTTCCTTGTCTTCTCCATGGGGCTGGAGGGCGACTTGGGGATTTCTGGGATCTGAGAGAGCGAGGTCAGTGTGTGAGTGGGTGTTTTTAGGGATGGTTTTCCTGCCCCTGTTCCAGGAGAGGAACGTGGAGGCCGTGCGCAGTGCCAAGGACGAGCGCGTGCGGGAGATCCGGAACGCCGTGGAGATGATGATTGCCAGGCTGGACACTCAGCTCAAGAACAAGCTTATAACTTTAATGGGTAGGGATTTCTGGCCTTTTTTAGGAGTAGGATTAATACATTAACAATGTGTAAATCCATTGGGAAACTTTCTTACCCTTGGGAATGTGAGTCCTTACACACTTTATGGTGTTAAGTGTGTTAATTGCTGGCAGGAAACTTCCACCCCCAGCAAAGCCTTTGGTTAATTAAGCAGTTACTGTGATACAGGTCTAAGTTGTTAGACAGAACCTGGTTATATTCTGTTACAAACTCCTCTATAATAACTAAGAGAACATTCCCATCTATTGGAAGATGTTTAGGACCTTTCCACTAAAATGGTTCCTTTTCCCTTATTTATGTTAGTCAAGGAGTCCATCTTTGTCATATATATTCCTTTTAATGTAAAAAAAAAATAATCAGAAGTGCAGTCAAACCTTTTTTTTTTGTCTAAAAAGCACCCCCAGAACAACAAACCTGCCATTTCTGGGACACAGAGTGTTTCATTATTCCCTTACCCTCAAGTGAGTTCTTCACTACAGCTCTAATTAAAAACCTAGACTTGCTTTTCAAATGCTTTCTCAATCAACCTTGGTATATTTAGAAATCCTTTAAGTGTGTTCTGGGGCAGGTCCAAGTGGAAAAAAAAAAAAAAAGAGAAGTGCAGTTTCTTAAAATCCAGTGAGTATGTGTTGTTTTTCTTTAAACAGGTCAAAAGACATCACTTACTCAAGAAACTGAACTTCTGGAAACTCTGCTTCAAGAAGTGGAACATCAGGTGATTATGAGAAGAGATGGAATGTTGTGTTACACAGATCCCTCCTCAGTTGGCCTTTCTTATTTACTTATTTTTAATCTATTAATTGATGAATATTTCTCAAGGATATCTTTTCATTTAAGAGGCCTCAGTTTGCACAATTTCTTCTTAAAAACACATCTGTCTTCTAGGAATAATCCAAGGTGTTCTGTTGCTTGATAAACTAGTACAGGGATTAATAGCAATACCCTATAAAACTGTACAGTTATATATAAATTAGTTTAATCTAAGTAGTTGTTGTAACTGTCACTGTAGAATTTCAGAACCAAAACCTCCGAGCTCCATTTCCCATGTGTTGTGGGTAAACTTTCAGAAGCTGTGACACGAGTGCCATTTATTTGTTTTAAAGCAAAAATGGTCCAAACCTTTGTGTTTTACTGACCTAAGGATTTTTTTTCCCCTCCTTTTCCCCCCTGTAGTTACGATCCTGCAGTAAGAGCGAGCTGATATCCAAGAGCTCCGAGATCCTGATGATGTTCCAGCAGGTCCATAGGAAGCCCATGGCCTCCTTTGTCACCACTCCTGTCCCCCCAGACTTCACGAGGTCAGTGTTGCATTTCTGTCCTCTTGTAGTCTGAGCTTGGCAACCCTCTCATAAAGGTTTGGTTTGCCTGTTAAAATCGTGTTTAAAAGTATCTTACAGCAGATATTTTACCTGCTCAACTTACTCCTCCTGGTAACCTGTGCTGCAAGTAGGCTTTTCTGTTCCAGCAGGGCTTATTTAGTCTGTAGTCCCTGCTGGGGACTCAGGACAGTGGGTTCCAACTCTTTCTTTTTTTCTCTTTTACACTTAGTTTACTGATTTGTCCTTTTTTTTCCTCTTATTATTGGGTCACTCAGTATATAATTGCAAGGCTCTCATGAGATGCCTCTGCAGGTCACCTTAATTCAGAATATCCAGCCAGAATCACTTCATAGCACAGCTCTTCATGAGGAGAGAGCTGCTGGTGCTGGGTTCTGAGGGAGCCTGTGCAGTTTAGGCTGCCTGAAAAATACCTCCAAAAACCTGAAAGTAAGACAAGTCTCAATAATTAGAGAAATCAGTTTGGCTTTGTCATGATTTAACTCCAAATGTTCAGTTTTTAATGGCACCAAGGTGGTTGAAACAAACTTCAGATGTTGTGCTTTCAGCCACCAACAGTTTCATCCTTTCTAGAACTGCCAAGGAGTCTTACATTAAAAATTCCCCTTATTAAGAGATTATCAGCCATCACAGGTAAAAGGGTAAATCCTCTTAAATACTTGTGGTTGCTATAAATATTAGTTTTATTGTTGTGTGCTATCACATGGAGAGGTACTGGAAAGAAGGCTTATAGATGGAATTATACCACAATAACCCAGTGGCTCTGCTGACCTAAATCATCTAAAATGCTTCTGCACATTCCAGAAGTTGGGATTTTTAATGTCACGTTATTCCACTGTCATATATTTATTCCTTCCCCCACAGTGAATTGGTTCCAGCCTATGACTCAACTACGTTTGTCTTGGAAAACTTCAGGTAAGAATTTATCTTAAATTGCTGTGAATGTTGGGAACCTTCTTCTGTGTCTTCTCTCCATGAGTAGTGTTATTTAAAACACAGAATGGTCTCTACAGGAAGCTGCTGGATCTTGGAATTCCATTAAAAAAATCTCTTGTTTACCAGGTTAATAACCAACCCCAGCTAAACTACCTGCTAAAAAGAGTTCTCATGACAAAGGAAAATTACTTATTTTTCTTTTTAAAGAAAAATGGGACAGTTTTACAAGGAGTACACGTATTTGGAGGGGCACTTAGCTCATCTGCTGCTCCATGCTGCTGCAGCAAGAGGGATGGTTCTGGAATGGAACTGTGGAGTTGTCTGTGCAGCTCAAGGTCCCAGGGAAGGTTCTGCTTTGTCCCCAAATCAGGTGTTTCCTCCTTCCTCCACAGCACGTTGCGCCAGCGAGCGGATCCCGTGTACAGCCCCCCCCTGCAAGTGTCAGGGCTCTGCTGGAGACTGAAGGTGTATCCGGTGAGTTTTGTCTTCTACCCCATCCCAGACACTTCACCAGCATTCCCAGGCTTCTCCTGTCAGGAATCATCACTTCTCATGTTGTCCATTAAAAGCTGTAGGAGAAAAACATCAGAAGGTTGTAGAGTTGATCACCAACCATTGGAGAATTCCCTGTCTGCCTCCAGCTCTCCAGCATGAAACATTCTCACTGCAGTTAATCTGGTTGATTTAAAAGCAATTAAAAATGGGTCTTACCAATATGGCATAGGAATTTTAATAGCTATTTTTACCCAGTGTTTATTTGCAGATGTTTCTTACAGAAATGAGGTGTAGAAAAACTTACTCTGTGTTCATGAACATCACTTATTGGGGAAGGTGGGAGGAGGACAAGGTGTTAGTTGTGCATCCAGTTCTCAAAGTGGGCATTTAAAACATGTGTAATGAACTAAAGTCCTTTCAGTGGGCTGAATATTCCAATTTCTGAAGGAGTAGCTTTGTCCATGTTGGAATATTAACCCACAAGGTGGGATCTTTATGCAGTCCTGGTCTGCAGAAATAGGTGTTTGGTGGTGGAGCACCAGTTGTGTCTGTAAGTGATTTCTGGGCCATGCTCAGAGAACTGGCTCCGTTTTTTACACCCACATATGCCCCAAACTGTGTTCTTGCAGTGCAGAGATGGAAAGGTGTGTAGGTTATCAGTGAATTCAGGATTGGCTACATGAGATTTGCTGTCAGAAGGCATTAAAATCTATTTTTTCAATGGTAAGTTGAAATGTTCCTTCAACCTGGAGGATTCAAGTTGAGCCACTCTTCATCCAGGTGATCCAGGTGAGTGTCATGGAGGCTTTGCTGTACTTCTTCTTGATTTCTGGTGACTCTAATATTGCTTCTCAGTTAACTGATCTAACTTTTTCATGTTGCATGGAGGGTTTTTTTCCTGAAGAAATTGCTTTTTTCTCCAAAATTAGGTAGCTTTGAATTGTGTCTGTGTGTAAAATATTTCAGAACTAATGCTTGACATGAAATAATGTTTGTCTGGCACATTGACAAGTGTTTGTCTATTCAGACTTCCACTAAATCAAAGCCCTAAAGTGTTAATAGAGTAATAAAAGTTTTGCCTTGAGATCTATATCTGAGATGCCAGTACTGTGGATGTGCTTCCAGGTACAAACTCCTTGTTGATTCACGTTACAGCAGGAGGTCACTGAAGACTAAAAATCACAAGTGTAACATCCAGAGTAGATTCCTCCTGCAAATTCAGTGTTGATTGAAGCTGTTTTCTAAACTTTTCTAAACCTTCTCTATCAAGATGTCTTTGGGGTTTTTTCTGTTTTTTTTTTTTCTTATTTTAATCAATTTCTAAATTTTATTTGAAGGATGGAAATGGAGTAGTGAGGGGCTACTACCTGTCTGTGTTCTTGGAGCTGTCTGCTGGATTGCCAGAGACATCCAAGTAAGTAAACCTGTAGTAAGAACAGACATTGGGTGGTTTTTCTGTTGGTGTTTGCTGAGAACAGCCTCAAGTTCTGTGGTGTCACCAGGGACTGATGCAGAGCCCTCTTGGAAAGGATGGTGGGACTTCTGTTGTTCACTGAGCTTTGAATTGCTCCCAGAGATAACTTAAAGTTGTTACTCAGTGGCTTTCTTAAGATAAAAAGCAAGTTGGCAAAGCAACTGAGAAGAGGATCTGTCTCAGTGTTCAGTCCCGGAGTTCACTCTGCTCCCTTTTGCTCCTTCCTCTGAGTGCTCAGTAACATTTTAAGGCTGTTCAGCTGTGCAGAGAAGTGTCAAACCTGACCCATTCAGCAGCCCTGACTCCTTTCTTCTGGCCCTGATCCCTGTGATCCTCCCTGGGCAGGTACGAGTACCGTGTGGAGATGGTTCACCAGTCCACCAACGACCCCACCAAGAACATCATCCGCGAGTTCGCCTCGGACTTCGAAGTCGGAGAATGTTGGGGCTACAACCGGTTCTTCCGCCTGGACCTGCTGGCCAACGAGGGCTACCTGAACAGGCAGAACGACACCGTGATCCTCAGGTGAGGGGGCAGCTCAGGGGGGCTCAGAGTGTCACCTCTGCTGCTGAAACAGGAGATCATTTGGGGGTGGAATTTAAAATGTGCTTCGTCGTAAACGGGTTTCACTGTCGGCCCCTTCAGAGAAGGAAATGGGCCAAAGGGAGTTGTGGAAATGTGAAGTGTCTCTTGTTTGAGGAGTAGCTACTCCTGACTTTAGTAAGTCAAGGAAAGAACCTTCACCCTCTAACCTTTAATGAGGGTTAGAGATCTGTGGCTCATGGAATTGAAGGACAGCGGTGCTTTCTCCCACTCTTTAGAAACAGTTGTAGTGAGCACAGGAGAACTCTGGGAATAAAGAGAGCCTGTAAGTTAAGAGAACTACTGCAGTCACTGGAAACTGCTGTATTAGGACAAAATATAGGAGCTTTATCCATCTGCCTCAGATATTGTCTGTAGTGTGTGAATTTTGTTAGTGTTGGTTTGTGAGGAAACCACCTCTCATGTGACTTCCTTTCCTACAGAACTCTCCCTGCTGCCAGTCAGGGTGTTCAGGACACTGAGCACAGAAGCACCTGATGTTTGTAAAGTTTTCTGTTAAGTTTATTCCATCACTAGGTTTTAGGTTTTAAGATGTTCTCCTCCAGGGCTTTTTGGAGGAAGGGGGGGACACCAAAACACAGACCTAACAAAAACCCTCATAAAAACCTTTTCAAACCTTCCTTTGAAGGTTCCAAGTGCGCTCCCCAACCTTCTTCCAGAAGTGCAGAGATCAGCACTGGTACATTGCTCAGCTGGAGGCAGCTCAGACAAGTTATATCCAACAGATAAATAACCTGAAAGAAGTAAGTGGGATGTGTGTTAATGTAAAATCACCTTTTACTGACCGGTAATTACCTGGTTTAGGTTACAACGTTCACGTTTGTCAGTTGTGTCTGTTGGGAGTTTGGTAGTGGTGTTATTAAAATAGTATCAGTGCAAGTCACCAAACTTATGGATTTTTATGGTGAAAACTATTGTTTCCTCTGTTCATTTTTGTGCCTCCCTTTGACATTTCAGAGACTTGCAATTGAACTGTCCCGGACCCAGAAGTCACGAGGGGTTTCACCTCCAGACACTCATCTGAGTCCCCAGAACGATGATGGGTCAGAAACAAGGTCAAAGAAACCTGGACAAAGCATTGAAGCTCTGCTGGAGAACTTCTCTGCTCCGGGATTAGCACGGGAGAGCAAGGAAGAGGAGGAGGAGAAGACCCAGCATGAAGACCTGAATGTAGGAATTCACTGTTTCCTGCCTTTCTCTTTGTAGCTTTCTGTGATAGGACAGCAATAGAAACATAGGGGAACTCCTGAATTGTAAGTTAGATTTATTATCCTTGGTATGGAAATAGGAGATGACACACATGAGAGTTGTTCCAGAACAGAGCTAATGGATCCCTCCACAAAAAACTTCCCCAGTTCCAGCTGAAAAATCCAGCTTTTCTGTTACAGCCTTTATTGTGCTCTGAGACCCTTCTGTGTGACAGGATGACCCTGGGGGATGCATCAAGGTGCAACCAACATGTTCCTTTATCAGAAAACTCCCTGTTTTCCCTGCAGCACGAGCTCTCAGATGGTGACCTGGATATAGACCTTGCTGGGGAGGATGAGGTGAACCACCTGGATGGCAGCAGCTCTTCAGCGAGTTCAACAGCAACCAGCAACACTGAAGAGAATGACATTGATGAAGAAACTATGTAAGTAACTTCAGATGCCTTTCAGATCATCATCCTTGTGTCCCAGGGTAATCATCCTAACTCCAGTGGGAACTGGTTCATTTGCTGTATCCCAGCTGGTGGGGTGTGTGGGATTCCAGTGCAATGTGAGGGGTGGTTCCTACACTGGAAACAGCTCAGAGTTAACACTAAACATTGAATTTTTGGTCAACTGGTTACTGTCTTCCTGATCTCTTTATTTGTTTTGGTGTTGCATTTGTCTTTGACAAGTGATGATCTGTGAAGGTTCTTTCCCAAAACACTCCTGAGGAATGTTTCAGCACTGCAGCAAGAGAGAGGTTTGGTATTGGGAAGTGTTGTAGCAGCAAGAGAGTGATAATAAGGACAGGTGCTTAAACTAGGGAACTCAAATTGGCTGAGCCAATGTCAAATCCTGGAATCTTCATTAAAGTGTGAGAATGTGTTACAACATGTACAAATATAGAAGTTTGTGGGATCAGGTTTTGCACTGTAGGTACGTGTGACACTCTGGGCCTCTTGGTTGAGTCAGTCATTTAATTTCCACACTGTCATTGTTCAGTTTGTGCAGCTTGGAATGCAGAAAATACTATTTACAGCACTTTGGGTGGCTCTTGAGGTTTGTGCCACAACGTTCAGCGAGAGCTGAGAGGAGCTAATAGTTGTATTCTCCTTTTTCCTGCCTGATCATCCTCCAAGGTCTGGAGAAAACGATGTGGAATACACCAGTACCATGGAGCTGGAAGAGGGAGATCTTGTGGAGGATGCAGCAGCTGCTGCTACTCCTGGAGCATCAGGTATGAAAAAAAAAAGACTTCAGAATTCCTATCTCTGCAAAACACTGCTGGATTCCTTCCCCTGTTCTTCTTGGAAGCAAAGCCAAGCTGCTTGTTCTGCAGGCATTTCTATTTTTGGAAATGCTGCATCATGTGGTTTGTGCCGATTATTGCAGTGTAGCAGAAACACTTCATCAGTTCAATAAAAAAAAAGGGGGGGGGGATCTTTTGAATGTGCTGATTTCAAAATGATGTGTAAGTTTGGAGGGCAGCTCTGTGCCTCTCTGAAATTCCTTGTGTTCCCATCAAAAGCCAACTGAGAAGCAATTTTTACTGATACCTCTGTGACCTCTGAGTGTGTGACACGTTCACTTGGGTTTTAGTGCCCTGCAAAACCTAAAGACTGTGGAGAGAATGAAGGAAAGAATCCTCACAAGTGAAGCAGAATTGCAATTTAAATGCAATATGAAAGTATTCCAGGATTTTTTGCAGCCTAGGGATGATTACAGCCATAGGTTAATAAGATTCTGAGGGAAATATATCTATATGGAATTGATAGCATATTTATTTATGGCAAAGCTGCCAGGAGTGCCCTTTTCTGGAAGTGCTGTTTGTGCTGCTGGTGCAAATCTGCCAGGGCTTGAAAGACAGAATTCCTTAACTGTTTCAAAACTCCTTGAAAATTTCCTGTGAGCTTGGAAGTTGAAGGACCTGTGTGTCCCCTTCTGCAGGGAGAGCCTTTCAGAGTAGCAGCACAGTGGCTGTAGGAGCTGTAGGAATTTAGGAGGCTTTAGAACATAATTTTTAACAGCATTTGTAAAAGCTGACATGACCTCTGCACCTGAGCTTCTTGCACTTACCTGTGGCACTGTTTTCCACTCTGACTGTTAGTTCCAGCCTGGCTGTGTTGGAAAGGGGTTGTTCTAAACTGTACAAATTTAGTCTCACAGCTCAAACTACTGTCTCTGAAGACTTGGCATCCTTTGAGAGCCTTGGCCACTGTGTAGTGGGAATTTCCCTCCTCAGTTTAACTGGGGACACCCACACCACACCTAGATAGTTTGTGCAGGTCTCTAAAATAAATGCTCTTTGTATTGATGAGTTAACAAATCTATTTATTAAGAGACGTACATAAAAGGTATGAAGTGAAGCACTTCCCTCCTCCCTGTGCTTTTTATCCTGAACTTTAATTAGAAGCATATCTGATTGCTTTCAGAACCCATAAATCCACGAAATACCGATGTCTTGTTAAGTTTCATGGAATGTTTTCGTTCTTAATCTGCTTGGATAACTCTGTCTCTTCATTTTGCCCAGGGAATAATGCATCCCTGTGTCCCACACATTCCCATTCTTTCTGTTTCTCTCCTTTAGGTACAAGCCACAGCTACAGCAGTGCCAGTGGGAGACCTTCCCGGCGGGGAGCGAGTGCCCTGGGCTCCACAGCCAGCAGCAGTTTGCTGGACATAGATCCCTTAATTTTAATCCACTTGCTGGATCTGAAAGACAGGAATGGTATGGAAAACCTTTGGGGCCTTCAGCCACGTCCTCCTGCCTCTCTTCTGCAGAGCAGAGGTAACTACATCATGTGTCAGATGATTTAATTCCAGCCTGGAAATGCCTCAGAGTGCGGTGGGAGGTGACTGGGAGGGCCTTTTCTGGAGCAGCTCTTTGCTGAGGCAGCAGTTCCACCTCTGCCTGCACACATTTGGTACCCAGAGTGGCTGGGAGTACTTGGAGGAGGGAGTAAACTGACAAAATAAATCCTGGGATTTACTTCTGCATGAGGAAGGCAATTAGAACCAGAAGGATGTGTGCAGTTGTAAGGCTGGAGGAGCACATGTGAGTGCTTGTGGAAGAGGAATGGATCAAAATGTCAGGAGCCAAAAATAGTGATGGCATTTGAATAATTGAAGACTTTGAAGGGTATTTGTGGTTCATTTAGGACCCTTCAACCGAAAACAGCAATGAACTCCCTGTGCAGCAGAGGCAGGAGAGAGAATCTATACCCAGGGCTGGGCCTGGAGGCTGCTCCTTGCCCTGGCTTTGGTAGTGAAGAATTAAAACTAAATCAAACCTCAATAATGCATTTATCACATTTAACACTTGGAGCTGCTGCCCCACCACCACAGCATCTCATCTCAGGTCATTCTGAAACAACCTTTGGTGACTCCCCACAACAGGAGAGAAATAATGGTCCCTTTGCCACAAATAATGCTTGGGTTTGCTGTGCCACAGTGCCATTGGTGTCACTCAGTGTAAAAGCTGACTCAAACCCTTCTTGTTCCTTTGTTTTTGTTCCTTTGTCATCAGCTTTTTAAATGCAGTTACATAAACAGTCATGAATTTTCAGTGGATGTAACCCATGCTTCCAAAAATGGAAGTCACTTCCATAAGGATGAAAAAGAGGGGAGCAGCACATGAACTGTGAGTCTCAGCTCTGGTTGGCCTGGAAAAAGCCCTGGACAAAAGGAGTTCAGGGGAGGTGCTTTGCACTTTGTGCTGTGCCACTGGAGCAGGGTGAAGCTCTCCTGTTGTGCTGAGTGGCCTCCTGGTCATCTTTAGCCACTGGTTACACAGCCAAAATCACCTGTTTTGGGAAGGTTCCCTTGAGGTTTGAGTGTTCCCAGAGCTTATTCAGGCTGGTCAGCTAAGAGAAAGCTGCTGTTGCATTTGGAGTTTGCCAGACTGCACCTCCTGGGGTGAAGGTTTCTAAGAGCCACTTGACTTCAGGGTTTGGAACAGCTGAATTTGCAGTGAAACACTCAGAGAATTTACACCACTTCACACAAACATCCAGGTTGATCTAATTCCAGCTGAGCAGCACAGGGGCTTACTCAGGTATTATCTGCTTGACCTGATCTTATGCTGGGAGGTACTTAAGGGAATTCCTTCCCTAGCTTCTGGTTTCTTTGTGTTCACATATGTTGGTGGTACAAGAATTTTATACGGACAGTCAACAATTTTTCTAAGAACATGTAACAAACTTCCTGTGAACTCAGGCTTGTCTGGTGGTGCAGAGTAGTAGCTCAGGTGTCACCAGAACTCCTGCAGCAGTACTGGGAGCCTGGTTTCTTCCAGAGAGCAGCTTTTGGGGCCTTCTTCCATCACAAGGAACAAACCCTTGCTGTCCCAGGAGCTGTGCGGTGCCACACCAGGACAGAAGAGTATCTGTGTGTCCCTCAGTTTTACAGCAGGGCAAAAGAGCTGTTAGAGATTGATGTCTGTGTTTGTTTGAGAATGGTTTTGCTCACCTGCTGTGGTCTCTGACTTTTCCCTTGGTGAAGCCTCATCCTATTCCCTGAAGGAGCGGGACCAGCGGCGGCACCAGGCCATGTGGCGAGTGCCACCCGACCTGAAGATGCTGAAGAGGCTGAAAACCCAGATGGCTGAAGTCAGAAGCAAAATGTCAGATGTGAAGAACCAGCTGTCTGAAGTGAGGAGCAGCAATGCTGGCTCTGGTGAGGGACAGCCCAGCTTCTTCTCCATCGAGCAGGGGGCTCTGGCTGCCTGTGGGACCGACAGCTGCAGCAAACTGCAGGAAATAGGGATGGAACTGCTGACAAAGTCTTCAGTCACCAGTTGTTACATAAGGAATTGTAAGTGCATGGAAAAGGGGGGATTTAAATGTCACCCTTGCAGGTGGTTTACACATCCCAGCATCTGGAAATAGGCCTTGTGTAGTTCCTCATTCCCAGGTTCAGCTGTAAGCACCAGAAATGTGACCCTGCCCTGCCTTTGAGGAAGTGTCACTGAAACTGAGTCCAGCCCTTCTCTATAAAACACCCAAACTTTGCTCCACAACCAGTGACACCAGTGAGGCAGTGACAACATTCTGAGGCTTTAACCCAGTGTCAGAGTGATCCAGGCTGAGGGTCACTCCCTGGGCACTGCTCTGTGCCTGGCCCAGCTGTGAACTTGAGGCTGTTGCACGGTGCTTGCCAGGGAACAAATTAAACAGACTTGCTGTACTTATTGACTTGAAACCTTCCTAAAATTCAAGTAAGCCAGGATTTGGGTTTGGATCTCTCTATCCTTTATACTCTGCTGACTGAAGGAATGTGGATGGAGCTTTGTGGAGGATGCCTTAGTGTAAAGCCAGTGAGCAGGACTTGCATACTCTTGGCCACATCCACTGTCAGCCAAGCTTCCCTCTAGCCCAGGTCTTGGACAGGAAGGGCATGGAAGGACTTTTGTGTGGGATTGGGAGTTAATGAGCAATGAGAATAATGTTTGGCTGAACACCTGTCACATCTTAAAACTGTTATTGCAGCTGCCAGTAAGAAGAGCAGCTCAGCAAAGCCCCTTCGCTCTGGAGCAGCGGGAAGTCTGTCCCTGAGGAGAGCCATGGACTGTGGGGATGTGAATCTGCGCCTCAAGGGAGACACTCAGACCCCTGAAGGTAACCCAGGCCAGTGGTCCTTGTGTGACAGGGCACAGTTGGCATCTGTTGTGCAAAAGCTTTTCCCTAAGTCTTTTATTTGGCATCTGGAATTTCCCTGAAACTTGACTGGATCCTTTCCCGAACGTAGTGAATGTTCCTGTACCTTTGGGAGCTGATCTGGGAAGCAGAGCCTCACAGTGGACATAGATAGATGTGTTAGGTTTTACTTTTGGTCTCAATGAAGATGTTTCAGGGAAAATCCTGGATCAAAAAGTGCTGACCCAGGTTTAAATTGTGGTTTGACTGGAAGGGAACTTGAGGAATCCCATGGATGGGGGGGGCTGTGGGAGTTGTACGATGGTGCCGCTCGAGTTCGGCAAAGCCGGGGTTTCACTTGGAGTGGAAATGAGGGAACACCTGACACAGGAAGGGGTGTTTTGCCCCTCTGGGGTGTTCAGGGGGGGAATGGAGAGTCAGAGCTGTGTTTCTCTGCCCAGGTGGCCTGGGGAGCTCCAAGCTGGGCAGTCGGCACCGGGCCCTGGCGGGCGCGGCCGAGGCGCTGCCGAAGGAGGACAGGCCGTGTGAGGGCTCCGATTCCGACGTGGGAGTTTCTGCCCTCACTGGCTTGGCTGCTGTGGAGAAGACCAGAAAAGCTGGTGCTCTGGGGTAAAGGTTTTATTCTTCTTTCCTTTTGTTATCTCCTCCCCCACCTTCCCTTGATCTACAGAAAACTCCACAATCTACTAAAACCAGGTGCTTGTAGCATGAAAGGGAAATTACTTTGAAGTTTACTTGCTTGCTGCTGTTCCCTCTGGACATCAATTTTTGGGTTCATAACTAGGTTACAAGTTGTCTTTTCTTTCTTTGTAATTTTTTCCTTTTAATTTGATCAGCTGTGGCTGGTGCCTGACACTTGGATTTGAAAGGCATCCCAGTCTGTTTTCCCACTGTTCCATGCAAAATACCCTCTGACTGAGATTTAATCACTTTTGATTTCCCATTTTTTAAGATGATGTTTTTCACTGTGGCTCTATTTTTTGGCTATTTCATGATAATTCCCTGTTGGGCAACTAAGCAGAGGGCAATGGAGCGCTCAGGAAATTTCTTTCTAAGTAGCTAAAGTCACCTTTTCTGGAAAAAAACCTGGAAAAGTTCGAGTAGTGATTTTTTTTTTCAGATTTTAAACATTTCTAAATCAATCCAAGCTGGGAGTTTAAGTGGGTATGCAGGAGATTTAAGCAATGAGTAAAACTGGATGTGGCACTAAAAGGATTTGTTTCTGTGGCTGAACTCAAGCTGAATTTCTAATGCGGGGTTTCGCTTTGCTCCCCAATTCTTTCTCCAGCTCCAACTCCAAGGGCTGCCGGGCAGAAGGAGCTCAGGCAGGAGGGCTGGAGAGCAGCTCTGAGCCCGGGGAGCTGCAGGGAATGGGCTCGGAAGGCGCCTCTGCGGGGCCAGAGGAAGGTAACGGGGGTGCCGGGGGGGGCGGGTGCAGCGTGGCGGCACTCGGGGCTCTGCTGAGCCGCCTCTGCACTGCCAGCTTGAGGGGGAAGGACAAAGAGGAAAACCCCCTAAAGCCAACCAGCCCCAAAACCTGCTTTCATGGCTGTTGAACTGGGCTGTAACGTTTGGCAGCTGTGGAATAAACGTGGCCGAGGAGATGTGTGTCCTTGCTGTGTGTGGAGGAACGGGGGTGTCACGGAGCAGCAGATGTGGTGCCACCTCCCTCCCTGGACAACCAGCTGCTTTCTGTGCCTCTTCTTATGTCTCCAGGTCTTTGCTTTGGTGTCTAGTCCAGTGGCCTTGGAAAGGATTTCTTATCTAATTAAAACAGTGGTCAGTGACCTTGGCTTTTAAGTCTCCTGCCTTCAGGGACAAACCCCCCTGGTCACTTCCTCCATGTCCTCGCTCCAACCTCTCAGCACTTCATTCCTGCTGGGTGTTGTGGTACATAAGCCAGTTTCCTTAGAGACTTGGAGGAAACTTTTCCCCCTCCCTTCCTGCATCCTTTCCACGCTGGAAAAAAATAATATTGCTTTTTTTTTTTTGCTTTCTTTTTTGAAAGTCCACGTAGAAGAGTTTTTTCTTATCTTGCTAAAACTCTCCTGCCTTCCACCCCTGCACTAATTTGAATTTCAATGACTGGATTGTAGCTCAAAGCCTATATTAAGGTGCCAGCATCCATCTCGAGCTGCAGTGTGTGCAGGATCGTGTGGGAGTTGGCATTTGCAGAAGGTCTCTCAGTGACAAAACTGAATTTCTGCTCTTAGTCACTGCAGCGTGATGGTGATGCAGCTCTGCTCCTGGGGCAGGGAGCCCAATAGGAAAGCACTTCAGACCCTCAAATACTTCATTGTTAAAAACCCCAGGAAGCAAATATTACAAATCTGTTCTCCTTTCAGAGGAAGAGCTGCAGTGGAGTTGGCCCCTCACTTGGCTTTTTCTTAGCAACAAGGGTTGGCTCTTAAGAAGTAAAAAGTGTCCCCCCCAGAAGTGCCCAGTGCACACCCAGGGTCTGGCACAGCCCAAAGCCACCACCTTGATGGCACCAAGAGCTGTGGCTCTGCTTTGAGGGGACATTTGTCACGTGTGACTCAAATCACTGTTGCTCGAAGGCTCTGGCAGGTCCATCCGTCCCACGGGTCGTGTTCCCTCTTGGCTGTTCAAAAAGCAACTTTAATCTTCTGAATTGCAGCTGGAGGTGGGGGAAGGAGCTGTGGACTCCTGGGCTTGGGCTCAGCTGGTGGCACGTGGGAACCGCTCCTCTGGAGCGGAGCTGCCTGGCAAACAATCCAGCCGTGATCCCTGCTGGTTCCGCTGCTCTGCCAGATCCCTCCGTGCTCTGGGAAGCACGTGGAGCTCTCGGTGTCCTCCTGCCAGCCCTTGGGCTGTGAGACTGGGAGCTCTTCCATGTGAAGAGAAGTCTGATAACTCAGCTGCATGGATCTCACCATCCTCTTTGCCTGGGGTGTCTCTTTGGTGTCTCTTGCAGCCGGGGTGTGCCAGAAGCACGTCCTCCATCTCCTGCCGGGAATGAGCAGCGACAGCGACATCGAATGTGACACGGAGAACGAGGAGCAGGAGGAGGCTGCCTCGCCCTCAGAGGTGTTCAACCAGGCCTTCTCTGCCCAGCCCTCCACCGAAGGTAGGGGTGGATATTCCAAGCCCCCCTTCCCAAGCACTCCCACACGGCTCTGGGATACAGATCCCGGGGTGGGGGGGGAGCTGTGGAGGTGTTAAAGCTCGAGCAAGCGCCAGTAAGATTTGGAACTCCTCTCTTGGGATCCCAGTTAAAAGAGATCAAAACAGGAAAGGGAAACTCTTCCTAGCCTTGAGAAGTCAGTTTAGGTGAGTCTCCCGGGGAAGGGTTGGAAAAGCCACAGCGCCAGTTCCGAATTGGAACTCCCTGTGTGCCAGCACTGGCACTGTAAGTGGGCTAATTCCAGGGAGGTAACCACTGCCTTAGACATGGGTTTGCATCCTAATTGGCAGGAATGAGCTTGGAGCAGTTCAGTGGAGTTTCAGAAACTCATCTCACTTTTGGTATAAAAGCTTTAACTTTCTGATCAAAGCTGGGAGGCTGCAGCTGCCCCGGGGTGAAGTGTGGGCTGAGGGAGGGGAGGGGAGGGAGGATCCACCGGCTGTTCTGGTGCCTGTCTGGTGAAGGTGACTGGGCTTTGCTGGTGTTTCACCCTCAGAACACTCCTCGGTGTTACCGGATGGCGACCAAGTGAGTTCTGATGATCTCAGCTTTGTCCCTGGAGACGACACCACCAGGTAACGGGGATGGTTCTCCTGCCCTGGGGCTGCACCTTCCCCAGCTGCAGCCACAGAGCCAACACTCCTCCTGCTGTAGGTGTTGGTACAGTCTCATCCCTGTGTTTGGCAGCACCAGGGGGGGGCCATGGCTGCCTTGCCCCCCTGAGCTCCATCTGGGAATGAGGAGTCTGGGAATGAGGGAGGGCAGGCTGAGTTCTGTAATCAGCACAAAACTGATTGGGTTGAAGCAGCTGACATGTTTTGACTCCTAAGACTGTGTTTGCTTGAAACCTTAAAGCTGCCCCAGCAGGAGGGTTTTCAGTGGAATCTCTTTGTCTGGAGCAGGTAGAGTGTGGGCTTGGGGCCTGAAGACCCAGCGCTGCATCCCTGGGGAGAGGGATGTGCATTCCCTGGAGCTGAGTGAGGCTGCTGTGATGGCTGTGTGTGCTCTCCGTTCTGTGGTTCTTCTGCCATTGTCTTAAACCTGTCCCTGGGGCACAATGACCTGGGAAGGCCTTGCACTACAGGTTGCATTCCTGCTGGCTCTGCCAGCCTCACGTGCTCTGAGGAACTCTTGGGAAGGTGCTGAGCCCTGTCCTGGGAGGTGTGTCCTGCTGGAATGACCACGAGTGTGGGACTGTCCTCATTTTAACCCCCGGGCCCGGCGGTGGCTCCAGAGCTGGGATGGAACGGGCGCCACACGAGGTGTTTTCCCCGCTCGGTGACGTGGACCAACCGCGCCCATTGCCAAACTCTTTGCCACTGTTTGTTGCATTTTGAGCTGCTCAACTACTTGTGAAGCCCCTCTGGGAGCTGATCCCTGGTTAGTGACAAAGCATGAGGCCCTGTGAGTACCCGGTGTTGTCCCTGTCCTGCTGCCCGTGCCCTGTTGTCTGTGTGAATGTGCCGCCGTGGCCGTGCTGTACAATTTAGTTTAAAACTGTTTGCACTTTGTTAATAAAATTGAATGTTGAAACCTGAGGTGGATTTCTGGGTGTTTGAGTGTGGGGGGGTGAGGTGGTGGGGGCTGTCAGGGTCCGAGCACAGGGCTCGTGGGAGGACTTTTCACTGTCACCCACCTGTCACTTTTTTCCTTAATTATTCAATGAAAAGCACTTAAACCCCTCTGGGATTTTTAAAGCTGTGTTTGTAAAAGCCTGACCAAATGTTTAAATCTTGATTCAAACAGCCATCAAGGAGGATCCACAGTTTTTACCCAGCTTGGGTTGTGTCTCTCAGCTGCAGAGGGAGCACAGCCCGTTCCAGGCCCCTCTCCGGTGGTGGTTGTGGGGGCTCAGGGTGTGCAGGGCTGCCTGTGCTTTACTGCCCTCAGCTCTCCTGGTGTCCTCACAGAGCCTCTTCAGCACCTGGGGAGAGGCCCAAGCTGAAGGACCTGACTGATCAGGCACAGGGGTCGTGTCCTGCCTTGGAGGGGCCAGAGAGCAGCTGGTGCTTTGCTGCTTTAGGGAGAACTTACTTGTGGAGCTGCTTTGTGAAGAGGAGGTGGGGAAAGGGGCTTGGGAGACTTATTTATCCACTTGGACTGTGCCATCACAGCGTTTTGGGCTGTGAAACAGCAGAGCTGGGCTGTGATGGGCCCTGGGCAACCCCATGGAACCAGAGCTCAACAGAGCCAGCTCCTGTTGGGTGTCACACAAAGGAAACCCCCTTCCACCACAGTAAACACAGTGTGGCTGCTTGTCTTTGTTAAATAACCAGAATACCCAAAGTGTGGTTTAAATTACTGTTTTATTAAGATATTGGTAAAACAGTTTTTCCTGTATAAACAGCTTTCATAAATAAAATATGGATGACTAATACATGGTTAGAACTAAACTCGCGGGTGAACTGTAGAACAAGGTTGCAAATGGAAAAGTCCCAACACTGGT
Source organism: Platyrinchus mystaceus (assembly GCA_035041135.1). Lineage (NCBI taxonomy): Eukaryota > Metazoa > Chordata > Aves > Passeriformes > Tyrannidae > Platyrinchus > Platyrinchus mystaceus. The sequence continues at coordinate 2,982,987 of JAWWLV010000053.1, forward strand.
ACATGATTAGCTTTAATTTATTCACTTCAGAAGGAACACGTTTCGTGAACAAGGTACTACAGAAAGGTCAAGAGGAGCACCCAGGAGCTGACAGACCGCCTGGCTGGCCACGAGCAGCAGCACTGGGGGTGAGCTCAGCCACTTCCCCTGTTCTTGTCCAGAGGTGTCTTCTAGAGGGAAGGAGAGGAACAAGCGGACAGGAGGAGAGTGCGACGCACAGGAGGTGTAGGAGGCCCTGCCCAGGGGTTGGAGGAGGCCCTGACAGGTGGGGCTGTTTCTCTTTAATGCTGGCAGGTGCCGTTGCCGAGTCGCGAGGGCTGGAGGAGGATACGGACAGCGGAGCCAGAGGTCGCGTTAATGCTTTGTTATTTATTGCACATGATACAAAGGGTAGAGAGTTTTTGTTCCTGTTGCAGAGAGGGTGTGAATTAAAGAAAGATTGCCCTAAATTACAGCCATGGACAAAGCTGCAGTATCCCCTTGGATGGCTTTGTTTGCGTGACCGGTGGAGTGAACTGTGCTAAAACAGCCCCTAATTTAGACCAATCTTTCTCGTTTTGCTTTCCCGCAGAGCGCTGCCGGGGTCGGGAGGATTCAGGGAGGAGAGAGTGGGCCTGAACTACAGCAGCCATGTCTGTACACAAACTCCTTGTGCCTCATCTGCCCGCGGGACAACGATCTCCCGACACACAGTGTTCCAAAAACAGGCGGAGTTTCTAGGATGATGCACCACCATAAACGTGGCGTAAGGTAAAGTCTGCTTTGACATTGTCCTTCAGCGTCACGACGCGACCCAACTCAGGTACTGGATGGTTTGAACTCGCAAGGACAATGGATGGCACTTCTAGGTAAAGAAAAGTTATATATACATGTGTTTCCACCCACCTTTAGTGCAAATCGAATGGGTTACCAGCTCCCTGCTCTGGTGCTATTCTGCTCTCTGCACCGCACACATTCCTCAGAGTTGCACATGGAAAAGTACACAGGAAACTACCGGGATCGCGGGAATCCCGCCAGTCCTCACAGTGAAGAGCTTTACGAGCGAGGTTGGAGCGGCTTCAGGCAGAACCAGCCTGGAGCCCCTTCCTCAAAACCGACACAAACTGGAACACAAAAAAAAAAAAAAAAAAAATCAAGTCATGTTTTCGCTGCTCCCTCCTGGTTCTGCCACCACGGAACGGATGGGGTTGTGTTAACGCGGGAAAGGGATACTTCAGCTCTTTATTGGAAAGATTCGTGATACAAATTTCACCACCACTAAAGATACACGATAAAAATACAAAACACAGGTCACAGACTGAATCTCAGTATCAACAGTTAATAAATACAATGAGATACTTCTCTATTAGCCTAAGGTTTTACACTGTCACCAGATAGACAATCAAAGTACGAGATACAGAACACTTAGATACCGTTAGAGAGGGATTATTGCTTACGTCAGCAAGCAGCAAATAAGGGCACAGGAGTTTGAACTGAAGAGAACTACTTCCTATCACCAGTGGCATTAAGAGAAAACACTGCATTTCACAAGCACTGCTTTTTGTCTAGTTGTAGAATCAAGAGCAGCATAATCAGACCAATAACCACTACTTTTAATATTATAGAACTTTAAAGGACTTACCTTACAAATGGTTCCTATCTATTCTATAAATATGCAGTTAGTGAAGAAATGAACACTTGCTCTATCTATACAATGGTTTTACCTGACCACACTGGAACTACGATGGTGGATTTTTTTTCTCCTAGCAAGATAAATGGGATGAGTCGCAGAATTATCATTTATGAATCCACACCTAAAAAGCTAAATCCTTCCCAAAACAGCACACATGCAGTCCCAGTGCTCTTCAACTGCTCCTGCAGACTGGGAAGAAGTTTTATCATCATCCATAATGGGTTTTCACTCTAAGTTACTCACACAAAGAATTGCACTTACACCACCTTTCTCTCCAGAACACGACAGTCAGCTAAAGATGGACTTCCAACAAGCCATTATTACTGTGAATAATTTAAAACAAAGGCACCACAGAGATGCCCCAGAGTTGCATATTTTACCATTTCATGGTTTCTCAAATTTCCTCGATAAATCTGACTTGGAACATGAGCTGCAGCTGAAGAGAACATCGACAACAGCTAAGGCGGAATAAGATGACAGATAAGAGCCAATGATCCCGTAAGATTAAAACAAAGTCTGAAAAAGATCAAAGGAATCTAAAGCCACACTCCAACTCCTGGTTACTCACAAAGCCTTTTGCTGTTCATCAGATTGCTTTTAAAATAGTGCATCAAAGATAGAAGCAGCGGAAATTGGCAGAATTCAAGCCTTGCCATCTCGTCGTGTTGAATAATCTCCTGACTACTTAATATTAAAATACTTTGCAAATTCTAGCTAAACACTAATACTGCTATTGTTACTGCTAAAGTGATATGAATGGTACACTAAGTGCCTATGAAGACTGACTTTATTCATACTCCTCCAAATGTCTTACTGTAACAAAGGACAGTAACAGGATCTGGGCTTAGTGGAGCTGATGGGAATCGGCTGCTTATTTACGTCCCAATTAACGGCTCCCCGAGGGTGGAACATCCCCCAGGGAGCGGGGAGGGGCTGGTGGCCCCTGCCAAACCGGGGCAGCTGACACTCCTCGCCGGCCCCCCTGGCCCCAGGGTGACCCAGAGCAGTGAATCCCACCCAAGGACACCCCCTGCTCCTCCGCATCCTCGGCATTTCCACCCGCTCCGGATCGCTCCGGCATCCGTTCCTGCACACCCTGGCAACACCCCACGGCAGCCCTGGCGCTGCACCCCACCATCCTTCCTGCTGAAATTTGACATTAAAGGATGCTTCTGCCATCTAGAAATCAGTACTGAAACCAAACAGCTCATCCAGTTGCTCCTGATCCGCGGTGCGACGGGCGGAGGGACAGGGGATTGTCCTGAACTTCTCCACGGATTGGTTTCTTTAAAGACCTGAGATGAAGTTGGGGTGGGAAGAGGTTGGCCCAAAGCATTAAGCACAATCATGCTCAATTAACTGAGAACAGTTTGCTAAACTGAGAAACAAGAAAAATGCCACTAAAAGCACCAGAAAGATACGAAATTCCCTACACTGCACCTCCAGCCACAGGAAAACAGGATTCTGTTAAACTACAGGAAAAGTTTTCTTCGTATTCCGCATTTTATGTTACATGGAGGAAAAAAAAAAAAAAAAAGAAAAGGTAAATTATGAGTCTGTACCTCGACAGGATTCTGAGACCAGAGCAGCAGGAGCTTAGTGTGTCCATTCCTAAGGTACCTGGTAAACCCTGTATGGCTTTTAGTCGTCTACCTGCAAAAGTGGATGTGATTCCTAATTCACCTTAACGCTCACCTGGAACAAACAGAAAGCAGAACACAAGGAACACCCCCCCTCCCCCCCCACCTCGACTCTACGGAAACTTCCCCCCGCTCTAGAAAAATTTGGCAGTTCTGCACCAGACCGTCGTGTAAGTATTGCTGCACAGACATCCCTCAGGCAGGTGCAGCCGTCTGCGTGTCTAAGGACTGTGCCCTGACGGAGTCTGTCCACGTGAAGCGGCTGTTTGGCTTTCCCTGGCGGATGTGGCTGGACACTCGTGTGTGTGCGGGTGGTCGGGCGGCTGCGGAATTGCTCAGGGTGGCACCACCAGCAAACTTTATTGAGATTTGAGACAACTACATTTGTTAATTCCTAGGTCTATTTACACGGGGTTTGGAGCTTTGCAGGGGACTGGAGTACAGTTCGGAAATGCCCACCTCTTTTCGCTCTCTGATGATGCCAGTTTTTATTTTGGGAATGTCTACTTTGGGAGTCTGACAGGGGGAACACGAGGGGGTGGTTACATTTTACAGCATTGATGGAGGGATGGGCCTGGTATACAATTACTTTGTCTTCGCATCAAAAACGTGCTCTCGCTGTAAGTGTTACGACCGAGCAGCCTCTGCCAGGGGGAGGGTCGGGCCGACGCCCTCCTGCTCCTGCGGCCCCGGACGGGGAAGGGCAGGGTGGATCCTTCTAGGTGGGAAGGCTCGTGAGCCCAGAGCGGCGTGTGAAGCTTTGGTGTGAGCCTGGCTGCTCGTCGCCTCTTCCCACTGCACAGCCGGACGTGGAGGAACGCGGCTCGTTTTCCCAAGGATTTGAACAGTTCTTCTTCCAGCCCAGAGAAGATGGGGGATAACCCCTTCACCCTGTAGATGCCCTGCCCTGCAGCACCCGAGCTCGGGGGAGCGTCGTGCTCCCCGGGGTGGCTCTGCCCGCAGACCGAGGCCGTGGCGCGCTCTGGGGATTCGCCCTTCGCTGGGAAGCTGCTGATCAAATCTGCACTCTTTGGTATTCCAGGACTAAACACTTGGACTGGTGGCAGACATTTGGCACTCTGAGGTGTACTAGTTTCTGTTTTTGTCAGGTCTAAATAGCCTTGATCATCAAGCAGGTTGATGCTGGACCCTATGCTTAAGCTAGTTCTGTCGGTGAAGGAATCCACTCGTCCTTCGTACCCTAAATCTGCCGGTGCTGAGCACTGGTGCTGGGGCCACGGCCGTTTGCAGTCTCCATGGTTCTCCTTGTCTTCCCCGTTGTCTTCCTGCCCCCCTTGGAAAGAGTTCTCTGTCCAGTCCGACTCCTCGCTGACGGTGACGGCCGCGTTCATGTCCCTGAGAAAGACCACGATGACCGTGATGTTGTCGCTGGAACCGGCGTCCCGGGCGGACGCCACCAATTTGTGTGCTACCATGCTGCTGTCACCATTGTTCTCCTTGAGGTGGTCAGCCACCACCTTGACTGCCTCGTCGGGGTTCACGGTGTCGTAGAAGCCGTCACAGGCCAGAATGAGGTAGTCTTCAGAGCCATCCAGCACCGTGGAGGCAGAGTCTGCGTCCCCACAGATGTATGGCTTGTGCTCAGCGTCCCCTGAGGAAAGACAGCACAGAGACACCACCGTGGGTTTGCAGCCACAGCATCCAGAAGCCCTTTATTAACTCAGCAAGAGGCCAATGACTCTTAGCCCAAGTTAAAGCAATTATTTGGGAATTATTCCCTCAAACTGTAGGGGGAAAAATAGAGGTTATTGCTCACAGGTGGGTCTACAGCTGTATTTCAGATTGTGATCACTAGAAAATTAAAATTTTATGGTTAAAAAACAGATCACTGAAAAAAATCTATTAAAAAAAAACCAGTCTCCAAAAGGAGTGAAAGCCCTCTCTTACCAATAGCTCTGGAGACAGACAGGCTGCCGTTCACCCTCCAGGCTCCAAACCAGACCACGCAGCCACCCAGGGCCTCAATGCGCTTCTTCTCGTCCTAAACAGCAACACAGGAGTTGTTTGGACAGAGCTGCATCACACACGGAACACTCCCATAAATATTTGTTCTTTCACATCCACGTGGTGGAGGCTGCAGTCCCCCAGAGGTGAGACAAAGGGTTTGTACACAAATCCACAGTGACATCCAAACAAACCGGGATGACTGGAATGTACTCCCAGAGACACTGGCACGGCAGCACTCGCACCAGGCTGGTACCTGTGGGGAACACTGCCTAGGTGTGTTTAGAACAGGCTGTTCTCACCTCTCTGTCTGGTTTGTGGGGTTTCATCAGCTCCACAGCTTGGCCTTTCCTCACGAGCATGACCTGGGAGTCCCCAAGCCAGGCCACGTGCAGCATATTTCCTCGGATGAAAGTCACCACCCCGGTGGTTCCACAACGCAGGCTCTGGACAGGGTGGAAAAAAAAAAGGCATTTCCATTTCAAAGCATTTTCTTGCTTAACTCGAGGACAGAACATGTTGACAGAGCAGCACAGAGCCTGTTCCCAGGGAGGAACAGGCAGTGCTTTCCCTACGGCTACGAGTGCTCAGAAACAGCCCCCCAGAGCCAACCTGGCTGAATGTGAGTGACTGAATTTGCCCCGTGACATCCCTGGAATGGGAACTGCCTGTCAGCAGCCAGGCCCTGCTGGTGTCTGCTGTGTGACTGCCCTGGCTGACTTCCTGTATTGACAGACACACAGGCATGTCACTGAACTTGGAGGGAGGTTTATTTATGAGCAGCCCGAGTTCCCTGCACTTAACTCATCCCTTGCATGAGTTTAGGAGGTCTATGACTCACTTATCCATCTATTCTTGCTTTCTGGAGACAAAAAAAAATTCTGTCTTGTAGAGATGAGGAAAAAAAACCCACCCCAAGGACTAAACCTGAGGAAAAAAACCCATCCCAAGGACTAAACCTGAGGAAAAAAACCCACCCCAAGGACTAAACCTGAGGAAAAAAAACCATCCTGAGAACTAAACAATGGGAGCAGCATCCTTCTAAAGGAACGGGCTGCTGTGAGAAGTGGAATCTGGCATCTTTTTGGGACACAAAGGAGCCCACCAGTGGGCACCAGCTCCATGGGCTGTGCATGGGCAGCTCCAGTGTGACCTTGGCCTGTGCCTGGAGCTGACAAAGGCAGGATTTCCAGATTGATGCTCTCAGGGTCAGGCCCAGGGACCTGCCTCACCTCCCTGGCCGCCTTCTGGACGAAGCGCTCGTCGGTCACGCGGAAGGCGCGGCACAAAGCCTCGGCCGGGTCGTGCTGGAACATCTCCTGGTGCACCATGTTCACGTGGAGGTGGATGGAGGCATAAATGGCAGCATCCACTCCCCCATGGCCGTCAAACACCGCGAAATAAGCCTGTTCTTCCTGGTCCTGCCAAGGGAAACACATGGAGGAAACACCTGAGGAGAAAGCGATGCAAACAGCCCGTTGGACTGTCCTAAACCTTTGAACTCGGCATTTGTGGTGTCCTCATTAAACTGGACTTAGAGGCAGAGCCTCCACTGGAAAAACAAACTACCCTGACCATCTTCCCTTGCATCAGTGGGAAACTTCCACCTTTCTGTTGAATACTACCTGCCAGAATCACCTCTGTAGGGCTCTCAGTGCTCCTTGTGTCCCATTTGTTACAACTCAGTCACACAACTCAAATAGGAAGTGCCATTCTCATCAAACTGTGCAGGAGATTTTGTGACTGCAAAAACCACAGGGAGACAAGAACATCCACTGCAGTTTGCATGAAGTCTGCATCGAGACTGGAATCCACCAGGGATAAAATGCCAGTACAGTTAAAATGTGAAGCCTCTGCTTTCATTCTTCTTGTTCCTTAAATCTAAAACATATCATTTTAGATGCCTGTCTTTGAAAAAAAACCCCACCCTGTATGTGCTCTCTCATCAGATAATTGTGATTACATTCACAAATCAAATACAGCAAAATCACTCATCTTCAAGTCAGTTTTCTCAGCTTCCTCTTATCTGTTCGGAGAAGCAAAGCGGTACCAAGAGACAGCAACTCCTGTGCCTATTCACACACACACCACCAACCCACTGACAGTGCCAATTCAACCTTGACAGCCAGCTCAATGCCTGGAACATTTGCACGTTGTAATTTTTAGGTAATGGGCTCCAACACAAATTGGAATAAGAAAGCTGACAATTGACAGGCAAAGGAAACATCTGCCTCTGTTTGCATTAATATAATTTAAAGGTAAGAGTGTGGATGGGGCAGAAGATGGTTATTAAAGTGACAGGATGTAATAAAGGTGCAATTATGCAGCAATCTGATCCTAAAAGTAAAAGTCTTGATACTTTCTTTTATTTTCCATTCCTCAGTGTCCACTTTTATATCTCAAGGAAGAGCAAGAGTGTCTGACCAATGGCCACATAGGGAAATTAATGGGGTGGAATGACCCCAGTTCCACTAAACCTTCGTGTTGGTAGATTATCATGTGAGCTTCACCCCACTGTCCTGTAAGTTTTGTGTCTGTTTTGGGGTTTTTTACTTTCTGTCCTTATTCTTGCTTTTGGCTTCTTCCTCCCAGGAGGAAGGGTTGAAAAGCAGAACAGACCTACCCCTGGTTGCCACCTGGCTTCAGTGATGGACTGTAAGGTGACCCCTTCATCTTTGCCACTGGTAATGATCTGCTACCCCTGGGCATCCTCAGCCAGTGGGAGGCTCCAGCCTTGGTTTATCTCACGGTACTACAAGTGCCTCAGTTCTCCCTCACAAGAGCAGAGCTGTTTTCTGCACAAAGGCAGGTCAGTCCTTGAGCCACTGCAGGAGTGGTGGCACCAGGACAGGCCAGGGACAAACTTTGGTCAGGTGACATTTCACCAGAAATCCATGAAAGTGGCTGTTGTGTTGTATAAACCCTCTGTCAAAGCTGCCTGTCACGCTGTGGTTGCACAATACCAACTGAACCAACTCAACACCACGTGTGTCCCTGAACCGCCAACCCTGCTCAGGCCCATCCCATTCCATCGCCTCAGCCCCAGTTTCCCCAGGAATGGAATCCATTATCATATGATCTGTCTCCCAGGTGACCTGTGCTCACCTCGAGGTTGAAGAGCATGTTGAAGTCAGGGATGCAGACGTGCTTGTCCTCCATCTTCCTGCGCATGTTCTTGATGGCGTGGATGGACGTCTCGTAGTAGCGGTGGGGCTTGGGCTGCAGGGGGAAATCTTTCACCCAGTTGCTGCAGATCTCGTGCAGTTTGCTGAAAACCAGGCGGGCCAACTTCACTGTCTCGATCTCTGGGGAAGGCACAAACCACAAATGAAAGGCTGAGAGTGTTACTAATTGAAATTTTTTTTTCCCTTGCATGCATCGCGGAGATGAAACAAAACCGTTTTAGCCAAGCAGTTGAAGTGGATGTCAGCAGGGAAATTCTGGGCTCTGATGCATGAAAAGGGGAAGCCAAACCCACCATAATCAGCATTCATCAGTAAGCAGCTCACTGTTTGTTTGTCTTTTTAACTTAAACATTTCCCTGTGCCTTTGGGGAGCTCATTTGCAGCATGAGAAAAAAAACGAAAAGCAAGTACTTTTCCCTCAGCATCCAATCCCCCTGTCCCACTCTGCCCAGGGTGCTGCAGCTCTGACAAGGACTTTTTGTCATGGCATGTACAAAACCCACCATCCATAACAATGAGAGATTGGTTTGGGACCCAATTCTCTATTCTAAACACCATTTCACTGCAGAGCCGAGGCAGTGCAGTGGAAATAATCTACAGAAATTAGCAGTATTACTTCAAGGTGTTCTGGCAGTGCACACTTTCAGCAGAGCACAACTCAGGTGCTGCCTCAGTTATTTCCAGATTCCTTATTATTTGCATACTCCTGACGACGGTGTGTCAAAGAAATCTGCATGAGCAAGTGAGAAAACCACAAAGGTCTCAAATTTAGGAAAATGCTGAACTGTCACTCCTGAGAAACAGGCATTTTAAAATGTGAAAACTCAGGCACTTGACATTTGTTCTGAAATTCAGGGCAGGAAAACAGGAAGTAATCAGAGCTGAACACATCAAAATCTCTTTGTTCACGATCGTTCACCAAAGGCAGAGATCTTCAAAGCTGGAGGCAGCAATCCATGAGTGCCAATCATTCCTGGAGGAGGAGGGGCTCAAAGAGAGGGAGGAGAGGAGGGGAGTGTTACAGCACCTCCTGGTTCACAGGAATTCTGTGAAGAGCCTAAAAGCAGCATTTACTAATTTCTGTCCTAGGCCTACCCCAAATGTGTGCCACAGGGACCAGATCTTTAGGAACAAGGTACATTCCCAGCTCTGTTGATTATGAGCTGGTCCGAGTTTGATCTGCAAGAGCAGCCATGAAGCTGGAAATACACTGTACACATGACCAAAAGGAGTCTTAACTTCTTGATCACACCAGTAACAGGTACCAGTTCCTCACACCACCCATCCTGCTCTCACCAGTGCCACCAGGAACCTCTTTGCTGGGTCATGTGTTTGAAGAGGGAGCACCTACAGCCTGATTTGTCCAAATGATATTTTCCAGGGGGAAGCCCCCAGACTTGCTCTTCCATTTCTGGGCAAAGGGAATTGGGGTCCATGTCAGTGTACATGTGAATGTCACGTGGCTGTGCCACCTCACAGTGTCACAGTGTCACTCTGAGGGAGGACAGCAGTGAACCCACTGGCCGTGCTCAGACCCTCAACACCCTTCCCAGTGGGAATATAAGGAGTGTTGGCATCATCAGTAATTGCTCTTGAGGGTAAAACAGCAGAAAGGCCCACAATGGTTAAGCCACCCCCTCACAGCTGGAAATTACTCATCAATTGTTAATGTTGCTGCCCTGAGCCAGAGCTGACTCAGCTGTCACTGCAGTTGTGTCACGGAGAATTTCATTTCCCTCCTGCTGCTCCACAGTCCCCAAGGTTGGAAGTAGTGCTTCACTGCACCACAGCCAGTGGGGAATCAACTCAGGCACTACTGTTCCCAAAGATTGACTCTTAGGGCAAAATCAGGGTAGAAAGAACACCAGGAGTTAGATCCTGATTTTTAGGGCCATATTTTATGACTTCTCTTGAAAACAGGGGCAGTTTGACAAGAGGGGTCAGAACCCACGTTTGTACACAAGTCATTGAGCCCCTGGCCAAGGTTTTCCTTAATCTGGGAACTCCAGTTTCTGACTAGTCAACAGTCCCTTTGTGTCTTGTCTGTAGTAATCCCATCTCCCAGTCCCTGGAAGGGCTGGGGAATGGGATGGTGTGATTTGCTTTGTGATGTTTGCTGGATGTTTTTGATATTTTAGATACCACCACCATGTCACACAGTCCCTACTACCCAGCCTCCTTTGGTGGTTCCTTAACAATGCCAAACTTCCATGGGATTATCTACCTCCACACAACAACCCAAAACTAAAGCTCCTTCACCTGACCTTTCAAAAAAGAAATCCAGCATCTTTCAGTTCTCAAGGAAACTCTCTTGCTCCTCTCCAGCTGGAAGAGTCAGTCACGGCCTGTGACTCAGATTCTGGTTTTGATATCCAAAGACACACAATCACCCCAAATATAACAAGCCCATATTCTTGCAGTCCTACATTTATGGACTCAAAACAGTTTTCCTTCATTTAAGATTTGCCCTCTTCTTTCAGGAAGCTTCTAATTTCCCTTCCACCAGCACACCCATAACTGCTTTTACCACCCCTAAGTGTGTGACATGGTTTGTCACGTTGCCATTCTCAGAGTGAAATATGCCACTAAGGAAATTTGAAATTGCCTTTTTTCTTTCTTTCTTTCTTTCTTTCTTCTGGCAAATTCAAACTTGAGGCAAATCAGGTAAATGTCTCCTTGTATTACACAGAGTAAAAATCTTCCTGGGTTCATAAGAAGCACTGACAGAAGCGGATATTAAAACCAGCCAGATGAATTCAGCTTGGTTTCACAGGCAGCATCAGGGTACAGTGAACTCTGAGCATAAAACTTTGAGATGTGCTGGGGCTGCCCCATCCCTGGAAGAGTCCAAGGCCAGGTTGGATGGAGCCTGGAGCAACCTGGGCTAGTGGGTGGCATCCCTGCCCATGGAAGGGGTGGGACTGGGTGGCCTTTAAGGTCCCTTCCAACCCCAACTATTCTGTGGCTCTAATTCTGTGATCACTTGAGCTCATGTTCTGTTTTGGAAAATTATCATTTATGGCATATTATTTGAAACTGCAGTGTTTGTATGAAACCTTTGCTTTACTGTGGGCCAGAAGATGTTCTCTCTCTTCCTCTGCCCTTTATCTCCTCAATTTAACTTTTCACATTGCATCAGTAACGGTATATTTTATTTCCAAGTACCTTCATCATGACAATTCACCTCAACAAACTGCATCTGGAGTGCTATTATTAGTGCCTGCTCCAGTCTGTTCCCATCTCAATCTACGTTTGCATCTGTCTTCCAGACTCAGATATGTTTGAATGGCAATTTCTGTAGGTGTGAGGGCTTTGTGGTGGGGTTTTTTTTCCTTTTCTCTCTTTTTTTTTGTTGAATTCTTTAGATATTCTATGTGGAGGCTTAGTCAACATTTCCTTGGAGACTGTCAAATATTTATGCACATCTCAGAGATCTCAATTTGAAATTAATGAAGGCTGCTCAGTCAGAACAATGACAAATCTATTCCATTTACCTGCTCAGCAGGAGGAGGCAGCAATACCTACAGAAAGGGAACCCAGAGCATGTTTTTCTCTTTCTCAGGTTTCCAAAAGCCTCTGGGGAATGCAGCTGAATCTTCCTTTTTGAAGAGCCAGATTTATAGATCCTCCTTATCCCCAGAATAATTCACTTTTTTTTAAATCAAAAAAGGAAGGAATGGACAGAGTGGTTTGGTGACTGTGTTTTCAAGATCAAATGACAGAATTCCTGTCAATACATGTGAGAAACATTGTTCTTTGTTCTAATGAGCAACCCAGCATTTTTTCAAGGTTATTTAGGCCAGCAGAGTCCTGTAATGATTTCAGGTGCATGACCTTGAGCTGGATGCTGCAAAAATCTTCTTTGCCAACAAAGATAAATGAGGAAAAGGAATTTTTTTTTTTCCTTTTAATCCTGAAATCTCTTCGTACTATCTTTTGCTAAAACTATATAAAAAAAAAAATCAAGCCATAGTAAAAACTATACTGGCTGAAATAATTCAGAATTAAATTCTCTCTTCCCACATATATTTGACTTTGCTCCAAGGATGAGGGAGGACAACTAGCACTTGCCAGCAGAACCACATGGTCTAAAGTGCTGATAAAGAAATTCAGGGCCATCAGACACAGCCATGAAGGTGCACTTAAAAGGAAGGAGTTATTTCAAAATGAGAAAGCTTTGACTAAGAAATTAGTCACTACCTGTATCAGGATTGGTAGGGAATTGTCCATTAATTCATCAGTAAGGGATATTCCACCACCAAAAATCCCGTCCAGCTTCGTTTAGCTGGCTGGTAGGAGGAACTAATTTGAGGAATTCATGAAATTCAGGTGGCCAGACAAGATGGATCACTCAAGTCAAAGCTGACCTTAAAAATCCACGAACTACCTGCAGGGTGTTGCAGTGTCCAGGGTCAATGACAGGCCCCCCACACCGGGACTTACGTATGATCCCGTCCGCGTTGTCCACGTGCTTTGGTAGGAAATGCGCCGAGAGATCGCTCTGAAGGACCTCATCTGAAGTTGCTCTCGCTAAAGCAGCGGCCAAAAATGAGGGGCAATTACTGCAAAAGAAAAAGAGAAACACACAAGAAGATATTTTAATCTGATTCAGGGAGGTAAGTCAGGACAGTCAGGGAATACAGGACTGTTTTCCACCAAGACTCTTCGTTGCCAGACGGAGCCGCAACCCTGCAGCAAGACCTGGGACTCACCCTATGGATTTTAGTAACCCCCTTTCACTCTTATGGTCCCTGTTCCTCAAGTTTTAATGTTCCATTTCATAACCTCTGTTTAAAGGCTTTTCAAACCTGGACTTGAGCCCCCCTGCAGAGCCTGTCATGCAACCCTGGTTTACCCCACGTTTTCTGCACGTGCGTTATACACTTCTATCTGCAGCCCAGGCTGTCCAGTTTCTCCTAAGAACTGGAGTCAGGATTCCAAAGGATAGGAGAAGTCCTCAGATTTCAGTGTCCAAGGCCTCTCCAAGGGGCACTGAAAGTGAAGACTAACCATAGGAGGCAGGAAGTTGTTGTGCCTAAGGTTAAAAAGTTCCCTTGTGAATGATCTCTATCCGAAGTGAAGTGGCTTTAACTCACTGTATCTTAATTAAACCTGGTATCTCCCAAGATTAATTAATCTATAGCAAACCAAGGCCACTTTAATGTACATCCTCTCATTCAGGAGGAGTTTAATACCTCCTAATTTATGTATGACTTTGTATTTCCCACTGGTCAGTCTGAACTTCTCCAGGTGTCTCCTGACACAGCCTGAAACTTCCAGTTTCCATAGATACCATTGATGTCCTCCATGAGACAGATCTCCTGTCACAGGGCCATGCAGAGACATGGGAGCCAATTCCAGTCTCAGAAACTGTCCATCAACAAGAGAATTCCATGTCAGAAGTCCAAGGAACAGGCAATGAGCATACACACTTCCTGAACCTATTCCTTCTGCTTGTGCCCAGTAAGTCTGTTGGGATGTTTTTAGTATGGTTGGAGATTTGAGACCTAAACAGCAAAGAAATATCCCTGACATGAGGAAACTCTGCTCTGCCTGGGCTTGGAAGGTGGGACAGCCACATCTATGAAGATCCAGAGTCATGAACACTCATATCTGAAACTTTAGGTATTGTTTTAAACATAGTGACAGGTGACACAATTGAAAGGTGCATTTACAGGGCTATGGAGCTGGACAGAGAACTTCCCCAACCAGCTCCAAGTGCTGTTTACATGTCCCCACAGCCAGTGCCAGAATTCCACACAGCAGCTCTTTACCCAGCCAAGGACTGCATTTCCATTACAATGCTAAACCTACACAAAAAGCTGCTAAAGATGTTATTAGATAAATTAGAGGATTTTAAGTACATCCTTCCTGATTCTCTGGCAGCGTAGGTGTGTTTAGAACACCCACAGTTGCATTGCAGCAGTCCTGGAATAACTCTGCTAAGGTAATAAATCAAGTCTAAAAGTGGGCTGTTTCCATCAATTAAGTGTGAGAAAAACAGTCTGAGGTGGGTTTAACTCAGCCCACATATTATTATGTTACCAGCTTAACACACAACTCTGCTCCATCCTGAGAGCATTAAAGAAGGGAAGACTTTCTAAACATTTTTTCCTGAGCTATTCCTCTGTGCTCTAAATCTAATCTAAACTCTCCTACTAAAAGAAAGAGAGATGGCAAATTTAAAATTCTTATTGCATGGGAATTCACCACCAGAGTTTGAGCAACTGATCAATTTTGATGGGAAAGGTGGAGAAAATAAATCAGCTGAAGGCTTTCCTTCTATGTCTGGCCACTCTTTGTCCTAATAATAACAGCTGCTGGCCCAGGAATTAATTGGCCTTGACATTTGTTGATCACAAAGCTTCTTATGTGGCTGTTACAGGGCTGTGCCATGTAAGCAGGGAAGTGACCAGATGCAGACAGATGATTTCCTCTTCCTGATTAGCTCAACTCAAAATTTACTTCTCGTCCTTGGCTCCCAGGAGGACTTTAGTTGAATTACTTTTCCCCTTCAAGGTGCAGCAGACTGCACTGGAGGGTTTTCACTTCTTTTAACGTGGCTGTTGAAGTCAAACAGCTCTCAGGACACTTCATTAGTGTTCCACCAAGACAAATGAAGACTCGGGTCTGGGATCTTTGTTTTCATCAAGAGAGCAACTACAGCATCCCACACAAAGAGCAACGACCCCTGCTCTGGGCAGGCAGGATCCACGGGGACTGGAGGAGCCTTGCATCCTGCTGCTGGCACAACTAGGGATTACCTGCTGAAAATAAATTCTTCTGCCACATTCTAGATGTGCTCAAATGCTATTAGTCATTAAGTTTGACGAATTGGAACCGGGAGGGCACGATCTTGTTTAGCAGAGAGCTGAGAGCTAAAATGCCTCTATTCATAGCTGTGCCACTGACCTTGGACGAGTCACTTCACCACTCAGACCTTCATTCCTCATCTACAAACAAGGGATGATAATGTCATTTCCTCGGGGAGAGGAGGAGAGGGAGGAAGGCTGTAGAAGGCTTAATTCAGTGTTCATAAAGTACTCTGGAATTTCTTGATAAGAGCACAACTGAAGTGAAAAATATCAAGATGAGAGTGGGAGATATTTTCAATCTATAGAAGATTTATGGAGCTTTCATACTTTTTTGTCTGTTCTCTGTTCTCAGATGCTGCCAGAAGTGCTAAGTGGAACACACAGGCAAACAACAGCTTTAGAGAGGCAGGTTCAGTCTGAGGTAGCTGATAACTCGTGGGCAGCAAGAGCTGCACCACACCAACACATTCCTACAAAAGCTGATGCATCTCAAAAGGGAAAAAAACACAAAAGAAAGTCCTTAAACTCAGTGATGCTGATGTTCTGGATCTGTTGATGCTGCAGACGTGGTACTGCCCCTGAGCAAAACACCCAACGAGGGCAACCAGTGCTGAAAACAGGGAGCACTGTCATGGTCTGGAGTAACTGATGAGGCATCACCAACCCAAACAAAGCCGGGAAAATGGACCGAAACCTACCGGGGCTTTCAAAGGCCAAAACGGTCAGTAAATCACAAAACATACAGTGTTCCTGTTACCTCAAGAATCCCCTGACACTACAGAACAGCAATTGTTTCAGTTAGAATGAAGCATGATTTAAATAGAAATGCTATTCAATCTGCTGAAGCACAAAACAAATCCACGGGCAAACAGGATAAAGCGGCGTGTTTGGTTTCACACAGCAATCCAAGACCAGGAACATGACCCGAAAAGAGCCAAGTACAGCACATTCCCCAGAGGCCTATAATTTACTGTGCTAGTAAAAGACTTTGTAGGGATGACAAGCTAACTGCACCCTTTCCAAAAGACATTACACCAGGGATGCAGTTTAGGAAACACTCCTGTTCATGTGGCCTGTTACAAGTTTTTGTTAGAAAGCAAGTTTTGCCAGGTTCAATTTAAGTAAAACCTCATTTGTCCCCAGCCTGTATTTACGAAACATTCCCAAGTCTCATGAGACTTCTTCCAGATGGAGCTTCGGATGCAGCCTGGAAGCTCTTTGAAGAGGCCTTTACAGCCTTTATTCTTGAAAGTTCCCATGCTGTGAACTGCAGCAGAGAATTCTCTGGGAAGGCCCTTTGGCTGTTTATCCAGCCTTCCCTTCATCCACCTCCTGTTTCCATGGCCTTCCAGAAGGACATGGAGCCAGCTGAGGGGCTTCTGTTTGTCTCCTAACTCCTCTAGGTCACACAGGACTCAGAGAGGAATGTTTTGTGAAGCAGTCCAAGACCCCAGAATGATTATGGATGTGTCTTCTAACTCTGCCAAGCAGATGCTATTTCCAGCTCCTGTCTCTGCAGGTTCTCCTCTCCTCACTCAGAGTGTGGCTCTGACCTGTGCTGTTCTGCTGCTCTGCACAGCTGGGGAAAGTTCTGATGCTTATTTAAAGCCTGGTCACGGTGGACAAATAGAGTAGAGGGGTTTTTTTTCCTAACACATGGTGAAACCCTGCACTAGGTTTTAGCTGCTGCAGTGAGTTACTAAAAAAAACCCCATCACACACATACACAGAGAGAAAAAGAAACAAACAGAAAAAACAATGCACCTTTTAAAAGCTTGCATAACCAAAGCTCCTTGAGAAGTCATTTGAGCTGGCAGTGTTGAGACAGTAAAGATGCTTGATAAATCTGTTTGGAGGAGCTGAAAACGTGCTACCCAAGGAAGCTGCTATCTATAGGCCTCCCCGAGACAGCTGCCTGGTCACATCCAAAACCACTCTGTCCTTGTGCTGACAGTTGTAAGCAGCAGAAATATAATACACAACCATTAAAAAATACACTCTTTCTGATGTGTTTACCATGCCCATGGTACAGAGTCTACACAGACTCTGTGTTTATCAAATATTTAACCTTTTGCATTGTGTTCACTGCCATATTCTAGACCAAGTTTATATTGATATTTCCTTGTAGTTAAGTCTGTCTTAACTGGATGGTAAAAAAAAACCCCCAAACCAGAGGTGCATGCTCATCAAATAACACCTGCAACAGCTGGATGAAGATGTGAAACAAAGTTGGAATGATGCTACTGGAATCTCTCTGATTTCTGCTGCGTAGCATGTCAGTCTTCCCTCCCTCCAGAGGGGGAAGTGCACATGACAGTACATAAAGCCAACAAAACGTAAGCAGGAGAAAATAAAAAGGTCACCTTTGTCTCTTTGATGAGGTCCAATGTCATGAAGGGCAGTGTTTATCTAAAAAATAAATGCTTGCTGACCACAAAGCACTCCTAAGCATTTGGGATTTAATGACTGTCAATAAAACAGCATTGACACGAGGGGGTGAACTGAGCACAATCCAAACCACATAAACCAGCTTTTGCAGAGCTGCTCTGCTGAAGAGATTGCCCCTGTATTATCTTTGAAACCTAATTCTGTGATTTCTCTCACTCATCCTCACAATGTGGCAGTTCTGGGGTCACTGATATTCCAATCTCTGGAGCTGATGCTGTGGCAGCTTTTAAAATGACAGAATTCACCAACTGTAACACCAACAACCCTTAAAAACCCAAGATGGATCTTCCAGGGGCTGAAAGCCAAATTACTGCGAGAAATTGAATTCCCAGAAGTGACTGTATGATGGTTTTCTTCATTACATCAAAGAACTGAAGATAGAAGTTTGTTGTTGAAAATTATATCCCAGGACTTGAGCCCTTCACAGCCATGTTATATCCACTTGTTATTAAAAGAAAGGAAAACCTGGACTTTGAAGGAATTCAGGGAAAAATGAAGCACAGTGTGTGAACCTCTGGTACAATACTGAGATGTCAAGGATGTCCCTATACAGCAGTTTCCCCCCATCTAAATGAGAACCTTTTCTATCTGAGCAGCAAGATTTTGAGGAACTGGATATTCTTTCATAAAATTTTAATTACTGCCATAAATGCCTTTTACAAAATTAGCACTATAAAATTTAAAATATACCAGCAAGCCACATATTTGATGGACATGGATTATAAAACTTAGATCTTTAGAGTTCAGTTTTGTAAATGCAAACACATGGTAAAAATAAATTTGTGTTTCCCCTATCATTAATTAATCGAAATAAAGATAATTTATTGGTATTACCCACTCATGTGACTTTCAGGGATTTACACTGAGAGGAAAGATCCTTCTGGTTTTTGTTGTTATTGTTCTGCAGGGATTAGGCTGCATGTTTGCACAGCACATTCTCTGCTCAGGGTGTCAGTGACACACACTCTGTGTCACCAGAGTCCTCCAAAAAACCAGGCACTGCCCACATGGATGCAAAGGTGCTGCTTACCTGCAGAAATCCATTTATTCACTGGAAAAACAGCATCCACAAGAGTTACCTCACAGGGAGTGTCTGTGCCAGACCCGAGGCCTGTTTAAAAGCTCCACAGGACATTAAAAATGTCATTGATTTTCCTCTCTTTGGCGCTCACACAATTCCAAAGTCAGCATAATTCAATATCTTTCTACTAGTTCCATTAGCAAAGAAAGGAATCCATGCTTCAATCTAGGCTGCCTTATTGGAAAAAGTAATTTAATTTTACATCTGAAAGTGTGCCAACATCAGCATAAAACCGTACACAGTATACATCAGATTTAATTTATAAATTCTGTACTTTGTCAAGATGAAATGAGATGCTGTCTAAAATCAATGAGAGTGTCCAAGCTCACTCTGAAGGCACTTACAGATATTCTTTTTATTTTAGCTGGAGTTTTTGATGATTTCTCTCCTTACTATAAAATATTAATGACACAGTATCTAGAAAAGTTCGTGTTGCAGAAAACTTTGTTACCTCAGGCACACTCTGTCCCTAAAAGTTCAGGCTATCATTTCCTTACCACTGATTCATGCCCTGTTTTTTACTCTCTGTTTAAAATAAACTTTCATTGATACTTCCCTTAACTGGAAGGGATATCCCATAAAATCTGATGTGTCCAGAAATACAAGTTAAATAACAATCACCCAGTGCAGAGCATCTTTTTATTTGGGATCAGATTAACATTCCCACGTCCTCTGATTGCTTTCAAAAAGAAAAATGCCTTGTGCTGTTGTAGTTAATGGCTTAATTTCAAATAAATGGAACCAAATGCTGCACAGCAGCACACACCACGCTCTACTGCAGATCATCATTAAGGCAAGCAAATGGAAAATGACTCCTTGAAAAAGGGGTGAAGTCGATGAATCCACATTTGCCCGTTCGAACCAACACCCCACAGAGCCGGACCCCGACTCACTGTGCCCGTGTTGCAACGTTTGTGTTCACCTAACCGAGAAAAAAACCCCTAAAAGCTGCAGGGCCAGGATTTCCAGATGACATTTGATCACTTCACTTCTCTCAACCCATTGAACAAATATCAAATCTAAAGGCAAAAGACACCCCGGAAGATTTACGACCACTGAGTCAGCAGAGAATGTTCTCTTGCTCCTTCTCCCTCCTGTGCGACGCCGTTCATCATACAAATGGCTTGGGTGTTTATGCCAGATGTAAGATTAGATAATTAGTCATCCAAGTCCTGCACGTCAACTCTTTTGTGCTAAAAAATTTATTCCAAATGCACCATTTATAATCAGTTGACTTGCAAAGGCACCGTGGTGTTACACAGTGATACATCTTATGATGCACACGCTCCGTTTGGGCCCCACCAACTCCCTGCCTGATCCCAGCCCTTCCAACAGCCTGGCTGCAAAACAGGGATAATGATTTTGACCTCTGGAAAGCAATTTCAACCCCAGTGATGAAGCACCAAGAACGGCCAGATATTATTAATTGACCCTAAAGGGGGGGACGGAGCGAGAGAAACAGCGATTCCCTCGCACCGATCCCAGAAAATCCTGCTGCTCTTTCCCAACTTGCAACACGAGCAAATTAAAAGCAAACACGAAAAAACAATGCATTACCTTCAGGAACAACTTTACAGACAAACATACCACCACAAGTAGATTCCAGCATTATACAGTGAAGATTTTATTGGAACCTCAGTTCAAAATTACTGATCCTGACGCCCAAGAGAACAAGATGCCAGAGGGATAAACGGGGCTGCTGCTCTTTTAGAGGTCCAAACCCTTCCTTATGCAGAAAGATCACATCCTAATTCCCCCTGTCACTTGTCCTTTGCACAATTGCGAAGGATAACGGCGGGTTTAGGGGTTTAGGTTTTCTCTTTAAAGGATAATGGACATTTTTCAGCTATCCTGTTTCACATTAAAGTCCCTAATGCATTCTGTTCTACTGAGCCACATAGTTATTTCAGTCATTCCTAATAAATAACAGTTGCCAGTAGTAGTTAAGCCAACAGATCTGAATTATTTATAGTGTTGAGGAACAGAACAGAAGATAAAATACATTAGGGCTTTGGGTTGTTCTGGCCTGAGCGACACAATGGCAGCCTGTAGATGTTTTTCCACAGGTTGTAAAATATTCTGTGTCCAATCCTAGTTTAAAAGATTTCCTAAAGAGACAGCAGCCAAACCCACAGGTCTCCATCTCCAGAAATCACATTCATGAAGAGCAGGTGAGAGAGTCTCCCAAATACAGTACTTTATTAAAAACCAAACCAACCAACAAACAAACAAAACAAACAAAAAAAACCCAAACAAACCCACCCACACACACACACACAAAAAAGGCACAAACTTTGATTTGATTGGACAGGTCAAAATGGCTATTTAGGATTATTAATCCCAAATGATTATTGTTAATCCTAAATTATTATAAATAAGCAGACCTCATTTATTTGCAAGTTATTCAGCATGGCTCTACACCCTCCAGTTAATGACCTAAAAGCACCTCATGCTGTTGAACTCAGCATTTCTCTTCTCCTTTGCCTACAATCCACCCTCCCTTCTGCTGGAAAAATGCAAAAATATCTTCATTTTACAGTGGCAGATCCAACTCCACACTCAAGGCTGGGGCATGGAAATCTCAAGTCCTGTCTCTCCTGTGTCCCCTTTTTAAGAGGCCACATCATGAAAGACTGAACAGACAAAAAAAAAAAAAACAACAGGGCCAGAAATTATCTTGACAACAACTCGACAACTTCTGTTAAACACAGATGTTGAGTTTAATGCTCTTTGTAACTTAACAGATGTGTTCAAATACCTGTCCTGATGGGCTGATGGGATAAGGTGTCCCTGCTGAGCGATGTCTGGGCAGGAATTTGGAAATGTCTTGCTTTCCCACCTTGGACTGACATCACAGGGGGCACCAGGATGAGACTCACTCCACACAGTCGATTCACAGGGAGAATCGTGCCCACAAATGACAAGGAGAGATTTACACTCAGATGCTGCAGAGAGAACTGGGGGAGTAGTTGTAGCAACATAAGCTTAAGCCAAACCGTTTTCCTTTTATAGTTCACCTTCCACTTTCTATATGGATCTATTTACAGCAGGAAATGCTGCAAATTGTAGCATCTCCAAGGAGTAAAAAGAATAATTAAAAAAAAAGAAAACCTGGAGAGGTGAAAAACCAACCAAACTTCCTCCTCCTCCTAAATACTAATGAAACAGAGAAGGAATAACACTCTGAGGCCATGTCAGGTTATTAAGGCATCTGAGACTGGCTCTATCAAATGCCAGACTGTGGGAATGAGCCCCAGGATGCCAGGGGGAGGCAGGGTTGGGTGGCAGGGAGGATCTCTGTGCTTCCCTGCTCCCCCTTCCTCGGCTCAGCTTCCCCCTCTCCCAGCTCAGAGGTTTACTGACAACGTGCCCTCTGAGGGAAGATCCCACGTGTCAGAGGAGCAGCCACACTCCAGAGATGAGGAATATGGCTTTGCATGGGGCCTCTGGAACACACAGCCTGCAGTGTGCAGCTATATATAGCTCTTTTTGCTCACAGAGGCTCTAGGAATTGATTCCCAACGAGCTGAGGATTTCCAACAAGCCTGCAGTGCTGTAGCCAACCCTCCCGTCCTGAAAGGTACAGGGAATTATTTCAGACTTGCAAAAGGTGCCCTGAAATGATTTCAAATTATTTCCCAGCCCCCTTTAAAAACAAATCTGTGTGCACATTCCAATCACTGTTATGAGGGCAACTGAAAAAAAAAAGGAGCTTTTATAGGTGCGACATTACAAAGAAAATCTTGCCAGATTATAGACACTGTGTCCCTACCATGGACTTCTCAACACAGCACCAGTTCTCCCACACAAATTCTGCCTGATATTCACCAAAATTTGGGGCTTTGTTTATGCAAAACAAAAAAAAAAAGAGAAAGAAATCATTCATTTCTTCAAATCTTCTCTGTTCCATTTGATTTTGTATGATTAACACGTTCAGACCACCCATTCCTGGGGTGATAACACTGCCCCAGTCTAGTGCAGCTCATGTAAGAATTATCCAAGAGCTCCTCTTTCCCTCCACCCCCCCAAAGGAGATTGTCATCTTCTCCCCTAAGCTTATTATTAAACCTGTGATCTCTTCACAAGACGGAGGAGCTCTAAATATAAGGAAGAATCTGTTACATAATAGCCCAGGAAAGGAGGCAGCACAATGGCCTGTAGACAACAGAGCCTGAGTAAACTGAGAGTGGAAAAGGGATGAAAATGTGTGTCCCTGTCCTGCCTTTGCCCAGGGCCAGGCCTTGGGTCCATCCTGTGCAGGCTCAAGATACAGAGAATATTCAATCACTCAACACATGTACTGAATGATTAAACTAAGGAGGGTTTTTATCTCTGTGGAAGGTAAACAAATGCAAACAGGCAACATTAGCCAGGATTTAATTCAGGATGTGGCAAAAATTTACTGAGATCAGAAGAAACCTGCCTGGGACACAACAGGGCTTGTTTGAAGCTCCCTGAACCAGGATTGTAAATAATACACCACGAGGACTGACTCAGCCAGTGATGAGTAGGCTCAAAGCTTCCTCCACTGGAGCAGTGTCACCACTGTAATCAGCAGTTAAGAGAGTTACTGAGGAGCCACACTATCAATTACACTGGTAATACATATTCAGGGTGTAAGTGATACACAGACAGAGAGAATATGAAATCAAACCATTAATAAAAAATAAGGAACCTTTGGAGACAAATTATTATCTTCTGCGGTGCTTTGTGCATTCCCAAAGGATTTAGAATCTAAAAATAAATGATTACCTCTACCAGCACTGACATCCAAGCTACCTTGGATGAAAAACAGCAAATTGCTAACCATGGATAGCAAGATTACACAACTGTTTTGAACAAACAGCAAGGAATGGACCATGTTAGAAAAAAACAGCAGGACTCTGTAGAGAAATTGAGGCTGTCCAAGCTAAAATACAACCAGAATATTGTGAATAACATCTTGATTTTCTACAGCTGTGATGGGATAAAAATGAGAAAGGTCACAATCCTCTGTCTAACTTGACATCTCACCCCCCAGTCTACATCATCCTTCTCTCACCATTTTTTAGCATCATGCTGAGACATTGCCTTGAAGGAAAATACTCAATACATACATACATACATATATAAATATAAAAATACATATAATAATATAAATCCCTATATTACACATGTGTGATATAACATAATATAATATTAATTATAAATACTATACTAATACAATGTATTAATTAACATATTAATATACAAGTAATATAATATTAATTATAATATAAACACACATGTGTGTGTTTAAATATGAACAATCACCACAGACTCCTTGGGAAAAGAAAGAGGGAAGGTAGAACAGGTAGAAGGTCAAAGATCACACAAAAACACCCAGTTAATACAGAAAAGAAAGACATCATTAAAAACTTGGACCAAGTAATGTTTTGAAAATAAATTCAATCACTTCTGTCTCCAAAACACACAACGGTAATGATAATGATGGTGGTGGGTGTCATTATCTACCAGTGATAACGGCCTGGAATAAATGAAGAAACCTCCAGTACTGGACTAAGGGCAGCAATAAAGTAGAACAGTAATTATATAAGCACAAAAGAACAAATTCAGGAGGAGGCAATCAAGAAAAGATGAAATACAAGTATATTTATGCATGTTTTAGTTTGAAAGAGTTTGGAGAAAAAACATGAAAGCCCAAGAATTTTTAACTGTCAGAAGTAAAAAAAAAATAAAAAAATCTGTATTCTATACCCACACTGAAAATAGCAGTGACTGGTTTGTGTTGGATTTAGCTGTAACAATCTCCTAACAGCACACAATTGGATGTATCAGAAGTACAGTCAGGCAGCACAGAGATTGCCTCAAGGGCAGAGAGTTTTCAACTGCAAATACAGGTGGTGCACCTGCATGAGTGAGCTTTTTAATGAGGCATGGAGTCAACAGAAGAGACACAACTGCCATGGCTTAGATTGAAAATAATATACCAAGGAAAAAAAATAAAGATTAGGAACACCAGCTGAGCTCGGAGATAACACAGGCAAAGTTACTGTTAAAGCAAGATTGGAGTTGTAATAACACAGCAGGGGTAAATTGGAAGATGTAACATGATAGGAGCCTGAGCTCTGCTCCCAGGTCTGTGTCTGACAAATGACACTTCTGCCAGCAAATCATTTAATCCCTACACATTCATCCATCTGAGTGTCAAGGAGGTTTATTGCCTTAAAATTTTAGAAGAGTACCATGAAATTCAATTCATTAATAGCTGAAAACTAGGCTTTAATCCTTGGGTAGAAGGTGCTGGGAAGGGACAGCATATTTACCAAGTTAAGACTTCCTCACAAAATATTTTGGTATTTACTTCAGTGAAGCCTCATCTGTTTCTCTCCTGTTCCAGTTCATGAGTGCACAGCACTTCATGATTTTCCCATTTCTCAGTCTCAGGTCAGAGCTGTGGTCACAAACAGGAACAGCAGAGCCACAGGGGGGACAGGCAGGTAGCAGCTGCTCCCACGATATCCAGAGAATGCAAGAGGAATCCTACACCTCACCCAGCCAGCCACAGATTGTTGAGTCTTACTTAAGAAGTGCTGTAAGAGGCAGATGGGAAAACTGCAGGGGGTCTGGAAGAGTAATCCAGGTCCAAATCTGTTCTGATGTTAATGAGGATGAAAAGTTAGGGGCTTGATTTGGCATGAGCTGAAGAACCTCAAAAACTCCAGAAATGCAGATTAAGCACCTTCCATAATCAAACTCAACTATTTCCTGTATTATGAGCAAAACCAGCCCATCCAAAAACCTTTACAAGTGTAAAACTTTGTGGATTTTGATATGTGCAGAAAAAAAGGCATGTTTGGTTCTACACTGTATTTAAGGGTTAGGCAGATATTCATCAGCTCTGGTTTGCTGTTTCAAGACTAAAAAAAAACAAATTAAAATCAGATTAATAAACTGTAGCAAAATCAAATCTGGAGGAATGCAGGGGCAGCAACATGAACTCCTCAGGGATCAGGAAAATGAAACAAGCAGAGGATGTTATAGTTCTGTCATAAAACAATAATGGACTGATGACAAAAACTAAACTTTTATCCAAACCTGGTGTTTTCTAACATTCCACCTGTTCTTTTTGATCAGGGCTGGTTATATAATCACCAGCCATGCCACGTTTTTGCATGGGATTTGTAGATTTTTAGTAGTACCAAAGACAGCGAGAAAATCAATTCATTCCCAAATAAAGCACAGCAGGGCTTGGAGCCCGAGCGCTGATTTACTTTCACCTGGGACAGATGGCAGGGAAAGAAAGTGCTCATGACAATAAAATAGAGATATAAAAACCCACAAAGCAAAGAAAAACGATGCACACAAGGCTGGAATTCCACCTCAGCGCCAGTCAAAGCCAAGGCAGATCAGGCTCTGTCACCCACCAGGGCAGCCCATGGCAGGAGGGCTGGAAAATCCAATTAGGAGAACTTCCCAGGCTCCCTGTTTATAGCTGGATATTAACTCTTGACATTTAGGATGACTTGTCAGTGCACAGTTCTCTCTGCTGCCTTTAGCTCTGAGTCACATTATATTGGGGAGAGGTGAGCTGAATTTAGACAACACAAAAGGGTAAATCACCTATTTTCTTAAGTCTCCTGTAGCCCTTAAGGGACCACATGCTTTATCTATTTATTTAATGGTGGATTTCTCACATCTTCCCTTTTTTAAGAAGATAAAAGGATTAAAATTTCATTAATCTTCAGTAGGAGGCATCACAGGGAACAATCATAGTCCTGGGCACGAGGGAAAGGGGTTTCTGTGTTTGAGGAAGGACCTGATAGCTCTGATACTCTCCCTCTCCTGCAGGAATGGCTTAAAGGAACAAAGGAATATTCCTTCAATATTCTTCCTCCTGCAAAATGCATTGCCCCAATCTACCTAGCAAAGAAAGTGGGGAAACTGGAACCAAAAATTAGCATTTATAGTCATTTCCTAAACACAGATCTGAAAGAAAGAAAAGAGAGAGAAGAGAAGAGAAGAGAAGAGAAGAGAAGAGAAGAGAAGAGAAGAGAAGAGAAGAGAAGAGAAGAGAAGAGA
>JAWWLV010000053.1:3009953-3058925 GCA_035041135.1 Platyrinchus mystaceus
CTGGGAATGACAGGAATCACTGGAAACCAGAGCACTGGGAATGACAGGAATCACTGGAAACCAGAGCACTGGGAATGGCAGGAACACCACACACCACAAGGGTGCTCCTGCCTGCCAGAGCAGCTGCTGTCCCAGGGATTCCTGGGGACAGGGACCAGGGGGTGGAACCAAATGTGGACCCCACCCAGCCAAGCCCCAGGACAGAGTGGGCTCACCAGTGCCAGTCCTGCCTTCCAGTTGTGGGGTTTTGTTTCTGAGGCTCCCAGACAACATCAGAGATCAGCAGAAAGACAGAACTTGATTAATGCAGCATCACCACCTGCACAGAAAGCAGGGAATAAAGACTGTCTCCATGGTTTCCCAAAACCACAAACCCCTGCAATACTTGCAGCATCATAGCAACAAGCTCCAACCCAGCAACATGAACATTCTGTTCTTTGAAACCACGTGACCTTATTTATCGTTATCCTGGAGATTCCCAACAGTTGAGTCTGGATTGAGGCTGTGGAAGCACCAGCCCTCCCTCCAGGGCATCACTCCTTTTGTGTAGTGTTTGGAGGAGGCAGCAGATGATCCCTTGCTGTGGCACAAACCCTGTCCAGGGGGTTGGGCATTGCTGGGTTATGGCTGGGCTTGATGATCCTAAAGGTCTTTTCCAGCCTGAATGATTCTGTGGTTGCAGCCCTGGCTGGGCTTTGGGGTTGGCCAGATGTGGTTGATGGTGGAATCCAGGTTTTAAGGGAACATCAACAGCTTGGTACAGAAATCCTTCAGTCTGACCAGTCAAACCCCAAAAGATCCTTCACTCCCACGTGCTGAAAATGGGATGGGTGGGTGGGGGCTCAGCTTCTCCTTCAGGATAACAGAACATTTCTTGTAGCTGAAGGAAAACCCAATGTGGGAGCACATGTGGCTGCATCAGGAAAATCCTGTCTGCCCTCAAAGTGTCACACTTGTTTAAGACAGAACTGAGCGAGATTAAAGGCTGCTCAAGACTTGGGATTATTCTACAATTTTTCCAGTAGGACTTTGAGGTGACTTAGAAGTGACAGGAAAGCTCTCCAGGAAAACTGAGCTCTGCCAGAAATAACCTCAGTTTCCTGAGCAGGTGACGTGGGCAAAGAGGGAAGATTCACCTTTGAAAGTTCCTGCTGCAAGAATGATCAGAAAACCCTTGGAATAAACCATGGATGCACCAGTGCCCCTCACAGGGATTGCCTTTTCCTGCTGCTGGATTTTGGAAGCTGGTGTGAGACTCCCAAAAATCAGCACAAGAGCCTCCTACCTCCCTTCTCCCTTCACCTGGGCAGAGCAGTTGCAGCTGCTGCTGTTGATTCTTCCCTTGGACCCGCTGAAGGAAACAGATCTTTTTACAGCCTCCTGTCGTTGGATTGCGCTCAGCAGCTCATCTTCAGCATTTCCAAAGTGTCACCATTTCCCTGGGGAAAATAAATGGCCATCTGAGCCCTGTGGGATGAGGGGAGGCCTCTGCCTGAGCCCCACACAGCTGGGGAACTGTGGGTCACTGAAACGACTCCAACCTGAGGGTTTGAAAATAAACCCCCCCAGAAAAGCCCGTTTTCAACCCCCCCGATTCCACGGCGACTTTAGAGGGGGAATAAAAGACCAACATGCAGGGGAGGAGCTGGGAAGGATCCCCAACATGCAGGGAAGGATTTGGGAAGCAGGTAACACAGGCTCCCACTTCACAGGTACCCCACAGGCTCATCCCACACCCCCATCCACAAAGGCTGGAATGAACAACCTTCTCTTCGCCCCGTGCTGGAAGTTTGAACCGAGTCAGTGCAGATACCTCAGGCTGCAGGAACACTCTATTTATTAGGTCAATATTTCAGTTGAGCAATACAGTTACAGAATATCACAATGCTGGTTACAAACAGGGGAAGGGTCCATGGGCACAGACAACGCCGGGCTCTGCACTCGGGGGGACACAAAGTCCACCCTGACACCACAGGGAGGGTGGTCTGCAAGCTCTGCTCACGAGCAAGAGACTTCTATATAAATGAACGTGGCACTACAGGCAGAGATTCTGGTTTAGAGGTGGGTTTGTGTGAGTATTTCCATTTATACAGTTATACAGTTCAAGCAACATCTCTTTTTTTTTTTTTAATGCTATTAAATTAAAATCCCCTGTAGTTCAATAAAGTATAAAAATAGTACTGAACCTGGTAATATTCAATAAAATGTAGAGTTCATTCACATCATTAAGTAGTAAAGAAATTGTAAAGTTGTGGTTACCATGGCAACATTTGCTTCCCAGAAAGGGATGTACAGAAAAGAAAAGTTACACATATGGTACCTGCGACGATTACTGAGCGATCCAACACTGAACTTGTGCACCACAGACCGAGTTTCTAAATAGCTCTATATATTTATATAGTATATATCTTCTTCATCTTAAAATTTACTTCTGAAAAGAAAAAGAAACAAACAAACAAACAAAAAAAAAAATGTGCACTTCAACAAACTCACTAAGGCCACTCATGCTATAGACACCGAGGGTTGCAGGGAGAGCGTCAGACCCCAGAGCACACAGAGCTTTCCACCACCCAGGGACACCTGTGTCACTGCCCAAAACGTTCCTGAGATTTAGGGACAGAAGCATTCCCAGCACTGCCGAGGCTGCTGCGGGAATTGGGGTTTGTTCCTGGGTGGAGGGAACCCCGAGGCTCTGGCGGGGCACGAGGTGACAACACCCCCCCCCAGCACAGAGCCAGGACTGGCCAGGAGTTCCCTTGGGAAACTGGGAAAACGGGGAAACAACGGCCTTCAGATAAACCCAGGATGTGCCCAGGCAGAGGGAAGAGCTGTGTGAAGGGTGGTAACAGCAATCCCTGTGTCACCAGCCCGAGTCACCCCCCACCACAGCACCCAACGGGACCTTTGTCAACGGTTTCCACCCCGTTTGAGGCACCTTTTCATCCTCTACCACACGGAGGGCTGGAAAAAGGGAAAGGACTTCCACGTGCATCTTGTAACAAGAAGCAGCACCTCGAGACAATTCCAGGCTGCAGCACATGGACAGGAAAACTTCCTTTGGAGGGTCACAAACACTGGCCCTGTGCTGGCAGGTTGGGATTCAACAAAACCCTTCAGAGCTGTTTAACCAAACGGGTGTGCAGAAAGGAAACACCCTTAAACCAAAGCCTGGGAGTGAAACAGCTTTCAGAGAGCTGGACACCGAGGCAGACACTGACACTCCCTGGTTGGAATCACTGCTACAACAGTGACCAAACAACTGTTTGGGGCCAAATAATTACTGTCTCCTTTACTTCAAGTGGCTGAGAGAGAGATTTGCAAAGACATTTCCCACTCCCCTTCTGTCAGCTCTTCAAATCCGGGTGTGCTCCCCCCCTTCCCCAACACCCAGAGCAGCCCCAGGAGCAGGGGGGAATCTGACATCACCTCCCTCCCTCCCAGCTGCAGGGAAAACAGGACTCACCCCTCACTGACCAAATATGCCAGGGAAATATTAAGGGTTCAGTTTAATCAACAGTGAAAATAACTTCCCTTAAGCACCCAGTGCACCCGGTGACTCTGGGGTGATTCATTTACTCACCTTCAGGAAAAAGATGCATTTTCACAGCATTTCCACTCCCAGGTCTCCCCTGTCACTGCCAGCACCAAACAGCCCCTGTGCAGCTGCCAAGGGGTGCTTTGTGTGCCTATAAATGCCAATAATTAATTCCCTGTATCCAGTGTTCCATCGCGCCAGGCCCCCACCCTGGGACTGACACCTGCATGGAAAACTGCGCTGGGTTCCGGCCAGAGGGGACAGCTGGCAGGGCACTGGAAAACCCCAGAGCAGGGAGAACACAGGGAATTATTTTACACCCCCTGCTCCTGAAAAACCCCACGGGATGGAGGATGTAGGGACTGCACCCTCAGCTCTGCCCAGGGCAGTCAGGCAGTGCTGGAGCCCCACTGCAAGATCGACCCCAGCCACGCTGGCCCAGAGGGACGAGTCCTTTCCCTGCCCCTGGCACCATCCCACGGGGCTGCAGCTTCCTCAGAAACCTGCAGAGCTCGGAGAATCCTTAGTCAGAAGCTGGACAGGGAGATAAAGGATCTCCACACCATGTCAGTGTAAGTCCACGGACACAGCTGGAAGCAGCTCAGAGCCACAGGACCACTCAGCTTCTTTAGGACAGCCCTGAGCCACTTCCCTGCCCGAGTTCTGACCCTACTATTACATACTTTGCTTGACTGTAAATAGGTTTTAACAGGATTGTTATAACTCATCAGTGCCTCGGACATCAGGGAGAAAAAGGTTCTGCCTTTACAGCTGAATTAGTCTGTAGTTCCTACACATCCTAAACAGAATTGCTATAAATAAATTAGATTTAAAGTCCACACATGCAGTTGCTTGTGTTTCACTGAGCAGCTGCTGAGGCCATACTGCAGTTAAGTCCTAATACCACAGGGGGGTTTATGCAAATCTTTCTTTTCACCTCAGTGAAGACATCCCAAGTATGCAATCATTAATCTTCACTAACTACAAAACTGCATTTTAAAGTTGATAATTACTCAGCCTTTCCCCCCAAAATACACTTGAAGGCACCAGTATATGAACTATTGGCCTGTAAAATTTTACTTCTTAAAAGAGCCATTAAGTCACATCCAAAATTTCTGTTTCTTCCCTGAACACCATATCCAGCACCTTTCCCTGCCAGAAACCTCAGAGACCAACTGCACACCAGACCCCAAAGAGAACAGCCAGAGCCAGGCCTGTGGCAAGAGTGGGACTGGCCAAGGTACAAACACCCCAAAACAGCGGGAGAGAAACCCCTCCCTGCTGGAATCCGCTGCAAGAACTGAGCCAGGTCCAGTCTGTGTCACACAGACTGTCAAATATTACCTCAACACTGATAAACAAAGCCAGAACAACACCCAAACCCAAACCCACACGAGCAGGCAGCCCCCAACAGAGGAATTAAGACAAGCCAGTGAGAGAGGCACAGCCAAGGTCTGTGCAGTGAGCTCTGCTGCGGGAAGGAACAGCAGGGAACCGGTTTCTGGTTGTACTGGTGTTTAATGTAGAAATGAAGCATCACAAAAAAAAAAAAAAAAAGACCTGTTGTGCTTTTTGGCATTTTCCACTGACCCCTGTGAACTGTACAGTAAGTTGTGTTCTCAGAAACAGAGAAGGGAACTGGATTGTTATACGAAACTCTTCTGTATAAACAAGGAGTGGCCTCCATCAGAGGGCAGAGAAGAGGTGGCTGCAGCAGAGTCGAGCGTGGCTGGTTCTGCCTGTGGCACTGGCAGAGTGCCTGGAGAAGCTCACTGGGTACAGACATGCCATGGCTAAGGAATGGGCACTTCCTAGCTCTGATCTATGACAGGAATACCATCTGCACCGATCAGACACCTAACTGAGGGATTCCTACTGTCAAAGTGAGAGCAGGGGCAGAAGGGTTAAATTAAAGCCACTGGTCCAAAAGCGGTTTCTGGCAGCTGGTCCACTGTGGGTTCTGCTGGTCCTGCTCAGGCTGAGCACTGGTGGTGGCACCAAGGACACTGGGATGGCTGGTCTGGGGGTCTGTCCCGCTCCCAGGTGAGCACTGGTCCAGTTCAGGGATGCACAAAGCACACGGTGGGGACTGCACTCCGAGCGCGGTTCTGTGTTGCTCCCGAGTGGTTCTTGGCCACTTCTCTTGGTAAGGCAGCAGCCCAGGCAGGGCATCCTCCCCGTGCTCACTATTTACCATCAACCTTGCTACAGAGATACAGCAGCAACACCTTCTCCTACAGCTCCTCAGAGGACAGACAGCTTTTACTCTCTACGTCAGCAGAAAGCTCTTGGTGACACCTTCCATCCATAACAACAATGCAACTCTTTTGAACTCAAACAGTTTTATTTAATGTTTTCTTGCAGACTTTCTGCAAAGGAGCTTCTTTTGGAAGAAGAGAGAAAGAAGGGGGGTTTGTTTTTTTTTTTTTTTGGGAATACCAAGTTAAAAATGTGAGCCGAACTAAACATGCCATACACATGCTGAGAGGAATTGAACACACATTCATCCGTATGGGCACTCTTCAGTAGACTGGACCAGTGTTTCAACGCCAACTCCAGCCCCCAGAGAACTACATGGTTTAGATTTCACAGTATGACTTTTCCCCCTGGAACCCGGGGGGGGAGAAAACCTTAACTGGTTAAGTGAGGGAGTTCTTAGCTGCTCTGTCCATCGAGGCTCTGAGACATCAGGAAGGACTGGACCACCTCCTCCGTGCACTGGGGGCTGCTGCTCACGTCCTCCAGGGCATCCGTCACCGAGAACTGCCGGTCCCGCAACCGGTTCCAGTTGGCCAAGATATTGTGGTACTCAAAGACCTTCTCGTAATTGCCAATGGAATTGTACAGTTTAATGAGGCCTCTGTAATCATATTCAAGTCCACTGTATCCTTCCCCAAAAAGCTTCTTTCCTAAAGGAATCCAAAAGAAAACCGAGTTCAGAGGCGGAACGGCCACACGCTGCGATTTCTTGGGTCGTTTTTAGCAACAGCTTGAAGGTTTTTGTCGGGGTAAACCAAGAACACAAACAACCTTCCTGGGTGATGGTCTGAATTCCACCTACCTCCTGCTCTGAGGGTGCTGGAACTGCTCCTCAGGGACTCTACAACCACATCATCACCTGCCCCACAGCTTTACACGTGCAGGATCTACAGCCCTATCCAGGGGACTCAGTTTGTGCCCCAGTTACACTCCAAATTCAATTTAAACAGGGAAGTTGTTGTTGTTTTCTACCTCAAAAGCATGATTTTTTTCTGTAACACACTGTACATAACTGTATGAAGCACGACTGTGCCTCAAACCTGGGCTACAGCACGGCCCAAGGATGCATTTGATTTGGGAATACAATTCACTGCAGAGGGAAATGGGCAGGACAAATATTTAATGAGAGGAGTTCTGATGGGCACAATCACTGTCCATTTCTGTAAAATTTGACTACATTCTGCACTCAGGGTCTGGCCACAACTCCAAAATGTGTTTAATGGGTCTGTTTTCAATGAATTCTGAAGGAGCACTGAAAATAACACAAGTTCAGAATTCAGTCCCTGGGAGAACACTAAAGAAAATTCCATATTTACACTGAAAACCCATATGAAATAAAGTACCTTGTAACTCACTGAGTTCTTTACTAAAACTTCAATACATTTAAATGTCCTGTGATGTCACATGTCCTGTGTCACTCACCAATTGCTATGGATCTCAAATAAAGCTTTTCAGCATTTTCATACTGGTTCATGTCGTAGTTGTAGAGGGAGGCGAGATGGCCCACAGAGAGGGCAACTTCATAATCCTCCTGGCCCAGAAGCTGCTCCTTGATCTGAATTGCCTTGATGTGCATCTCCTCTGCTTCCTGGAGGGTCAAAACCACACAGGTCAGTGAGACACTCCTCACCACCCCACAAAGAGGGGGAAACGTTTAAAGAAACGTAACTGTGTTACTAAACAGTATTTTAGAAAAGGCAAAAAGTAACACAGCCAAAACCAAAGCAAGGTCTCCGAGTTCTTAGTGAAGTGGATCAGCAAATGGTATCACCAAACCCACTGTCACCCCCTGAGGGCATCAAGCACCCCCATGGACTGTTCCTGCACAAAGCTTTTGAGAGGAATGATAAAGCACAAAACTACCAGCTGAGGCTGTGAAATGAGGACACTGCAAACCCTCACTGGCTGTGGCAGATTTTGGATGTCCTGCAGATGAAGTCAGGCCCTTCACAGCACCAGCCTCACCTTGAACTTCCTCATGGACTGGTAGAGCCTGCCCAGGTTGCCGTAGTGTTTGGCTGTTTGCACGTTGAACTCCCCAAAGGCTTTTTTGGCCAACTGGAGCGAGGAGAGGTGCAGGTCATGAGCCTCCTGGAGCAGCCTCTGCTCTGTCTCCTTGTTGTGACAGTCTATGGCAATCTCCTCCAGGATAAGTGCTGGGGGCAGAGAGAGCAGCTGGCACTGTGCTGCACACACAGAGCCATCCACGGACACCCCTCGGCACACATCCCACCCGCTTGGCCTGGCACACACTGGGACCCCCAGGGAGCAAGCTCACAACATATATTTATACATTCTGTGTTTTTATACCCCTCAGAGCCTTCCAGGTAAGTTTTAAAGAGGCTTCTTTGTGTTTTACAGGTGTGTTGACAGAGAACATCAAGGATTACAAACACCCAGAGTCACCTCCATTGAAAACAACAACTCAAGTTCCATTGTCTGCAAGAGAACGGGACAAACCAACCCCAGGGAAGGATTTCAAGTGAGGGGAACTACCTTTCACTCTCTTTGAAGAGGCCAAGAGGAGATGGTCCTCTGGGAGAATGTGAGTTATAATGCCAATAGCACGTTCAGCATGGAATCTGAAATCAAGTTGAAATAAAAAATTCAAGGTACATCTCTAAGTCAGCAGCTGACACAGCAGCAGACACATTCCTGCAATCCACATGCATTACATTCTGATTGGAAATCTGCATCATTTAAGAACGTTTTTCTCCACTTGCAGTAGTAAATGTGCTGCCAGACCCCCAAAGAGCTGCACTCACAGTGCATTGTCGAATTTCCCAGAGCTGTACTGGTGAACATATGAAGAATAAGCCAGGTCTTCGTGGGCTGTGGCTACGTGGATGTTTTTACCTCCAAACACCGACTGCCGGATATCGAGCGCTGTCTGCAAGAGGGACCAGAACCAATTCAACTGTTACTGCACAAAAAATCCTGGCAAAAAGGGACAAAATCTACTGCTTCTGAAAATCTCTGCATACTTGAGACACTAAATATATAAGAGACACACGAGTCAGGGAAAGAATAAAGAATAAAGGAAGAAAAGGTTGGTGGTGTTTGAGTTTTTTTTAAAGAACAGCCTTGCAGTAATTAAATCAACTATTACCTGTCCCCATAAATTAACTACAACATTGGAGAGAGTAAGAACATCAAGCCACACACAGTCCTGCTGCCTACCTGATAGATGGCAACAGATTGGCAGATATTGTCTACGTTGAGCAAGTAAAACCCATAGTCTAGTAGCGTGTCAGAGTATTTGGGGTGCTTGGCTCCAAAATGCTCCCTGGAGAGAGACACTTCCATTACACACCCAGGCAAGCCAAGCATCCTTCCAAAAGGGGCTCTTTTGGAGAGCTGCTCACCTGGCAAGGTACACAGCGTGTTTGATGAGCTGCTCAGCCTTCTTGAACTCCCGTTTCACCACACAGGCCTGCAGGGAAAGCAGCTGGTGAGGGGCTGTGCACCCAGCTCAGCTCCTCCCCACGTGCTGCACTCACTGCTGCTCTCCACAACAGCACTCTGCTTATTGCAGGACTTCTCAGGTATTTAAGGAAAGGATCATAGTGTTAACAAACATTTTATTCTGACTGAAGGGTTTGCACTGTACCCAGTGTAGATCAAAGAGGGAGGAGAGCACCCTTGCAGTACACCCAATACACCCCTGCCCAGGTCTGAGGTGAACTCATTAAACCCAATCCCGAAATGGAGTTGGTTCCAAGAATTTTAGGGACCACAAACTATCCCCACCCGCTTTTGGGTGCAGATCAACATGGAAGCTTTCAAACTCACCTTGGAGGCTTGTCGTAGCACATCCACCACCACCTTCACGGGCAGCCCCACCGTGATCTCCTTCATGGCCTCTATGCACCACTTGTAGGCCTGGGGGACGAAGAGACACCCAAACAGTGAAGCTGGGACTTTATCACGTCAAGAAAAACATCACCTGGCTCAGAAAAGCTGGTCATTTACACCCCAAAATTTCAAATATGCTGTTCAATTGTTTACATGTAATGAAACTTGACCTAAAACTCACTTTTAAGGTTAATACTGAATATGTAAGTATTTTACACTAGCCTAAGTATGTATTATTACCATTACTTTTACAGACAAAACAGTAGTTTTTATAAACATTTTTAAAGATGTTTTTATAAAGATTATTTTATAATCTTTAAGTAATGCTCACAAGTCCCACTGTGCAGGACAACACCCTGGCCAGTGGACTTGGGAGCCAAAGGAAAAGCACAGTTTAACTTAACTTAGAGAGGACCAACGAGGTCTCACTCACAGCAGTGCTGGTCCGAGCAGCACCAAGAGCTCGTGGACTGACTCAGAGTGTCACACAGACTGACAGATCAGGGTTTCCCTGGCAGGGGGAGCTGGGGGATGTGGTGTGAGGGCTGCTGGAGCCCTGGCAGAGCCCCTCACCTCGTCGTAGTGGCTCTTGGCGAAGAGGAGGGCGCAGAGCTCGCCGTAGAGCGCGGCCTTGTTGGCCTGCTGGCCGTGCTTGGCCAGCTTGTCCATGTAGGACTGAGCCAGCTTGAACGTCTCCTCCCCCAGGTGGTATTTACAGTTCCCATTCCGCACGTGCAGCAACCTGGGGGGGACACAGAGGTGACTCAGGGAACCATTCACACACAGCACACCCTGGGGCAGTCTGGGAAAACACCCCTGAGATCATCGAGCCCAACCTGTGCCCCAACACCACCCTGTCACGTCCAGGCTCTGCTTCAACACCTCCCTGGGCAGCCCATCCCAATGCCCAGTCACTCTCTCTGTACAGAACTTCTTCCCCATGTCCAACCTAAAGCTCCCCTGGCACAGCTCCAGGCTGTGCCCTCTTGTCCTGTTGCCTGGGAGCAGAGCCTGACCCCCCCTCCCAGCTCCCCCTTCCTGTCAGGGAGTTGTGGGAAGCAATAAGGTCTCCCCTGAGCCTCCTCATCTCCAGGCTGAGCCCTCCCAGCCCCCTGAGCTGCTCCTCACAGGGCCTGTGCTCCAGTTTGGTGTGGCATCCACACAACTGCCCTGCCCGGGGTCAGGAACACACAGTTCTGTTCCCAGAGCAGTTCTGGTGCTGCACTTTGGATCTGGCACAGCAGGAATTGTTACTGTTGGAGATGGCAAATGATTTCACATATTGATGCAGTTTTGCATATCCAGTGCTTGAACCAGCCTGGTGTGCTGGCTTTGTGGTTTATTTTCCATAAAATCTGTTCTTCTCAATCCTGATAAAATGCCATTCCCAAAGCCCTGACCAATGCAGCAGGAAATCCCTTCTACCTGCATCCCAAAGGATGGTAACCTCAAACAGCCACTGAGTGAGTACAGACAGAGCTTGTTTTCCTGCATCTCTGCACTCTTCCCTCAAGCCCTGAGTAGCCCAGGGCTCCAAATGGGCATTTTTATCTTTTGGGGTTTCCTCACAAAAGATTTAGTCACATTCATTTGACATGAGATCCAGCAGCACCAGAAGAGACTATTTGATTGACCCAGTCCACAGCAGCTCCACCATCCTCTCCCTGCCCTGCCCTCTCCTATCCCAGTGCCTTCCCATCCCAAGGATTAACAGGAGCCTCTAGAAGCAGCACACAGCACTAGTGAAACCTCCTCCTGTTTCTCTAGAGAACTAACAGTCTCAGCTTCTGGCAACTTAGTTAAAATAAAAGAACCTTTTTCATTAGTGTAGGCTGATGCTTATTTACTTTAATAAGATACATTTGGAAGGAGTGCCTTATCATATTCCAAGCCCTCAGGGCAGAGGTGGATTCCCAGCCAGGGCAGCTGTTCCTGCTCCATGGCAAATGCCAGCATGGAGCACAGATGAAATTGGGGTGAGTTAATGAGTTAACCTCCAGTGGCCCCCCTGGAAACGTGTCATTAGACAGTGAGTAACAGAGGCTGGAAACCAGCAGGCAAGGGCTGGGGAATCAGGGCAGCAGAACACAGGGAGAGAACTGCACAGGGAGAAGTGAAGCAGAACCTGCAAACAGGCTGAAACTCAGAGTTATTGTATAGGAAAAGCATTTGATTCATGTTGTGATACTCAAGGATAAAACTCCCAATAAATTGTTAAGGGGCGAAGGAATGAACAGTGAAGGTTTTGCTCAGGTTTGTTTCTTCTCTAAACGTGATTCCTGTTTGCCCTTACTCCAAGCAGAGATTTAAGTTACTGGAGCCACGTGCTGCAGCACAGAAACACAGCTCAGTTCACCCTAAAAACTCAGCCTGTCCCTGTTTCCTATCCAATGCAGCACCAAAGTCAAACTCTGACAGGAAAGGAAATCAAGTTCCCCTTTTCCCAAGCAGGGAGAGGGGGCAAGCACATGACAGATGTGCATTTGCTGCACAAAGAGAACATCAGAGAACAGACCTTCAAAAACCCTGCAACCAGCTCCACAAACACCAGCCTTCCAGGGGGAAACAGCAACCAGGCTCAGGAACAGACACAGCAAAAAGCAACACCCACATTTTCCCTTAAATATGGTCTGAGAACCAAACACGCTGTACAGGTGCATCGTGTGCTTGGGCACGGGAACATTCGAGCTCCAAGGGACAGGAATCATAAAGAAACTGGAGAAAAATCAAGCAAACACCTTCCCTGAAGAGGCAAAACCATTCTGCCTGCACCATTCAGCTGGGAGCTGCTGTGCAGCATCAAAACCTTGCAGCCCAAATCCCATGTAATGGTATAAGCCAGTGGGGATAGCACTGCAATTTAGATAAGCTCCTGGGAAAGATCCTATCCAGTGTCTGGATGCTTCAGTGGTAGTGTCTTAAAACAAAGAAATCTCCCAAAAAACCAAGCTAAACCTAAGCCAATCCTCTAGGATAAGCAGAGTTTATGTGATCCAGCTCTGAGTAACAAAAAAATCCTTTATTAATCCAAAGGAATTCCAGAAGATAAAGCCAAGAGGAAGAGAAGAGGCCTCAGGACGTTTATGCTAATGGCTCTGAACCTCCTTTGATGTCTGCAACAACAGCTTTTGGGGACTAACCTCCCCCAATAAAACCAGTCTCCAGGAGCCAGCACAGTGCTACACAGCAGCTTAGGAAGTCTGAAACCACCAGGAAAAAAAAAACAACCTAAGAATCAGAAAACGTGAAACAATGAAGTGGGGGAACCACATATTTGTGTTATTTACTTGTACCTCATTGTTTAACATACAACAAAGAGAAAGCAAACCAAGGAAAGCAGTTCACAAGCTCACAGAAACCTCCAGTCTTCCCAGCTTCTCCATTTAATTTACTACTGCTGGTAGAAGGAAACACCAAGCCATGCTTAAAGAGCACAAAACTTCCCCTGTTTTTAAACTCCATTCTATTAATAATGCAGTGCATTAATTCAACTCCCAGAGAGCAGACTCATTAGCACTTAGAGCAAGAGCTGCCACTTTTTTAAAGGGTCATACTTTGAAAAGCTGGAATGAGTTTTGCTTCCCTAAAACTTCCCCCAGCTCCA
Source organism: Platyrinchus mystaceus (assembly GCA_035041135.1). Classification (NCBI taxonomy): domain Eukaryota; kingdom Metazoa; phylum Chordata; class Aves; order Passeriformes; family Tyrannidae; genus Platyrinchus; species Platyrinchus mystaceus. Next base: position 3,023,207 of record JAWWLV010000053.1, read on the forward strand.
GTGCAGTGGTGAGAACCAGATTGCCCAGAGCAGGGATCAGGTGGGAACACACACAGTGCAGCTCTGAATCACGAGGCTGAGTGGAATCACTGCTCTGTCCCACAGAAAGGTGTCTGCATTTCACACACAGAGCCCTTCTCCAAGTGCTTCAAATCCTTGCAGTGTGACACAATTCCAAGTAAAGGATGCAGTGTGTTTGGGAGATGCCACAACATATTCCCCTTCCCACTGCTGCCCAGAGGGATGATGTTCCTTAGGGAACAATGGCTGTCTCTACCAAACACAGTCAATTCTAACACAGGATGCTTTTGCCCAGCCCAAACTGAAAACCTCCTTTCCACAACTGCTGTCCAACAGAGAGTTCCATTTTTCCCTTTCTTTACCTTCTTTTTTTCCTATTCAGAGAAGGCAACAGTTTATTTAAAGCAACTTGGCCCAGCTTGCCAAATGGCCTGATACAGCCAGGGAACTTTTTTTAGACTAATTAGAAGGCAAAGCAGCAAGCACTAACTGTGGCTCTGTATCCATCACCCCTCAGTTCTGGAAGGTGGATCCATGTGCCCAGTCTCCTGGCATCAGTTTATTCCTGGAATGGCAGCCAGCAGAACCTGGCAGAGCAGCATTGCCATGGCCCTGGGGCTGGCACAGCACATCAGCAGCTCCTGGCAAAGCCTCTTCCCCCTTCGTGTCTGCCCAGTCATAAACAAGATGCAGGGCTTTTTCTGGAGCAGCTTCCCAAAACCAGTTTTGCTCTATCCTCAACACAGCACACGCTTTGTTCTGTTTTACAGCAGCCAAAAGAAGTTCAGTCCTGTTCTAGCTCTGCTCAGCAGCCCCCAGGTAACCAACAAACCCCACCTGGCCACTGGTTGCAGTTCATCTCACCTGGGTACAGGGGTGGAAGAGCTACTAAAAACTGGAATAGGAAATGAGGCCCCTATCAGTGCTGTCCATCTCCACAGGCCCTGAGAAACAAGGCAGGTTCAAAACCCAAGTGCCTCCTAAAAGCAAAAAAATTCTCTCCCAAAGGTTTCCAGCTGTTGCTTAAGGTGCCAAGAGCTGGAGTTGGACATCTAGATCTTTTACCTAATCCCAAAGCAGCTCAGCATGAAGCAAGAGAACTCTCTGGATCTGGAACCAGGAAAGGTAAGTTTGGCTTTTATTTCTGAATCTGTAACGTTTGAGTTTGGATTTGGCAAATTCTTCCAGTAGCAAACAGAACTTCAGCAAAGTAGCAAAGTCCCACACTGAACATTCCTTCATGAGCAGCAACCCTTGAGCAGACAGAGTGCTGGCCCACCCTCAGTGTCCAGCCATGCTTCCCAGGAGATCTTGGGAAGGACAGCACTCAGAGGGGGTTGTATCCACTGTCCTGTGCCAGCTGACACGGTGAAACCCCAGGGATTAGTGTAAAACAGCAGCTCCTGCTCCTCAGCTCCAGCCAGGGAGTGTTTTGGTGCAGCAGAGCAGTGAAGGAGCATCTGGAGCTGTCAGGCTCTGGGGCAGCTGGTCCTGCCCTGTGTCCATGGGAATGAAGGGGAACTCACCTCACACAGCATTCCACGGCACGGAACCAGTGCAGGATCTCATCGTGGAGGGTGCAGAGCTGAAGGCAGGACAGGAACACCTTCTCAGCATCACTGTACCAGCCTGCATCTGACAGGAACCCCCCTGGGAACACAGCAAGGACAGGAATGTGAGCCCTTCCTAAGGGAAAAAGGCTTTGCTCAAGCCTTGTGGGACGACAACTTATTTCATAGACCTGCATCTACAGACAGAAATCCTGTCAAGGTCAAATCCTCCAGTCCTGAACTGAAAAGGATGAAATCTGAGAGTAGAGGGATTCTCCTCTAGTTAAAGAATTCTCCTTCAGTTGAGCATGACTTTTTGGTATGACATACTTTTCCTACAGTTCTCTGTCAAGAAGAACTTACCAGTAATAAAAACATGTAAGTTCCTTACATCAAGCATCACATCTGCACAGAAATGTTAAGTCTAAACCATTTGCAATAGAAAAGCCTATACATCCTTAGATATTAAAATCCAGTGTATTTTTCTTAAGACACCAGGTAGTTTTCTCAAAATCACATTCCAAAACACATAAGTTCTTTAAAAAGACAACACAGACATTAACATGAAAATAATCAGAAGTTGGATTAACTGAGGCTTGCAGAGAGAAAGCAGCAGTTACCTAAAACAAACCCAATCTGGATTGCTTTTTCTTTGACAGCAGCATCTGACTCTGCAATGTAGGAGCACCGTCTGCTGAAGGAATAGGCCAGGACAGAAGCCACTTTGACCCCATGGTCCATCAAAGCCTGGAAACAGTGATGGAGCAGATGTCTGGAACAAAGGGAAGCACAGCTCAGTTCCACACATGAAGCTTTCAGAGCACTGCAGTCAGCTGGTGAGAAGTGAGAAGTAAAGCCCAAGCCTCCCTCTAACCCAAAGCAGATGAAGGGAAGCATCCCTGGGAGTCTCCAGCTAATGGATCACAGTTGTTGGATGGTGTGACACCAAGGGAGGGCACACAACGTTCTGAACAAGGACACCCTCCAGTGGAAGAAAACACAGCCCAGGCAACATTAAAACTGGGAAACAAAACTCAGCCAAAACTCAGGAGGGAGGAAGCCTCAAATCCACCCTCCCCCAGCAATGATGGCTCCATTAACATCACACACGTGCAATGTCTGAAGAGTCAGAGCTCCTTCTGGTTACCAGGAATCTGATCCCAAACAGTCAAGTTGTGAGTGTGACGCCACAAACTGCAATATTTAATGACAGGAAAGCTCTGCAAACTGGGGCAATCCTGTCAGCAGGAGAACCCTTCCCTCAGGATCTGCCAGGCCAGCAGGAAGTGGGTGCTGTGCCTGTCACTGCTCAGGGCCTGGCTGGGCATCCACCACTGGGTGTTGAGAAACTGGGGGAGTTTTGCATCATTTGTTTGTTTTGTTTGTACCTTTTTTCCCCCCCTCTCTTCCAAGATCAAGAGGTTAAGGGTTGAAAGGGGAATTATTGCTCTGTTAAGACACTCACCTTTTATCTAAAGCTCGTAGCACCTTTGCAAAAACTTCTAGTTCACAAAATTCACTACCCAGCTGGCACAGACGGCCCTGTTGGTAAAGCTGAAAAAAACCAGGGAAGTTAATCTTCAAATTTAAGGTGGAGTTTTTCTGGGAAATTTACCTTAACAGTAAAGAGGACTCATGATGCAATTGAGACTTTAGAGCACTGAAATCCAGCAGGCTAAAAAAGTCACAGTTCCAGGTTCACCACAGGGTATCACCACAGGACACAAGTGCAGTGTTTAAAGGCTGAGCACACCAGCTGAGATCCAGAGGGGCTTTCAAGGGGGTTTTTTTATCTGTAAATGTATTTTCAAGTGTCTGTGTCCTCCTGCATCACCAAAACACTGCCACACATAAGCTACAAACCCAAGAGAAAACCAAGAAACCCCTAAAGTCAGCAAAAAATACAATTAACAGCTTTGACACACAATCCAGAGCACAGCAATGCAAATATATAATACATAAATAACCCCAAACCCACAAGCTGTGCAAGGGGTGACTCAGCAATCCCCAGCACCATGAGCCCTGTTCCCCATGAGCACCTGAGCTCACACAGGTAATTAATTGTTCCCTCAGGAAAGGGGAAAAGTGGAGCAAAGCTGTTCATGCATTTACTGCAAGCAATGGCCTGTTTTGTGCCCAAAGTGACACTGACTCCACAGCACAGCAAGTTTGTTATTTTAACAGCAGCACCTACAAAAAACACTTCAAAAATACTTTGACCTAATAACGTCAATTGCCAGAAATGAATGTTTTCCTTTTAGTTATCTGTTTTTCTGGGGGATAATAAATAAAAAGGCAGTCTTTTAAAAACCAGAGCAAGTTGGCATGCAAAGTTAGTGCTCAGATAAAGCAGGGATGTGTCCCTGCACTTCAAAGGGATCAGAGCTGGATTCTCTCTGGCACTGCAGGAACAGCCAGAGTGGTGTATTTAAAAGCTACAGTCATGGTTAAATGACTTCAGCACAGCTGTCTCAGGGCAAATGCTCTGTAAAACCTAAACCATATTTTCTGCAGTAAAATAAATAAAAAAGGATGTTTAAACTGCCTGGTTTTCTGTGCCAAAACTGCAGGTGGACATCCTGTCAACACGTGATGGGCTCATTTCTGGGGGAAGCCAAGGAACACACCCATTTTACCTGGATTTAGGGCAATCAAAGCACCATCACAAGCTGCACAATTCCCAAGCACAGTATCATCCCCTCCTATCACTGTGCAGTGGTAACTAAAAACCCCAGAGACTCCTGGTTCACCAAAAACTAACTGTAGTAAGACTTGTTAAAATTAATATTGATGAGGTTACATAAACACATCTTGGACTGTGCCCACTGGTACATGTGATTCCTGAACTGCCAAGGAAGAAAAGCCCTGGTGGGGAGGGAGGGAGGGAAGGGCCCAAACTCCCCTCAGCTTTGACACATCAATTATTTGGGGCACACCTAAAGGCTGGCTCAGGCCCCAAGGTGCAAGGGGCCATTTTTCACTGCTCTGAGGGGAGATAAAACATCCCTGGGACATTTACACCACCACTCACCCCTTCCCTCGAGGAGCTAACCCAGCTCAGAGCCTCCTGGAACTGCTGGAGCTGTTACAGCAACGTTTTCAAACAGAACTGGACATGGAAATAGTGAGTTATACATCACAAACTGTGAAGTAATTCCAGGAGATCCAGTGACACTCATTTGTTCATTGAGCACTGAAGAAATGGTCCTCCTGTCAAAGCTCCAGAGAGACAGGATTCCTGCCCACAGCCTTGCTACATAACCCAAAAGACAAAACAAAACAGTGATTCAAGGAAAACATGTCCTGACACGAACAGCAGAGCCCAAACTGCTGAGCAACTGCTCTTTTCTGAAGAGAGAAATGCCTTTCAGACAGCAGCTTCACCAATTTGGAGCTTACCAGGGATTTATTTTTCCTTAACTATGGAAAAATGAGGAAAAGGCTGCAATGTGACTCCCAGCTCCATCAGCTCAGGCTGCCACATCAATTCTGGCACTGAAAACAGGCATGAATTTAATATACAGGTATGTGATTTACACACATGCCAAATCCAGCTGCTGTGAACAGCTGGGAGAAACCCACCCTGACCCTCCTTCAGCATCTGAGGCTGGATATGGAACTTGTAACACATCCACCTAAACATCCAAAAGCTGCACATCACAGTGGCCCCAATTAAATTAATAACATCAACTTGTTATCTATTATATCACAATTCTATTAAAGTTCTTGTTGGATTTCTCTCCCTGAAAAGATTAAAAAAAACCCCAAACACTGCTTCTAAACATAATAAAAAGTCATTTTAAAATTTATTTTTTAAAGCAGCTGGAGGTTAATTCCAACCAGTTGTCCAAGGACCCTCCAGAGGAGGAACTGAACACGCAATTTCAAAAATATGCTCCTGTTGCTCCAGCTTGGAAGAGGACTGAAAACATGAATGTTTCAGCAAGAATTCCAGAGGAAATCCAAGGAGCTCCCCAGCATGTTTTGTAATGCCTAATAACATAATGTGGAGTATCCTGCCAGGCTGGGGAAGGACTCTGTACTTCACAAGCAGCAGGATTTGGGAAAAAAGTTTGGCTGAAGCCCCCACCTTCCTTCCCCACTTGACAAGGAAGGAAAAAGCTTCCTGAGTCGACAGTGCGCTGAATGAATCTGTTGGCAAATGAGTCAGTACAGATGGGGCAGGGGGCACAGCCTTGGAAAACAACCAGCTGGAAATTTAGGGAAACCATCCACAAACCTCCAGACAAGCCCTGCTTCTACTGGAGATTCTTTGGGGCATTAAAAAAAATGCAGTTTTTCAACTATTCTTGGTTAAACATACAGCCAGTTTCTAGGCTGGTCCTTACAAACCTCCAGCAATTAAATAATCAAGAAGAAAACCAACACTCTGGCTCCAGAGCCCACTGCCTGCACACCCCAAACACTCCACACCTGCTCTGTGTCACAGCAGCACAGTTTGTGTTTCACAGAGTCCAGCACAAGGGACACAGGTCTGAGCCTTTGACACAGGTGTGAGATTCTCCTCAGCAGGAATTGGGAAAACCCAGTTTGCTTTGAAGTTAAATCAGCCCAAAGGAAATGAAGTGGAAATGGGAATTATTGTTCAGCAGGAGCCGAACACCTCTGTTCACGGTGTGACCTCATTATCTCAATTATGATGAGTTCTACTGTCTCAGACTCAACAAGGAGACTGAAAAAAAAGGAGAAGGTACAGGATACAGGGATGAGGAAATATGTCCCATAGTTAGGGGTTCAAAAAAAAAAAAAAAGCGCAATCTGAGTAATACAAGTTAGAGGGCAAGAAGTCTCAAACCAGGAGAGACACAACAAGGGAAGATGGCTCAGCTCAGATCTAAATTTAGACCACAGAAACAAGGCATGTGTTAATAATTGGGAAAAACTCCTGAGGTGCTGATTCTCCTCCAGTGGGAGGGCTTGATGTGCAGAGGTGGCAGAGGGACAGGTTTAGCTGCAGCAGCACCCAGGGAGGTGCCAGGTGAGCAGGGAGGCTGCAGTGGGTGTGCACACACACCAACCACACACCAGCAGCAGGGGGGTAACCACAGGTCTGTCCATCACACCAGTGGATCCCAGTAGAATCCCTGGAGCAGAATCTACACAAGGAGGCTCTGGGATGCTCTGCCTCCCTCACACACTGAGCTGGTGACCTTGTCTGTACTTCCCTGGGCAGGGGAGCTCAGAACTTCAGCACAGCCACACCTCAGGGGTTCATCCTCCTCACTCCCATCACGTCCCCTGGACACCAGAGCCCTGGGACAGGATGGTTTCACTGTAATTTACAGAAATGATGCTCATAGTGATCCTTCCTCAGTGAACTCAATCCCTAAACCCAATCTGTGCTGCAATGCAGAGAATGGATGTTCTGCTGCTCGCTGGGAACAGGCAGCAGATTCCTGTTTGTTCACTTTCTGTGGTTCAAAACACACCCAGACGTGATAGAAACCAAATTAATGTCATCCCCAACTGTTCATGTGGTTAATGATCTCATCAGAGAGCATTCCAAGAACATTGGACACAAATTATTTTCAAGAAAAATCAATTGTGAAAAAAACAAAACCACACAATCCAGAAAAGACATTCCAAAAGGAAAATAAACACGGGATGAAACTCCTTGTTAACCAACACAAGTCCAAGAAGAGCCTGTCAGTGATTAACTGCAACAAATACCTGTGACAGAGAACACTAAAGCACCTTGAGACTCAAAGTAATGGGATAATTACACAAAACACAATATAAAGCTGATGGGGAAAGAGCTGAATTGTGTGTGAGACACCCACCACAGAGTTCAGTATCTGATTTATGGCAACAAAAACTGGATCCCTTACGTGAACACCCTCCCTCAGAACACCATCCTCACCCCAACACACCACAACATACAGTCATTTGATTTATTTTGTTGAGGACTTACAGTTTATTCCAGCTGTCATTACTTTTTAATGGAGAATTCTGGCATTTTGCTCTCAGTTAAATGAGATCCAGCATATTTTTTTCTCTGGCTTCTAAAAATTACACACCCCCTCTCTCTTCTCCCCAGCTCAAAAAAAAAAAAAAACCCAAGAGGAAAAGAGAACCTGACTAGTTTAACTAGGAAACAACCCAACCAGGATATACACACACCTGGCAAACCCCCAAAGGAAATAAAATATCACATGTGAGCACATTTTTATTCTGTCCCCCCAGAGGCAGGTGTTACTTGTAACAATACTAGTTATTAAGCTCTTCAAAATACAGCTGTGATTAATAAGACATTGAAATATTTTTTAGCTCAAATGTGGGCTTGGAAATTTCCAGGATATCCTCCCAAGTGTCCTGCTCTGCCTCTAATGGTTGCAAGGAAAAGTCAAACGCTGCTTGAAAAAAGAGATATCCAGTGACACCCTGCTGAACCAGGACAGGTTTGTTGTTTTACCACAGTCATGATTATTTGATATTCCTTGTTTTGAGCTGTACTCACTGTTTGAGAATGCTCCAGAAAGGTAAATAAGCTCAGTGTGAGGGGCCTGCCTGCTCCTGTCACTCTGCAGCACGACCCATCTCTTACCAAGCCCACACCAAGAACATCCTGCAGCCACCCCAGGGTCGACTCTTCATTCTGGTTTGTGAGGCAAGGCCCAAAATTTAACAATCCTGGAAGATCTAAACTTAAAACTATTTGAATTTGTTCAATAAATAGAGGCAATATATTGTGACAATAGAGCCAAACCCTGGGGAATAAACCAAGACACTCTGCTGGCATTTTCCTGCTTTGAAATCCCAGCACACTGACTGTCTGTCTCTGCTGCTGGATCTTATCTGTGGCTTCTGAATCAACCTGAACACACTGGTAAACCTGTGCAAGCCTGGCAAATGTTAAATTTGAGTGTTCATATCAATGAATGCAATACAAAAAGTTCTGTATGGCCACAGCCAATTAACATCTGTATATCAAAACACAATCTGACTGATACCACATTTTCTGCAAAAATCAGTGCAAGTTTCTCCAGTACCACAAACAATGATTAAGAGCTGGACAACAAACCATTACTTCCAAATTATACCCACTCATATGTGAAAGATTGGGGGGGAAATGATTTTTATATTTTAATAATCACACGATGAAAGGGATTCTCTGTCTGTCTTAGGGTCTAAATGTAGGTGGTATTTGTGCAAATCCTCAATCACACACCACTTTTCCTCAGCTGTATCTGCACCCCAACACAGCAGCAACACCACCAGGTAGCCAAACAAAGATTTAATAGTCTTCTAGTCTGTCTTACTTTGGAAATTCTACTTCTGGGTGGTCAGGATGAATGGAATATGGCTCACCATGCTGAAATGGCATTAAACCCCACCTGATCTTCAAAGGAACTGTATCCAGAACCAAACAGCTACACCACTTGTACTGCTGTCACCACCCGAACAGAGACACCAAGAACCAGTTCCCAGGAGCTCTGGAGGTGCACAGGGAAATGCAAACACTGTTTCAGGAGCTCTGCAGTCTGGGCTGGGCTCTGAGGCACTCCCTGCAGGCACACTCTGCTCAGTGAGGGCTGAGGACTTCTCTCAGCATCCCATCCAGGGTTTAGGGACATCCATGGATAAGCTAATTGGAATGTGACTAATTAAGAGGGCAGTTATGGAATCACAGGATGGTTTGGGTGGGAAGGGACCCTACAGACCACGTTGTTCCAAGCCCCTGCCACAGGCAGGGATGCCATTCCCCAGCCCAGGTTGCTCCTGGCCTAAATTGCTTCTCCTCCACAGAAAAGGTGAGAGGAGCCAAAGCTCAGCCTGCCCTGGGCAGCCACGGAACACTCACTGCACATGGAGCCCAGGTTTGTGTGTTCTGTGTGTGGACATCCCAGAGGTGCAGATTGGTGAGAGGAATATTGGTGCACGTCACACATTCCAGGTCACCAAAGCCCATCCTGCTGTAAAACACCGAAGTGACAGAAAAAGCCAGGGGGAATGGCCTCAAACTGACAGAGATGAGGTCTGGATTGGACAGCAGGGAAAAATACCTCAGGTGGGGAGGTCCTGGCACGGGTTGCCCGGAGAAGCTGTGGCTGCCCCATCCCTGGAAGTGTCCAAGGCCAGGCTGGACGGGGCTTGGAGCAACCTGGGATAGTGGGAGGTGTTGAGGTTGGAACTGGATGAGTTTAAGGCCCCTGCCAACCCAAACCATTCTGTGAGTCTATGAAATGACTGTCACTAACAACAGCCAGTACAACACCGATGTTATTTTGGGGACAGGTACTTAGCACATTTATTACCTGACAAGACAACAAACCAACACACAGAGGCAGAACAAAGGGGTCAGGAAATCTCTTCAGCACTCAGATATGCTGCTGGAACCTTTTCTCATCACTGAACAACTCCACACCAACCGGAGTCAATGCAACCACTGAACACTGCCAATAAAAGCACCACAACTCAGTCATGTATTAAGCTCACCTCCAAGTGAGTTTTTAAACAACACCTGGGCATTTCTATCATTAAACACAGGTTTTTCAAGCTTTTAAAAGCCACAGAGCACCATCCTCTCACCTGAATGAACATGAGGCCAGGCAAAGCCAAGGAAGTTTATTTGTCAATGGTCGTACCTACTAACAGTTAAAAGTGCCCCCAAAATATTTTTCCATATATTCAGCCTTTACCTGATGATCACCACGTGTCAATCACATCATTTATCCATGAGCACATTCATGGGTGGTAAAAAGGGATTTTCAATTCGCCTAAAGAATTACTTCACTCAAAAAATCCTCAGTTTTTAGAAATTCACTGGCAGAGGAAAGAAAGGTTATCCCCCATCTTAGGTTTTTGGGGAGGGTTTTACACACATTGTTTGTCTCCTGATGATGCTCATTTCCAGCAGTTCCTGCACACGGATGAAATGTCTGTTTAGTGGACAATGGAAATTAATGGACCATCTCGGTACACCTTTTATAGCAACTCTCTATATTTCAGGGGCAGCTGAATGAGAAACAGCCCTTTCACCAAGGAATGATTTAATGCTAATAAACTACACCATCAAACGACTCTCAGTCCTTCTCATCTGGTTCCTACCAGATCATTAATACCAGAGCACGGCAAAGTGCTGCTTCAACCACTGACATCACCATCTCCAATACATTAAAAAAAAAAAGGAAAAAGAAAAAAAAAAAGGGGGAAAAACACATATTCCAACACACCCAGCCTGGTCTCGCCCTGCCCCAACCGCTCCCCAACGGCGAGCAGGCCCCTTCCCCCCGGCCCCAAGGACGGGCCCCGTGCCCGCGTCCCCCCGGGGGCTCCCCCGGCCCCTCACCGCGGCCTCGGGGCGGCTCCCGGGGGCACCCGCAGGGCCCCGGCCCTGCCCGAGCCCGGACCCGCAGCCCCACAAGCCCCTCGGTCCCCCCGGCCCGTCCTTCGGGGGGCCCCGCGGCCCCTCAGCGCGGCCGGGCCCGGGCCGACCCCCCGGGGGCCGCTTCTCCTTCCCGCTCCCGCAGGCCCGGCCGGGCCGGGGCCCCGCTCGGCCGCCGCCGCTCCCCGTACCTTGTAGTACACGTCGAACTGGATGTTCTCGGGCAGCGAGCGGATGTCGCGGCGCCGCGCCCGCCCGTAGCTGTCGACCACGGCCGAGATGGCCGTGTTGTACAGCGTCTCGGGCACCCACTCCAGCTCCACCGCCGCCATCTTGGCTGTGCGGAGCCGCCTTCCCCTCCCTCCCTCCGCCTCCCGCCCGCTCCGCCTCGCGGGGCTCCCGCCGCCCTGCCCGCCCCGCCTCACGCCCCGGGGCTGCCGCCGCCTCCTGCCCGTTCCTCCTCACGCCCCCGGGGCAGGATCCCGCAGCCCTGCCCGCCTCACGCCCCGGGGCTCTCTCTCGTCCCCCCCCTTGCCCGTTTCCCCTCACGCCCCGGGGCTCTCGTCCATCCACCCGCCCGCTCCGCCTCGCGACCCGGAGCTCTCGTCCCCCCCCTCTGCCCGCCTGGTTCTCCTCACGCCCCGGGGGCTCCCGGAGCTCTCGTCCCCTCTCTCTGCCCGCCGGGTTCTCCTCACGCCCCGGGGCTCCCACCACGTCCTGCCCGCTCCCCCTCACGCCCCGGGGCTCTTCGTCCCTCTGCCCGCTCCCCCTCACGCCCCGGGGCTCTTCGTCCCTCTGCCCGCTCCCCCTCACGCCCCGGGGTGTCCCGGGGGGCTCCCGGGGTCCCTCAGCCCTGCCCGGGCGCGGGCGGGCGGCAGCGGCGGGAGCGATAACGGGGGATTTGTGAGGGAGGCACGAGGGAACGGCCGCGGGGCTGAGGGCACAGCGAGGGGCCGCGGGGCAACGAGAGGAGGAGGAGGGAGCGTTGCCGAGAGTGGAGGGTCTGGAGCGGCTCCTCGATGAGGGGAGACCGCGGGAGCTGCGCCTGGTTAGGTCTGGAGAAGAGAAGTCTGAGCAGCTCTCATCAGTGCGCATTAATTATCTCCGAGGTGGGCGTCAGGGGATGGTGCCAGACTCCTTTCAGCCGTGCCCAGCACAAGGATGAGGAGCAATGGCCACAAACTGAAACACAAGAAATTTTACCTCAATACGAGGAAGGACTTATTTGCGTGGAAGGGGTGGCCGAACACTGGAACAGGTGCCCAGGAAGGGCGTGAATTCTCCCTCTCCACCTCATTCCAAACCCACCTGGACGCAGTCAAGGCTTCTGTTCCAGGTGTTCCTGCCTTGGCAGGACCCTCAGACTGGGTGATACCCAGAGATCCCTTCCCTAATGAACATCCCCCCTCAGGCCGAGCTCCAGGGCCCATCCACCCTAAACCTTTTTAGAGTGTAAATACCATTATTTACAGCTCACCCGTGCTAACACACAGCTGATATTGGGCTTTTTGTGACTTCCAGGTGCGATGGCAGCTCCTGTGGGCAATATTTGGGCAGCCGGTGTTTGAGGAGGTTTGCTGCTGAACCCAACAGGCTCCTGACTTCTCTGGTGTTCCTCCTTGGCTTCCATGTGGTAAAAACACCCTTTTCCTCCCTAAGTGAGCCCTGTGACCCCACCTGGGCGTGCCTCTGTATTTTATCAGTATCCCATTATCTTCAGCAAGCTCTTTAAGCTGTTTTTCTTCCCAATTTGTGTTGCATGCCACTAGGAACGTATTGGGTGGTTCCCAGACACAGGTGGGAGATTTTTAGGTCATTTGATCTAAACGAGACTCACCCTGTGTAACCAGTGATTTAACTACCCCAGTGCAACACAGGCAAGGACTCTGAGGTTACTACTTGGTGTAGATTTAGTTATCTCACCAAGCTGGTATCGCTCAAGTGTGACTGCTCTAGTGTGGTCTTGAACAAAACTCTTATTCAGAGTTAAATATTTGACATTTTTCAAACTCGTGGATACAAAAAACCCCAAACACTCGTGCACTGACTATACTGGGAAATATTTCTCCTTCTGTCTAGTCTTAATTTGGTTTTCTTGGCTAATGCAGGACTGGGACTTATTGTTTGGGGGTTTTTTATCTTAAAAATTATAGGAGGCAGAGCTTCTGCACTTTGGGCACGTTATTTTTAATAATCCTAAATTGTTGCTATTCCTCCCATTTTGTGTGAGGACATTATTCTCTGTCCTTTCCTTGAGGAGAGAAATGTTATGGGGTGGGAAGAAAGGAATGCCACATAAACAGACCATGGAAGGTTGCTTTGTCCTCTTTTTCCTTCAGCTTTTCCTACTGCTGGCTTGATTGTTTTTCCTCTCATTTTCTGAAATTATATGAATTTATTTCAGTTGAGGGGATACAGCTGGTTTCTGTTGGCAATTAGCCCCCCCAGGAGAGGTTATTTATCCCAGTTACTTTGGGAGGGCTAGTTTGGGAAGGTTGGGGGCCTGCTGGGAGGGCACAAGTTTTTCAGTGCATGAAGGAAAAAATATTGGTAATACATTAAAAATGTTAATTCTTGAACTCACAATGCTCTTTTTTTTTTTTTGCTTTAAAATAAAGGGTCTGACATTTTCTAAAAATAATAACTAAGGTAAATATACTTTTCAAGCAGTGTGGCAGTGGACTTTATCTTCTTGATAAATTACTGTGTTTTGAAAAATAAGCCAGGCTACACCTTTTACTGCCTGATAATTTTTTTTGTAGACAAAACTATAGTGTGCATGTTCCAGGAGAAGAAATAAATGTATCTATGAAAGAAAGATGTTGTATTAACTTTCTCTTTATGTATCCAGGCTGTAATTCATTGTGGTGGAGCCTGAAGAATAATCTTCATGGCAAAAGTGATTTAATCCCTAGGTAGAAATAGAATTTAAATATAGAACTTTTGTTATTTATTAATACTCTGTGATTTAATATATTTGTGTATCGAACAACTTGGTGCTCTTCTATATTAAATATTTATTTTGCTTTAAAGGTGTTATTAGTTGGTGAAGTTAATTCACTGTATATGTTTAATGTTGAGATAGCAGGTAACCATCAAAGCAACACATTTAGCAGCAAAACTGACCTACAAATCTATTTTATTAAATAATTTATTAATTCTCTGAACATCTTTAAACTTAGGAGTTATCCTGTTTGTTTAATGATTTTTTTTTCCCCCCTTAATCTGCGCTGGGAACTTACTGTGCAATCACGTGCCTTTTCACATCAGTAAATCCTTTTAATGCAATTGCTCATTAATAATTGCAGATGTTGTAAAATCCCTCTGACTCCAGTGCTTGCTGGCAGAGGTTCTGATGGATATTCTTATCTTTGTTGGTATCCTTTCTCTTTTTTTTTTTGGTCTTCTTTATCCAGGGAAACATTTGAAGGGCGTTTACAAACTGTGCCTGCAAGCAGAGTGTGGTAAGGGGTGTTGTGGAGGGAAGAGCCCTCAGTCTGTCTGTGTGTCTGTCTGTCTGTCTGCTGCACTCTGAGCTTTTGAAGATGCAGATGGATCTCTGAACCCCTCACGTGTCCGGCGTCTGGAGGGACATCTGGGTGTCATCGGAGGGGAAGGGGAGGCACACGAGCTTCGTGATGGGTAAATGGATCAAGGAAATCTCATCAGAGTCTTCAAACTGTAAAAAGGAAAAACCCCCCCAAAAAACCTGCCCCCAGAGATCAAACAACCCCTTTGGTTGTCAGAGTTCTCTGCGTGGAAGGAGCTCGTATGGAAGAGATTTTACATCTGCAGAGATGGTTGTGCTGTTTCAGCAGTGTGGTTGGAGCCTCCCCCCTCAAAAAACCCCCTCAAAATCCTTAAAAAATCCTAAAATCCCAACCAGATATGGGTACTGAGTTACTACTGCTGGCCAGCAGTGAGCTGCTGAAGCTCACCTGTGCTGGAGGAGGCTGTTCCCATGGAGGGCTGAGAGCTGGGATTGTCCAGATTGGAGGAGAGAAGCTTTGGGGTGACCTTGCAGTGCCTGAGGGAGCGACAGGAAAGATGGAGAGAGACTATTTGCAAGGGCCTGGAGTGGCAGGACAAGGGGAATGGCTGCACACTGCCAGAGGGCAGGGATAGATGGGATATTGGGAAGGAATCCTTCCCTGGGAGGGTGGGGAGGCCCTGGCACAGGTTGCCCAGAGAAGCTGTGGCTGCTCCATCCCTGCAAGTGTCCAAGGCCAGGTTGGACGGGGCTTGGAGCAACCTGGGATACTGGAAGGTGTCCCTGCCCGTGGCAGGGGGTGGAACCAGATGACTTTTGAAGTCCCTTCCAACCCAAACCATCCTGTGATTTTATAAACACAGTTTTCCCAATTGCCTTTCTGATTGGTAAGTTTGTGTTTATTACCCACCTTTTTTTTTTTCTTTTTAAAGATATGGTGCAGAACAGACACTGTGGGGCAGAAGATGAACGTTAATGTCGATTTGAACGGTATCAAAAAACTTAACTCAGGATTATTCCCCATCAACTATTCCATTTTTCTAATGTGTGATATCAAAAGTGAGGGAATTGCAGAGAGAGGATTTCTGCCAACAGTGACTGACCTTGAATTAGCCTCAACAGGATAGAAAACACTTGGATTTTCAGCAGGTACCCTGCTCATTTATAGACTATCAGCCTTCAAAATACATGAGTGACACTGATCCCCTGTGTGCTGAAGTTCTGAAAAGTTATCTTCAGTAAGCAGGATCAAAGCAACACCAGAGCATTAGCAAATCTCTTTACTACTGTTTTTCCAGATGAATGATTTAATATCAAAAAACAAACAGAAAAATTCTAACCCACTGATTTCAAGATGGCATTGCTCTCCGCTCACAGTTACTACACGATTCTCAAGCTGAAATCCGAAGTTGCCACATAAATTTAATGCTGTTTAAGAAATCTAAGGTTTAAATAAATTTAAAGCAGAAAGGGGATAGCTTGGGGGGAGAAGAAATCAATGAAAAAGCCATGAAATTTCTCAGTGTTCTATCCTTCACGTCACAAATAATCTCTCTGGAGATATCCACACACACGCACAATTAAATTAATGCTTTCAAACTGACAAGAGTGGTTAAAAATAATGAAATTAAGCCTTTTTAATAGGAAAGCACTGCCAAAAGGTGCATCCACTGAAGCCTGACACTGATACCAAGGCCTGGCCACTCTGATTGTTAAGGATGTGACTTAATGAGCGGAGAGTGTTCTTAAGTCTGTGTCTGCCCTGAGCCATCACCTCCTGTCAGAGCTCCCCGAGGTGCTGGCAAACCCTTCCCAGTGCTCTCTGGCTGGAGACTGAGTTGCTATGATATATGTTTATGGAATAATAGGGCAAAAACCCTCTGGAAATTGTGAAGATTGCAGGCATGTTCCCTGGAAAAAATGTACTTGGTTACAGGAAGTCAGAAACAATCCTGACCCAGGAATTCCTTACTAAGAGAAGTTCTTCCCGCTGTCGGTTCCAATTTATACTCGTTTTGATATGAATCCAAAAAGAAAAAAAAGAGAGAAAAGAGGGGAAACAAAGCAAGTATTTTGGTGAAAAAATACTAAGGCACTATAGAAAGAGTTTTTCTGTTGTTATGGAAACACAGAAAGCAGAGGATAGGAAAAAGAAAAGCGGATAGAGAAGCAATTTAAACTGCAAATATAAACACGGTCCCGCTTCCCGGAAAAAGTCCTTCCAAAAGATGTTGTTGTTGCTGTGCATCTAAGCAACTGAAAACTACAAATTCTTCCCCAGAGAAACACAGATAAAAATTCAAAATCCACTGTAACACAATAATAAACAGGACAAGGAATGAAAAAAAACAGATGGAGTTATCAGAGCAGTGTTTTCATCCCCACAAAGAACCAGTTTGCTAAAAAATGCAGAAACTTCAGACGTGCTGTTTGAAATAATCAATAGAAAAAGGTGAAAAAGGACATGGTTCTGCATTTATCTGGAGAAGAATAGTTCTCTGTTCCTCTCCCACATTTGTATTTTCGTTTCATACATTTTGAGCAGGTAGCCAAAGAAATAATTCTATTCCCTGAACATAAATTACTTATTAAAAATTGGTTGTTTTATACAAAGCCACTCTGAACATGCAGAATAGAAATTAAAAATTGATATTATCTCTTAGTCTATAGTACTTTGCACATAAAAAAGTTAATTTAAATATCTTTCCTGGCACAGTGCTAAGCTACATCAAGAAATAATGGCAATTAATTGTACAGATACCACCAATTAGCCACATTTGGGCTTTAAAATTCTCATTAGGTAACACTTGATGAAATGGCCCAAATGAGTTGTGCTAATGGTATAATGTTCTTATGCACCTGGATAATCCATATTGACCAGGTATTGTGGAACAAATGGGGCAAGGGGTCAGGATGGATCCATTAGGGAAGAGCATGGAAAAGAGGGACAGCAGGTGCCTGCTCTGAAAACACCTTTCCACTGGCTCAGAAGGAAGGAAACAGGTTTTTTTACTTGTAGCAGTGACCATCTGCTCGTGTAAATCGACAGTGAGAGGCAAGAGAGGCTTTGCCATCGATCCTAAATATTCAAGAGGTAGATTGTAAGTGAATTCTCAGTGGTTTGAGCACCAGGGCTTTGGCCAAATGTCCTGACTGCACCCACTGAACGATTCCTGCTGCTGGTGGAACAACGGGCAGGAAATCAGCTGCTCACCCCATCAGCACTGCTGTGAACAAGCTAATCCCTGAAAACAGGTTCTCTTCCTCATCAAAACAAAACACCAAAAAAAACCTCAAGGGCAACAGACCACAGAGTTCACATTCTGGACCCAATGACTCCTAAATTCATTCTGGAAAGAAAACCATTTTCAGTGCAGCCATCCATCCCCCCCCCAAGCTCAGGAGCTTTTTACTCCCTGCAGGGCAAAGTCTCTTCATCCTTGTTCTGTCATTTTAAACTACAGAAGGGAACAAATCACCCACCTAAGACCACTGCTGGGTTTTTCTTATTCTTTCTTAGACCAAATTTTTAAATCATTTTGTGGCTGGGAACTCTGAACTCAAGCATCTGAACTGTGCTGAGCAGTAGTGGTGTGGTTAAAACCACTAAACTCTTCATTTATGTACACCTGTATGGGAATAAACAAAAATCAAGCAATATTCACATAGATGTTACCACAGAAAGAGACTGAACTGCACCAATTTACTAGAATTAACTTTGGCTCAATGATTCCATGCTCTTGCTCACACCTTTAGCTCCAAATAGCTGTTAAACTCACTAATAGTTTCTAAATAAAACTTAGAAATAGAAACATGGATCTTATCAGGGTCTAAAAGGTCTTTTTTGGGGGAGGAAAATCCAGGTAAAGGAAAATTCATGTGATTGTTCAAACTGAAGCATTTTACCTCATTCTGTGAGGGTATTCACAGAAAGCCACACTGTGCTTTTCCAGTATTTTTTAGCAACACACACATACCAAGTCTCTTCACCTTTAAGAACATGAGATTGCCACAATAAAACACTGTCACATCTCTGTCTGACCCACTGCATTTCGAGAAATAGAGTTTTAAATTCTAATGTGCAGCAAACATTCCCTGGTCAGCAGCTTCACTGCCATTTCTGAGCCAGGAGAAGGATAATTGCACCAAAGCACCTGGGGAAATGGTCCCAAAATATGCATTTTCCTTCGGGCCAGGTGGGAGCAGGACTTCAGAAGCAGCAAGATGGTCTCCCTGCTGACCCCCCTGTCTCTACTGCACTTCCATCTTTGGAGCAGAGAAGCAGTTACCATCCCTGCCATAAATGATACAATGCACTGATTTCTCCCTAATTAAGGACGAAGTAGAGAAACAACATTTGATTGTTATTTACCTTTCGACATCTGTTGGCCTCTTTCAAATCCAGTGATTTGAAAGAAGAGAAGAAACCTCACTAATTGCTCTCAGAGCTGTGTGAAGAGTTCAGGCTTTCTGTTTCTGGGCTTTTGTAGGGAAGAGCTGTATTTCAGATGTAGTGTGTGTTGCTATGGTAATTATTATTTTACTGAATGATATACATTCAGAACTGATTTCATATTGTCAGACAGCAATTAAACAGATTAGACTGTGTATACTCACAATCCTGAAATACTTCCAATTTGTTTTAAGTGTCAGGGCATGTGAAAAGCACTGGCCTGGGGAGTGAAACACAATTCCAAGGGCAGCTCCAGATGAACAGGTTACCTCTTACCTCCTCAGTTGTCCATTCACAGGCCAGAGTATCTTAAGAGCAGAGACACTGCAGGACATTTGGGGGCCTCAGTTCAGACACTGTCTCTCTGGCTCCTCATCTCCTGCAGACTTGAAATCTCTCATCTTTCCAGATGGCCAGAGCAGCAGCTACAGTAACTACCCAAAACTGAACATTCCATCTTCCATTATTACCGTGCCCGTCAGAGGAAGTTTTCGGTCGCTGACCACTGAGAAAACCTGCTAAATGGAAATAAATGATTCTCCTCATCCTGCAGCGCCTTCTGCCACCATCCAACCTCTGAAAGCATCAGCTGCATCCTGGTTTTGTCACCAGGATGCCTGTACAATAGAACCAAAGCATGAAGCACTCAAAGCTATCATCCACCCCAGGCCCAACAAGTACTTCAGACTGACAGTCATTTCCAGATTTATCCAGCCCTCTCAGGTATAACTGAAGTTAGAGAAGGACAAAAGCAGTTGAGGGAGAAAAACAGGAAGCAACATGATTTAATCTTCCTGAGAGGTTCTGTCAGAGTAACAGTATTCCCACAAGATGAAAATGATGCTAAAATTTGTCTAAACCAAAACCATGAAAGCCTTTGGGATTTTATTTGCCATGTCTTAGCTTGGCAAAGGAAGAAATCGTAGAGGCCAGGATAGGAAATCAAGAAAGCTCAGACTTGTGCCCAGCTTTAATACAGCCTTTCTTTGGTAAATCCATCAACTGCAGAATCCCATTTTCCCCCATGCTAAGAAATAACTCAAGACAAAATTTAATACATGTGAGTAGGGATAGTCAGGGAGATGAATGATGAGTTTGAAAACTCAGGGATGAAAAACATTAGAAAAATGCCCAGAACTGTCAGGAAGGAAAGTCGCTGTGCAGCTTCTGAACATAGGATAATAATCTCCAAAAGAAGAGTAAATGCAGTGTTCTGTAGGTCCATGGCTGGATATATGCAATAATACAGGTAAAAACAGAGTAAATCTTTAAGCTTCATGGGGAGGACACCTGACAGGCACAGAACAGCAAGGGAAATTACAAGAAGTTGTTTAATTATCCATATATTTTCTTGGTCATTCTCCCTATGAAGTAAGTTATTTTCACAGGTTGACATATTACAGTTTGTGGGAGCAAAGTCAGTTAAGGGATCAGGAATGAGTCAGCAGTAGAAGGCTGCTGGAAACATTAATCTTGCAGAAAGCCAAAGGACGAGAGGAAAACAGTATCATTGCAGATCAGAGAGGATATAATGGGCACAGAGGGTCTGAAAGGTGAACAGACTGATGGCTGCACAGAGGAACAGCAGACTGCCAGGAGCTGGTACAGCACAGGCCATAAACAAAGAGGAAAACAAACTGACTAAAATAAGGTGGAACCTTCAAAATGAGGATAAAAATAATTGTGACTCCAAAAGGAGATCATAATTTCCCCAAAGGACGTCATGTCATGGCAACGTGACTGGAGCAATTGTAAGGCATTTGCTGTTTCTCTTGGTGATAAGGAATCAACATAATCTAGTCCTTTGGTACTGGCATTTCAGACAGTTCACAAAGGACCTGGAATTCAGCCAGGAAAGTCTTGACTTATCTTTTTGTCCCAGTTCCCAACCCCGTGAATAGTGAGGGCTTTGTGTGCCATCAGCAGCTCACTGAAATATCCAGGTTGTTCACAATAGTACTCAAAAGTACTACCCAAAATCACTAAAGCAATAAAGGCTTCTTTATGTCTTTTGGATCAAGCTGTCAGGTTTGCAAAACACACTGTGCTGGGTATTCCTGACATATGGTCAGAATAATTTGGTTTGTTTTCTTAAATACCACCTCGTTTTAAGGCAAATTTACTATGTGAGAGCTATGGAGGGGAAAGGATGCAAAATGAACCAGTGCTCAGTTCCAAGGGAACTTATAATACACATTGAATTTTAACAGGTGTTGAAACTGTCTGCTGGGCTTAATACTCAGGCTAATTATGACTAAACCAAAATGGTGGTTCTTTCCCTTTCCTATGTGTTAGAGAAAATTTGGTGTTGTCTGGAGGGAACAGGGAAGTACAAACAAGGCCATTCACATTCCGACCAACAGCTGCCAAAAGAGCTTGAAAAAAGAACCTTAATGTAATGTCTGCACCTGGAAAAGAATGCAAGTGGTTAACTAGTGGCAGGATGCCACAATATGAGGTTGGTAAAGCTCATAATCCTCAGCTTTCCAAAAGAACCACAACATTAAAATTCAGTGGTAAGGGAACAGATCATTCTTTAGGACCACACTGGCAGCTGAAGGGAGAGTCCTAAGTGTCCCCAACTTTGCCCCTAAAATGGTTCTAGCAACATCCTTCAGCCTTTGCCTGGTTAACTCACAATTAGCATGTGTGAGGCTGAGCTAAAAGTTATTTTAGGAGCCAACTGGAAAGGAGATTCAGCCTTTTTAAAAATGGAATTGTTTTCTATGGTTTAAGACTGTTTCCATGGAGAGACCACAGCATATGAACATCTTTAGGCCAAGTGCTTTGCTGCAGGCTTATCTGAATGAAAGCACCACAGGAGGAAGGATAATTGAGGCCAGTTGTTTAAAATTCATGGGCCTCCTCCTATACTTAGCTCAGGAGCAGTTTATTTTCATTATTTTGATCTGTTAACCATTTAAAAATTAAACAGTGCTAAACACATCTCTTAAGTGACACATCTTAATATAATATTTACTCAGGGTAGAATAAACTTAGTTGCAACAATGTCATGCTATTGGGTGACGGTGGCAAAGTGGCAAAATTATACTGTAGATGAATGTAAAGGGATGCAGAAGAGGGAAAAAACATCCATCCTAAATTCACAGACAAAACAGTGGGCTCTGAACTATTGCCACTTGGGAGAAGCATTCTTCTAAGGTATAATAACCAGGGCTATTAAAAAGGCAGTTTACTCTTCACTGAAGGAAAATAAAGCAAATAGAACGGTGGTGGTTACTGGGAACAGGAACGCTGTTATATTACTTTATAAACCCTGAGTGTGCAGCATGAATATTATCTCTGACTGGGATCTCAGTCCAGCTTCTCTCCTTACAACTTCCCCTCCCAACACACACACACAGACAAGAAAAAGTACACACAAGGCAATAAAAAAAGATGAAAGGAATGGAACAGCTGCTCTTTCAGGAAGAATTAAGAGTTTATATTGTTTAAAAAAGTTCCTTGAATGGAAGACCAGCAATATACTGGATATGCTGTGTGCTCTTGCACACCCTCTCAAGGCAAATCCAAAATTCAACCTCCCCCCCCCCCAGAATGCTAATAGGAACTTTGCAGAAAAAAAAGGTTTGGGGTCCAGGAGCTAAATGTTTAAACTTGAATAACTGAAAGATATTATCTAAGTCTTGAGAACATTTTCAGGGGTTAAAAAAATGTTGTCTCCCCCCTCTGTGCTCACCCCACCACGTGAATGGCTGGGTCAAGCTGTGTTTCATGCAGTGCAGTGGTTCCTGTTGTGTGGGCTGTGTTGGATCAGCTGCACTGGCAGGGCTCCTTTCCTGCACTGTCAGCTCACACTCCACTCCAGTGTGCTCAGCTGCAGCTCTCGTGAACCCAGGTGGGATCCTGGGGGCCCTTTCCAGTCAGGGATGTTATGGGATGCAGCCCATTTATGGTGGCATCAAACTAGGGCAGTCAGCACAGCAAGAACTTAGCACAGTTACACTTTCATGGTCACATCCCATCCCAGGAAAATTAGGGTCAAAACATTCAGCTACATTTCCAGTTTTTGCTGAAGAAAGATGATCAGCTGAACCACCTCACCTTCTGTTTTCATTTATTGCACCACATTGTTTGTCCTGTGCCTGGGTTAGGAGGACACCTGCACACTTCTCCTGAGTCAGAAGGGTCATTTAAAACCTGACTGGAAGAAGAAGGACAGGAGGGAAATTTCCCCTGGCAAGGCAGGGTGTTGCCACTTACTCTGCTGTTCATGATAAATGTTCGTGCCGGGCTCTGAGAACTGAGCACCAAAGCAGACAGGCTGAGACTCAGAAGACAATAGCTGAGCCTGGGAACATTTTCTATAGCTAAAGAAATCCCATTTAATATCAGAACATTTACCTTTGACATCAGAACCTCTGTGTACACGAGAGGAACAATTTACACTGACATTTTCCGTAGCAATCCTCTTTTCCATTGCAAATGCATCATGTTCTTTCCATTCTTATGCATGAAGAATAATGACCTTAAAAGTAACATTTCAATTTACAGGAAATTTTAACTAGTACAATCATCATACCCAAAGGAATATGACATTGAAATATTATTCTCTTGAACTTTGCAAAACACAGTAAGATATCAACACAAATAACAAACCTTTCACTGATTTAACACTTGGACACTGTGGTGAGGTATTTTTGCAAGTAAAGGTTAATTTGCTTCTCTCTGCACAAATAATACTGATAATTAACAAATGGTCCATATTCACTCACTCAAACCAAATATCCTGGGGATGAACAGCAGTACAGAAAAGCAAATTTACCAGATTTTGATCGGATTCTTTGACCTGCATTTCTTGGACTAATGTGAAAGTACCTCATTAAGATGCAAGCAAGCAGCCCATGTGAGAGGAATTCCAGCCTACCCATTGCCTTTGCAATTCCCTCTATTATGACAAACATTTCTGAACACTGGCAGACATTTTCTAACCACTACCTGCAGATTTGCACATTATGCATAGGTCAAGATCCCTGTTTTACTACCAATATAATAGATACAGTAACCCTTTTATTTTCCTTTAGAACAGAGACCAGTTCTGTGGAGAACAGGTGAACAAAACAAGGGCACTGACGAGCCACAGAAGTCCTGTCAGCCACAATGCTGTAAACAAAATATGTCAGCAGAAGAGAAATGGAAATGTTCATGTATTTTACTTCTTGAAATTCTGGATCTGATTCTGCTGTTTCATTGCATCTCTGGGGATAAACTCAAAAACCAGACAGGCTTGCTTTGTCGTGTTTCTTCTCTGGAGGATTTTGAAAAAAGAACCTATTTGCACCAGTGAAGGTTGAAAAAAATCTGAATCAACAGTGAGTGACACGCTCAGCCAGCTCCCTCCTCCAAAACAAGTGAAACAGGAAGACACTGTGTCTTTAATCCAACTGAAGCCAATACCCCCAGTGGATTTTACACTTTTGCAAATATATTTATGATGCCTCATTAGCTTGGCATGATGAATAAACTCCATCAATCAACATTTATTTTACTAGATTTAACTGCTATTACCCTTGAGTTGAAAAGGAAATGAAGGAAAGTGGAGGCTTGTAGGAGCTGTTTGCCCAAGGGCCTTGTTAAGGGTGAACAACAACAAAAAAACCAAGTCATAGAATCATTGAGGTTGGAAAAGACTTTTAAAATTGAGTCTGACCATTCCCCAGCACTGCCAAGCCCACCACTAAACCCTGTCCCCCAGTGCCACATCCACACATCTTTTAAATCCCTGCAGGGATGGTGACTCAGCCACTTCCCTGGGCAGCCTGTTCCAATGCTTGATAATCCTATTGGTGTCAAGAGGGTTCTTTTGCTTCTGAAAGGGAATAAGAATTATTCATCTGCTTTAAATGTTCTTGTCAACAGACATATCTTCCAGCTAGGGAAGGGGAGAAGGTAAAGTTAACAGGAGCTGCATCCAGAGAGCTGAAAGTCATGAGCATCTACTGGTTTGGAAAGGAGCTGAGATGACAGGAATTGGTGACATGGCTCTGGTTCTTCATGTGCCACTGTCACTGCCACATAAATCACCAGCACAAGTGCCAGGGGTATGACATTTTAGAGGAGCACAGACTGGGGAAGGGGGAGCAGAAACTGCAAGAACCCCTGAGCAAACCCCCAGTACTGCAGCTGGCAGAGGTTGCTCTGAGATTTAACACAGGACTTTGGTTTTCAGACCAAAACAACAGTCTCTGTCAGCCCTAAATTAAACTATATTTATTTACAGAGCCTGTGCATGCACATCTGTGTGTGTATGCCTCTAAAGATAAAACAGCAAGCAGACAGATGTTGATTCATGGAGAGTCAGAATTAAAATAGCCTCCTTGCTGATTACACCATTCAGCACTAGGCTGTTTTGTCCTATTTGATGTCATTTTTCCTTTGCTGAATGCTACAACACTGTCTCATCTCCAATGTACTTTAATAATGCCACAAAGGTACTAATTGACCAGAACATTCCAACAGTGTGTATATTAAGACTCCCATCATGCAAAAACCAACAAAATAAATTGCTAGTTTCATCTGTGCTATCTATCTGCAGATAGGTAGCTGTAATCCCAAAATCTCTCTATATCCCAATCCCTCTGTCTTATCTCCAATACAATACTGGAAAAAACCCACAGCAAACCGTGCTTATGTTATGCCATATTAAGAGCTCAGCAGTATTTCATTAAATAGCTACATTTGCTTTGTTTGAGATTACAAACCCAGATCTCCCTCTTTCTGGCAATCCATAATCCACGATATTTGGCACTTTATCAACAATTCCAGACTTGGAAGGATTACAGATGTGCTGACAGTTAAAGGGAGTTAGTTCTCTGCTGAAGATAGATAAGTAGCATGCACTCTTTGATAAGTCCTATCAGAGCCCCACTCTGACAGGAATTCCTTCACGGAATGCCACTAAATCTTAGGCAATGAAGCTCATTAAAGGCGCTGCCATTTGTCCCACTGGAGCCTGAGCTCCCCTGCCACCAGTAAATATATTCCAGCTCTTTCCCCAGTTACATCCACACTGCTTTATATTCCAGATCCAAAATAACTGTCTGGGCTTCGTGGGGCTGGGAGGGGGAGAAGATGGAAGGCTTTTGTAAGAGCACACAGAGATCCAGCCTGGTTAATCTGGTTAGCTGTAAGAGGAAAAGCTGTCCCGTGGCTTTGTGTCAGAGGAAGGAGCTGTGTGGTAGAACACAAACACCTTATTCTGTTTGTAAGCATTTAATTCCCATCATTTGCACGGAGTTACCCTGTGAAAGAAGTTGTTGTAGAAACACTGCTGTTGGGGGGGTTAAATCTCAGCTCTTTAGTGGCAATGAGTTTTCTCAGTGCCAGATTTTTCCAATATAATTACCCACATATGCACACACACACGCAGAGCACGAGGATCCATGCCAGTACCATTGAGGAGGAGCAGATCTAAGCTGACTGAATATTCTACAGGAATATCCTAATAGCTTCTGCAGAATTTGGTCATACTTGTACTCACTTAACTGGATGCTCCACCATTACAAAATTCATTCTGAAATCTCCTCTTGTCTTCAATAGAATTGGTGAAATAGCAGAGCAGGAGCAGCAAAAGCCTTCCTGTATGTGTAACGAAGGTCTCGGATCAAACACCTCAACAGATTCATTTAAAATAAGCATATTATAATTTCCTAGATTATTACCTGCCAAAGCTCAGTGGGTGGTCTCTGAAGGCCTACGCTGACAGGAATCCCAGGTTCTTACAATCCTGTCATATCTGTCTGCAGCCACCCCCTCAGTGTTTCCAGTTTCCCTTCTCCTGCTTCTGAAAGTAATTCCCTTGGTAGCTGTGACATTAAGATATTGGGATACAGTCCTCCTGCTGCACTTTTGGATTCCAGCTGAACCTGACTGTCAAGTTCCCTAACAGAAAGTGAGTACAACCTACTCCAGTGCCTTGAGATTCATTTGCCTCGTGCTAATGAAAGTCAATTTCTAATTTCAACCCTTAATTGTGATGAACAGAGCTTGAATGAAACTTCTGCAGACAAACAGAGAGAGCAGTGATAGGTGGAATTCAGACCCCGTGATGCTGTTAAGGATTATGTGCCACCCAGATTTGACTCTGCAAAGTTCAGCTGTTTTCCAGAAAGAGGGAGATGACAGCTCAGAGCGTTATCAGGGGAGCAAAAAGTTTGAGAGCACAGTAAAAACTGGGAACAGGTTTAGAGTCAGACCAAGTCAAACCAGCTTTCAGCCACATATTAGCACTCTACAGCTGGCTTTTCCATAAAAAGGCATTCCTTAAGGTGCCTCAGATACTTTACAGAGAGAAGTTTGTTCCCTACAGGTGTCAAGGCCCAACTCCTGCCTGAGCCATCACCTCTGACTCTCCCCTCCCTCCTTTATACCCCAGGGATATAAATCACCTTGGAGCATGTACAGCTTATTTATGTCCACACAGTGTTCTCTGAGACACAACTGGGAGGAAAACTCTACAGTTGTCCTGTGTGCTGAACTCAGAACAAGCCAAACCAGCACCAGAACTTACACATACACACACTAACATATCACTTCACCGATTTGATACTTTTTAATAAGCTTACAATCGTGTTATTTTGAACTAAAGAATCTAATTTGATCTTAGTGGTGACCATGGGCAAGCTTGTTTGCTTCCTTGGCTACAGCCAAAAGCTGCCCTAGGCAGGAGCTGAGCTGTGTGTCTGTGTGCCTTCTCTTTATTATTGAACACCAAGGCTTGGCCAATAGTTTGCAGAGAGAAAATAACCTAAAAGATATTTCCAAGCGTGATATCAAGGGTAACACTTCCTGAAGTGCTTTGTTGATGTTGCCATTTTTCGGAAGCTTTCCCAGTTTGTTGTTCCCACCAGTGTTATGAAAAGGGCAGCAATTTTAGACACTTCACTGTAAAATTTTGTTATCATGTCACTTGCCCTTGCACTGAGTGAGACTAAGCAGCTTGTATTTGCTACTCATACTAACACTAGTAGTGTCTACTCTTTTCACAGATAGTACTAGAAAGGTTTTAGAACCACACACAGAAAGCAACAGGAAAAATTACAGTAGAATTAATCAGACTTGCATCCAGCTACCAGGGCTGTTTTAAAAACACTGCCTTATCGTGCATATATTTTTGTTTTTCTCAGATTATGATTATAACAAATGAATAATTAACCTTTGCAAGCAAATACAGAGAGTAGCATCATCCTCATACAATTAACTGTATTCACACAACAGAGATGTGTAAACTATATTGGGATCCAGGAGGTGGAAAAAACAGATGCATCTGAGGAGCAAAAGAATGCTTGTGAAATGGAGTTTTTTTTTACAGGATATCCAAGCATGTAGACTGGAAAAAAAGAATTTGGAAGATACAAATACACTTAATATAGCTGCAAACTCTTTATTTTGTTATTAAGTCAACATATCACTCCACACTTCAGTTCTGCCAGCGACAAGCAGAGCACCAGATCTCCTCCACAGGAGAAAGAACAAATCTAATAACTACCAAGAATAAACCTACTAATTGCCAATTCCATCCAAATTGATGTATTTTGGCAGGCTGGAATTAGTAGATTAGTTGCAGTCTTTGACCTTGGAAGCAAAGTACATTGTCCTCCTCACAATCTCCAACAAGCAGCAAGCAAAGTTCATCAGCACCAGTTTCTGGGGTGATTTGCCATGTCAATGCACTTGTGCTTGTGGTGAGACTTCTAGATTATGACAAATTCTTATCTCTCATTTACAAAACAGCAATAGGAACTGGTAGAGAACAATAGATTTATCTTTTCAAACTGCTCCTGGAAATACAGAAGCACCTATAGGTGGATTGATCACAGAAACATCAGTTGGACAGAACAATTTGGACCCTCTATTTACCTTGCCAGACTTCCTCTGTCATGCAAGAAACACTTGATGCTGGTAAAAGAGAAGGGGGAAACTTGAGGAAGATTACAACCATATAAAACCATATTAAGATATTTAAGCTCTTGCACTATAGTTACTTCTGACAGATTATTGAATAAATAAGTGAATTTGGTTTGGAAAAAATGTGCAGTTTTCACCAAGGACTCGAACGGAATGTACAGTTTTTCACCTCGGAGAGGGAGGAAAAGCATCAGTCTGTTAGTTTTTATTGATTTCAGCTGCCTAGACTTTAAATGGAACTGATTAGGTTATTAAGTTCAATCAGTGTTTTCCTGAGGTTTAAACACAGCCTGTTAGGTCTGAAGTTGGCAGGTGACTGCAGGAGAGAGCAGGCCAGCAATTCCTTTTAATGGTTTTAGCTGAGCTGATGTTTCAGAAGGTCTAATTACAATTTTGCTTTTTTAATTATCTATTTTCCTTTGACACTGTGTCTGTTACATTTTCTCATTCTGTCTCTCTATTCTTGAAGTGCTAATTGGTGACTTCTGTGTCTAATTGGTGACTTTGTTAAAAACAAACCCCACTTGGATTTCCTCTCAATTCTGAGAGGAACCTTCTGCACTGACAGATCCCACCTGATCTTTGCTCACAGGTTAAAACCCCCAACCCCCAAAACACCCCAAAATTGTACAGTGGATGCAATTGTGGTCCAAAGGAAGCACTGGAGAATTATAGCACAGTTTTATGTTTCCAGCTTGTGCATTTTCATGGTCAGCCTTGTAGTATTTTGTGTTTCACTTCAAGCTTCAACTATTTGAGACAAGCAAGTACTTTCAAATTTCAGATTATTCTTTTTTTAAGGGAAGTTTCCGAGTTTCTTGATTGCAAAGTGAAAGTTTCAAATGTTTCTAAGCCCCTTTTTCAGAAGCAAGACCAACACCAGGGTTTTTTTTCCCACAATTATTTTAAATTTGCATCAGTTGTACCAGTTTGAGTTAATTGTGATACGATGATCACTTGGTTTGGCAGCACTTTCTACTTCACCTTTTCTTTTGCATATTCTTGTTGTAGGAAGTGGCATTTTTTTAATGTCATTTTTATAAGGCACTTCTCTAGAGGCATAAGAAAAGCACATGTCAAACAAGACTCCTAACTGGATTTTGATTTGTAGCAGCAGCACAATATAATTATCATTTAATTTTTAACTACAGAAAGACATGAGAACTTCTGAAAAGGGCAGAGAGTGGGGAGAAAAGATTAAGAACAAAAAGGATTTTCTTAAGGGGAGAAGAATTTTTTAATGTTTACTTTTAAACCAAAACTGACTTGCTCTTTTCTTCCCCCCCCTATAAATTTTTCCAACCTCCTGCCCTGTTTTATGTATTTATCCTTCCTTATTCACAGAACAGTAAAACAAATCATCTTCCTCAAAATAAAGGATAAATATAGAGTAAATTAATTAACTCACTTGTGAAACATAAGGGTTTATGAAACTGGAGGATGTGTTAGTTTATTCTTGGATTTAAAAACAGCAATTTTTGAGGGTCATATCCTGTGCCTTTTTACTCAGCCCAGACCTCCTTTGACATAACTTGGAAGTTCTTGACATGCAAAAAATGTGAATTATGGTCCAAACACACTAAGTTGGCATTTTCCTGAAAGTTTCCATGTTTATTGTTGCTGCCAGGGTGTAACACCTCTGAATGTTTTCTATTCTATCTGCCAGACAGCCACAGGCAAAAAGAACACTGTCATACCTTCTTCCCCACTAAAAGCAGACAGTTGAATTATTTTATCAGTCTTTCCAAAAAACCTCTGAGTGCAGCCTGAAGCAGCTCCCTGAAAAGCATTTGTAACTGGTAACAAGATATTAATAGCAAACCACATGAAAGCAAGAGCATGAGAAAGTACCAGACCTTTTCCTAACTTTGAAAATTAAAGTTACAGCAAAGCCCCAACACAGCAGTGCAGAACCAACTTGAATTTAGCAACTTTGCCACAACAAAACAGGGGTTATAAAAAAATAACTGATGAGTTTCTCTGTTTTGCAAACCCATTTCACAGCCTGACAATGATTCCCTCAGGAATGAATGGGTGGGTCACTCAGGTTGTGGTATTATTTAATTCTTTCTTCCTCTTTCTGTTTTATTTTTTTTTCATGCTACCTGATTAGCTGGTTTTCATATCTTTGCAAATAAAAAGGGGACTTCCTCAAAGTGCTTTCCTTTTTCTTTCTCTGCTTCCTCAACAGATGTTCTTTGTTATCTCCTACTTCAGGAGGCATTTTTTCTGAGAATTAAAAATAAAAAATAACAACCCCCCTAGGTGTTGATTCCAGCTTTAATATTATATTTATAATTATTTATTATTATTTAATTATTTACTCCTGTTAAGATGCACAAACATAGCATGGAAACAAGAATTGCATGACTTCATCAGTTTTCAGAGGATAACAAATTAAATTGAATCATTTTCCATATGGTAGTGCAAAACAAGCTTTTTATTAAGTAGATTATGTATTTTGTAGTATATAAAATATATATTTTGTAATTGGTTTCCTAAATCTATTTAATACAGAGTTACATTAACAGGAATAGAAGAACAGCCTATTAAAAAATAATGATCAAAATATTTAGAGTTCATTGCTTACTGCATTAAATTTTGAACTAGTTAGGATGAATTTAAGAAGTGTTCTTTAGATTTATTGTACTCTACTATATCCAATGTTTCTAGGTAATTAAAAATGCCTTTTCTTACTCCCTGCTGACAGAACTTTCTACTTTTATTTCCAAAGACATAGGGAGAGTTTGTAAGATTTGGGGGAGGGGAGAAATATTTTAGGATCTTTAGTAATTTTGTAGCAGAAACTATTTTTCCTTTAATCCCCAGAGCCAAATCTGGAATTTTGTGGCTTGGCTCATGTTTTCAGAGATGACTATTGTGTGTCATAAACAGCATCAGCCCTTGTAAAAAACAAAGTCAATATGAATGGAACCCACTCGGGTTTGTGAGGTGCTAAACCAAAAGTATCCAATGGCCAAAAATGCCCTTCTATAATTAGCACACAATGTAATTAGGGAGACTGAAAGTATTCCAAAGGATCATTTGGGTCTTTCCTAATAAGCCAAACCAAAAAAGGTGAACACCAAGGAAAGTTGAAAGCACTTAAAATTCCTTCTCAAGTGAGCAATGCACTGGGGAAGGGGATCTGTTGGTTAATGCAGGCTCAGTTCTCTCCAGCCAAGGAGCCCAGCCCAGGATCCCTGGAAAAAACTCTCTTTTCCCACTTGTTTCAGTGGGAATTGCACTAGTTTCACACAGTGATAACTCTATCCCTGTGTTTGTATGGAAGACAATTATTTCCATTGATTTTACACTGAGGTAAAAGGTTAAAGGCTCGAGAAAAGACCTCACACTTTTATTTAATCAATGCTCATTTCTTCTGGGGGTACTTTCACCAACAATTCACATGCCTATGTTAAGCTCAGGATCAAATAATTCTCTTTTAAAATCTGATGGTTTGGGTATTTCAAAATTTGAATTTTTTGGAGTGCCAAGAAGAGGAGAGACTGAGTTCCAGTTAACCAGAGCAATGCCTTCCCCTGTGGAACACAATCCAGGGAGAAGGCAGAGCCCAGGACAACCCAACCCCACCCTGTTATGCAAGCCCAGAGTGGATCTGTCCCCAAACAAGAGTGTTCCTCCTCATCTCTAGAGATATTGGGCTTCTGACTTCTCATTACCAAATATGTAGGTTTTTACCCAGCTTTTCAGAAGAAAGGTAATAAGACAGCTCAGAGCATAAGCCCTTTGAAGACAGGGACCTTTATATATAAATATTAGGATTCAAATCTGTTTGCCTCAAACACAGAGATGAGATGACAAACAGAATGACACTACTTATAAGAAAACCTTAGTTTAAAATACATGTCATGCTGTGTATGTGAGTGTGCACCATTAGTTTATATTAACTTATTCCTACTTTTTCTCCAGGTAGGAATTTTAGATAGTTTATCACTGTTGTCAGCTGGGCTCATAGGTTTTAATAAGAATTAAATGTTTCCATGAATTTTCAGGTGATCTATTACAAGCTAATAACCCAAATACCTTATTTTTTCTAAATGTATTATGAGTTTTATCAGTGCTGTCACATAACTGAAATAAAACAATCAAGCAATGCCTAACTGAGCAAAAGCTCATTGCACACAAATCTATTCAACGTGGAACCCCAAATTTCAGGTGCCTAATATTTATTCTGTTGGGAAACAGAAAAAGAAAACACAACTATTTGCTGAATTCTCAACCAGAGCATGGGGGTTTCAGCCTTCCAGAACTTCAAGTTAGGGCTGAAAGCAACAGAATCATTCCAGAAGTTGATTAATATGACATGCAGAGTACTGTGTTTGTAACACCAGTGAGGAACAACTTACCACACTCATTTCAGATCTTTGAACCTCAGTAAGAAGGTCACAGCCTGAGGTGAAAGGAACAGCCCTGGAGACAGTGCCAAGAAGTTAAAATGCCAAGGCCTATTTTTATACACTGCTTCTATTTTTAGCTACATCATGATAGAAGCACAGAGCCTATGAAAAAATCATATTCTCAAATGAGAGAAAGTACTCAAATTCTTTACTGTGAATGAAGAGCAAAAGAAGCTAAACTTGAAAAGTTGTTACGTGCAATTTAACAGACTTTACTGGATCATCAAAGGCCAGCAAAAATAGCTTCAAAATCACATCCTCCCAGAAAATTAACTTTAAGGAGCTACCCACAACTTTACCCAATTAATCAAATATTCCTTTCCTTGTAATTACAGCCACGAGAAAGTGCAAAATGTTTCCCAGTTCAGGTCTGTCTGCATCCAAGCACATTTTCCCATGATCAAAGTTTAGCAGTCAACTTTTTAATTTTGCTTTCCCAACCAAAAAAGAAAAAAAAAAACCCATCCAACTGCTCACCAGAGTTCAGGACTGGGAGCAGCCTCACAGCTCTCAGTGCTGGTTCAGTTGCTCAACCATGAGTTGCCCTCAGCTGTTTTCCATCCAATATAAACACAAATGGAGGTAATCCTGCAATCTAGTTAACTTGTTTAACTTCTGTATTAATTATAGAAGGACCCAAGGGCAGCTGCTTCCCACGCACTCCTAATTTATGACTCTGATGATGACTTCTTTATAAAGTGTCTTATTAAAGGAGGGTAATGTTGTTTCTTCCTAATGAAGTACAAAGGCACAGCAGAAATGTTGCTGTAAAACAAGTCCACGATCTGCAATCATTTTATCTAATCACTGGTGTGTTGTAACAACAAAAATCTAGAGTATTTGTTTAGTGATTTAGTTTTCAGCCAAGCCAAACATGAGGCCCTACAGCACAACATTTACATGACCATTTACAGTTTAGTGGAGTGTCACTGGTTACCAACATTACACATATTGCCCAGGATACATTTATTTTTACAATCATTTGCATTATGTAATCGTGGTTGCATTGCATAAGTCAGTCTTGCAGCATGCTTCAAAGAGCATCTAATGTTTTAAGGCACTAACTCCATTTCATCCCATTTTTCACGTGTCTTTCCTAGACAGAGAGAATATTCCCAAGGAGAAAAACCAACCGAAAAAAAAGAGCCCACACCAAATGATGTGAAGAGAGAAAATGGTGCAGAAGAGCCAGAGAATATGACAGCAAATATAGGAATAAATAATATTCTCATTATCTGTGTACTGCATGCCCTGTTGCTTTTGCTTTTAATGTGATCATGTAAGCAATTTAGCAAGACAACAAAAATGAATGAGTGTACACCAGTGTCGAGGCACTGAAACTTCTACTCACACACTGGAAAACACACTGAAAGTTTAACCTCAGCATCAATACAAATATTTTTTTAAACCTTCTGTGAAAAGAACCACAACTAAATGGATTATCTTTTGTTCAAAGAACGGGTGGAGAAATCCTCTGCCATCGTCGAAGGCAATTACAGTGAGGAATTTTAAGGATAAAAATATTCTATGCTGAGTGTTTTGTGTAAAACAGAATTACTGCACAAACCCTCCCAAGGAAGGAAACTCATCACATCCAAAAGGTAGAGTCAAAAGTAGTTTCACCTGATGGCAAATAAGATTTCAGTTTTAACAGTGGTTGTGTAAGGTCCAAAAAAAGCAGGTGTTAGCACAGATCTAATTGTTCAATCAGTTTGCTGAAGGAGTAGCAGAATCTGTGAAAATTGCTCTTGGGTCAAAAAAAAACCCATCAATCCTGGTGTGAAAAGCTCCTAACAAAATTAATTCCCTCCAGTGTGTTGTACTACTAGCAACATTCATTGAAATAAAAGCACAGGAATGAATCTATTTCCATAATCTGTTCACTAAGAATGATTTTTTTAATGCTATATAAAGCAACTTCCAAGCACAGTCACCCTCGTGCTTGAAAAACTCAGCATCCTTCTAATCATAAAGTAGTAAGTTTTGAAATGTCACCATATATGTTAACCATTACAAAATGTAAATCTGCAACTCAAATAGCTCATTTCAGCTGATATTCTTTTTTAAAAAAAATGAGTATCAAAATATTTTACTTACTTGAGTGTTTTTAAAAGCGTGGGAGCGCGAACTGAACGTGTCTCAAAAGCAACGGGAGGAATCTCTCCCTGTGCAGAGCATTAGTTGTGTTTGGAAAATGTTTATTTCTAAACACCACCTATTTGTAGATTATAATGATTTCCAGGCTGAAGGGGATGAAATGTGCCCATTTGTGTGGTCAGGATGTCACCAACCTCCAGCAGATGGCTGGAGTTCCATAGTAGGTTCTTTTAAGGAGTAAAAAGGCACTGACAGCAAATACCAAAGATCCCTTGACTTTCTGCACACACTCCCATGAGATGATGGTGAATTTCTTTGCAGAGAAGCACCCAAATCCCTTGGGTCTGACACCCAAATCCCTTGGGTCTGACACCCAAATCTCTTGGGTCTGACACCCAAATCCCTTGGGTCTGA
>JAWWLV010000053.1:3059161-3089154 GCA_035041135.1 Platyrinchus mystaceus
TGGGTCTGACACCCAAATCCCTTGGGTCTGACACCCAAATCCCTTGGGTCTGACACCCAAATCCCTTGGGTCTGACACCCAAATCCCTTGGGTCTGACATGAGCATCAACAGCCAGACCCAGCCAGCCCAACAACGACCCTCACAAGAGATTCCTGAGAGATTCCTGTGAGACTTTCACACACCTACAACTGGGTGTGGGAAATCCCAGACTGGTTGGAGTTGGAAGGGACCTTAAAACTCATCTCACCCCACCCCTGCCATAAGCAGGGACACCTTCCACTAGCCCAGGTTGCTCCAAGCTCTGTCCAGCCTGACCTTGAACACTTCTAGGGATGGGGCAGCCACAGCTTCTCTGGGAATTCTGTTCCAGCACCTCACAGGGAAGAATTTCTTCCCAATATCCCAATCTAAACCTAGATTAGACTAAATATTCCTAATATTGAATCTAAGTTTAATGTTCTCTGTCCAATTAACCATTAGAAAATGCCCCCAACAGATGCAATCAGCATCCACTCCTGTCACTCACTGTGGGCACAGGCCAACATTATCATTTCCACTGTAAAACCTCACAAAAGATGATTAAAAAAAAGCATCACCTTAAAAAGGATGGTATTTCTTTTTTGTTGGTCCTTGTGATGAATATTAGAGATGGCAAGTAGTTAATTATATTTCCTAAAAGGGCTTTGAGATTGCAATCAATGGAATAGGTGATAAAAGGGGAATTATAAAGGAGTAAAACATCAGAGCCTATTTAATAAGATGCTGAGAAAGCCAATCTAGAATCATCTATAAATTTAAACTTAAAGTGACAACAGTGCCAGCTTTCATAGGATAGGGGTTAAGAAAGCAAGATAAAAACATGTACATCTGTTTTTTAAAGGGAGAGAATTTCATCTCTTCACTCAACAGGGATGGACAGCAGACAGAACAGGCTGTTTGCAAGTTAAGAGCTTACTTTATTTATAAAAGGATTTCTGCTCGTGGAAAATTACCATGAGAAGTTCTCCTCTTCAGCTTAAAATTGCAAGTTGAGGGGCATAACCTTCATTACCATCCCCATTTTACATAATTCCAGTATTAAAAGGTTGAGCCTGCGTTGCCTTTCTTGATTTTTCATAGCAAGACTGGGGGAAAGGTACAAACCTAAACAAAAATATTTTCTTTCTTTGATACGAAGAAAGTCTCAATTAAAAAAAACTCACTTCAGATATTGCATTCTTTTAGACTCTGAGATATTCTGTGAGTGTTGCACAGCATTCTGTGAAGAAATCTAAAAGGGCAGTGCTTGGAAGTTTTTCTTCTCGTGTTCCAAGTCAGAGCAAGATTTTTGCAACCCTCAGAACATCCACCTTGTCATCAGTGCCTTAGTTGAGCACTTAAGATGGCATAACAATTAATTTTAGTTTTGTTTTTACTTATCATCTTTTGAAAATCTCAGCACTGGAGAAATAACCCTACTTTCTAAGCTTGTTCAAAATGGTCCTGAGCAAAACATTGTATCACCAAAGCCACTGAAACTAAACCTGAACCTACAAATGATACCAACCTGGGTTTTAAAAAAAGAGAGAAAAAGAACAGTATGCAGTTGAATTTTTCAAATTATTTCATTTCTAGAGGAAAAAAAACATGTAACAGCAAGATAAATTTGTTCTTCCTACTGACACAACTTCTGAGAGTCTGGCCCTGTCCTCTCCTGGCAACCACAACTTTGTTGATTAGTTTTTCAGATGTCTTGTCAAGAACCAGCTTTTAAAATGCATTAGATTTAATAACAGTTTCAGTAGGAAGAGAACAGAGCACGATATGCAACTTTGTCACATCGGGTTTGTAACTTCTTCCTTTAAAATAAGTCAGAAATGAGGTTCTACTCCTGGATCAGATGAAGTGAGAGGGGTCTCATATGTCTCTACATATTTGTCTCTACATCAAAACTATGTAAAATACATATTTTTATCTTGAATCAGATGTTATAGAAGATAACCACAAATTGAACTTTCAGGCTGTCAGCCAGTATTCCACTAAAATTCCTCAAACATTCTTCTTTTTTGGCTATTTTCTTCATCTACTGTACCTCCCACTGGTGAGTTTATTCTGTGGAGGGTCACTAAGAAAGCACACAGGACACATTTTGTGGCATTTAGGCAGATATAAAGTTTACATTAACCTAATTTTCCAAGCATATGTTATCTCCAGAAAAAAAAAACAACAAAACAGGAGCTGGAAATCTCAAAGGGGAATATGAGTCTTTTGGAAAAGAGCAGGAAAAGCTCATAAATAAAAACTCTTTGATACTGATACACAGTGGCACAAAACCATTATATTTCTTCATGATTGGCAATATGTTCTCATTTC
This sequence comes from Platyrinchus mystaceus, assembly GCA_035041135.1. Classification (NCBI taxonomy): domain Eukaryota; kingdom Metazoa; phylum Chordata; class Aves; order Passeriformes; family Tyrannidae; genus Platyrinchus; species Platyrinchus mystaceus. The sequence continues at coordinate 3,061,515 of JAWWLV010000053.1, forward strand.
TGGGATGGTCTTATTTCCCTCAAAAAGATCTAAAGCTCTGTGCCAAAAATAGCTGAAAAACAGCTGTTGGATTTTTCACAGCAATGGGTTTTATCTTCATGCTACATATAATGCAAACCAGTCATTTGACTAATATATAGTTGCAGAAAACATGCTTTCACAGTATAATCCTTCTTGCTAATGACAAACCAATAAAATACTCCCCTTCACAGGAGTTTTCAAGTGCTTTTTTTTTTGTTTGTTTTTAACACTATCATAACCATTTGGCATAAAAGTAGCTTTAATCATATGCAGGAAGTTTCCCTTCCCTGGAGTCATCTGACCAGTCCAAGCCTTGGCTGTAAAACATGAAAACATTCTACTTTTGCCTGGTTTCACAGTTTTAAGTTTCTCTGGTGACTGGAGAGGGTACTAAAAATGAAATACCTTACCTGAAGAATAGTTTTGCATATTTGCACTTACCTCAGATTTCACCATCATTCAAGAAAAACCTATTTCAGTTTAGCTCTGTCTCAGAAGTTATCAGATTCGGCTTATATTTTAAATGTTTTCAAGAATTACTTTGCAGTTACCTTAGTTAGCTAGATACAAATCAATTTCTATCACTCTTCAGTTAAAAAATATTAATTTACTATTTGAAAATGAATTTTCTATACGTTGATAAAATTGTTTAAACCTTTGGAAAACAAGTTTCTTATAACGTGATCTCCCTCTCCCTCAGTTTTGAAGTAGATGTTGTTTTTTGCTTACAGAGGGAAGTCTGCATTGATTTCACCATAAACAAAAACCAGGAGATGTTTCATTCAGTGGCCATCGAAAGATTTATGCTGAAGGCTGAAAAAAACCAAACAACCACAACCTGGCAAGAGCTGAGTCTATAAAAAGAATCCTCTCAAAATGTCTTTTTTTTTTTCTTCCTTAATAATTTCAGCCATTAACACGGGCTTCAGAAACTGGGGAATCTGCTTGTCCTGGGGTATGAGGACAGGCAGAGAGAGAAGGGGTGGGGGAGGAATTCAAGTTCAAATTCGTTTCATAGATACACTTTAAATAATACTTTCAAATAATCTGCTCTACGTCTAAAACTTTATTTGCACTAATGTGACTTTTGATCTTACAAATCTGTTTAAAAATAACCCAACAAAACACGTCCTAAATAGGTAGAAGGGACTTGCCTCTCTGCTCTCTACCACATCCCATGAATGTGCTGCTGTATTCCAGAGACTTTCCAAAGGTGGCAGGGTGAGCATGTGTGAATAGGAGAGCTTTGTCCTCTGCAGCTATCATTGTGTCGTCCCTATCGTCCACAAACGCAGAGGGCAGATGAGAACTGAATAGAAACAGACCATGCAGTTGTAAAACCCGGTTCTTTCTTTCTTTATTTATTTATTTCTGGGACTGAGTAACACCTCTTATTACAATTACCGGCTCAATGGCAGAAAGCTCCCCGGTGTGCCGTGCGGATTTTCACAGCTTCATTTGTCTCCTCCTGTGGCATCAGTTTGAAAAGCTTCCTAAAGAATCGCCACTAACAACCATTTCTATTTCGAGCCTTCAAAGCCGAAGCTGAGCACAATACACGGCACTGCTAACTGATCTTTAGGTTTCAGTCCACAGACTTTCCACACTGGGAATAGATCCCATCTGTTTCCTCTTTATGCACCAGCCTTTAGAAAGCACAGATCTGGAAACTGCCTCCGTACAGAACCGAGTATAGCCGGCTTTCCCCAGCTGACGGCAGAAAAATCCCCATGATTATGGATAGCTTTCTCCCAAGGTTTTCTACTCCTCTTTTCTCCCCGGTCTGTGAATACACGGTGTGGTTTTTCTCCGTGTGCGGTGGGTTTTTGGAAGGGTGAAGGGGGGTGGACCGCCTCTCCTTCCTTGCCCCCTTCCTCTTTCCCCTTCCTTCTTTCTTGGCAGAGGTTTCCCCATTTACAAACCCTCACACGGGGAACATTTCGATTCAAACCCTCGGCACAATCAACCACGGGCAAACCCCACTCCTGCTCCGTGAGACATTTCCCCCACCACTCTCCCTCGCCACCGAGCTGCTCTCCAGATGGATGCTCGTGGCTCTCCCTTGTCCGTTCCCTTCTCCTGTCCCGGCCGGAGGGAAGGAGAGGACACGGGGCAGAGGATTCATTTGGGCAGGGGCAACCGGGCAGGGCAGGACGCTGTGACCCCCAACAGCTCAGCACCGCCGAAGTCCTGAACTCTTTTTGCCTCGGGGATCCCTCCCGTGCCCTCGCCTCCCTCCCTCCCTCAGCCCCACACAGGAGGGGGTTCCTTTAGCCCCACACGGGGGAGTCCCTCAGCCCCCACCACACGGGGGGTCCCCTCAGCCCCACATCGGGGCGTCCTTCAGCTCCCACCCTGGGGGGTCCCTCAGGACCGTACGTGTGGGGTCCCTCAGCCCTCACGCCGCACAGGAGGGTCCCCTCAGCCCCGCGCCCTGCCCCGCTCCCCTCAGCCCGGCACTCACTACTTGTAGAGCTGCTGCAGGCAGAGGTCCAGGCACTCGCCCTCCACCTCCTCCTCCGTGATGTACTCCGAGAGCGGCCGGGGCAGCGGGGGCAGCGGCGGGGGCGGCGGCGGCGGGGCGGGTGGCTGAGGGTCGCCGGCGTCGCCCTCGCCCCCTTCTCCCTCCTCCGCCTCGGCGGCCGCTCCCGCTTCTCCCTCTGCCCCGGGTTCCTCGTCAGCGGCGCCCGCGGCGTCGGCAGCGGGCGGGGGGGCCGCCGGCTCCTGCTCCGGCTCGGGCTCGGGCTCCGGCTCTGCCCCGAAGGGCCCGCGGAACTCTCCCAGGAACAGCTCGAGGAAGCGGCGGTAGGTCTTCTCCTCCGCGCTGCCACCACCGCCGCCGCTGCCCGAGCCGCCCGCGGCCATCGCTTCGCATTCCCCGGCCGCCCGCCGGCGGATCAGCACTGCGCCCGCAGAGAGCTCCCCGTCCCTGCCCGCCGCCGCCGCCGCCGCCGCCTCCTCCTCCTCCTCCTCCCGCCTCCCGCCTGCCGCCTGCGCGCGCGCTCCCGAGCCGGGCCCGCGGGGCCGCGCACGCCGCGGGGGTGATGGCGGGGGGGGGCGATGTGGACGCGCCTCGTCGGCGGGAGCGCGGGCGGCGCTGAGGGGGCTCGGGGCGTCCGGCGGCCGCCCGAGGGGGCGGCTCGGCCCGCGGCAGTGACGGGCAACGTGGAGGGGGGGGGAAGCGGGAGGGAAACGGGAGCTGCGAGAGCCGCGCCGCTGTGATGAGTCATGCGAAGGCAGCCAGACGCGTAGGTTCCTCACAGGAACCCGGAGGAAACCTGAGCGCACATCGCCTGTTACCTAATTCCCCCTGCCTCCTTCAGGGCTTCCCTGAAGCTTCCGCCGCCGCGGCTCCCGGAGGGTGAGCGGGGTTCGGATGGGCGGGGGGGGACCCGGGCTCGTCCCACGGTGCGGGGACGGCGCTGTCCCGGCCTGAGCCTCCGACCCGGGCCGGGCGCCGCCTCTGGGGGAGGTTTGACACCGGAGCGGCTCTGCGTGAGGGGAACTGGCCACTGAAAAAGAAAGAGAACAGGTTTAGATTGGATAACGGGGAAAAAAAAATTCCTCACCCCCTGTGCGGGTGGGGAGGCCCCGGGACAGGTTGCCCAGAGAAGCTGTGGCTGCCCCAGCCCTGGAAGTGTCCAAGGCCAGGTTGGACGGGGCTGGGAGCAAGCTGGGCTAGTGGAAGGTGTGCCTGCCCATGGCAGGGGTGTTGGAACCGGACTATCTTCAAGGACCCTTCCAACTCAAACCATTGTATGATTAAACATAAGGTATTTCAGCAGGAATGTCCCCTCCAGCCTGTTGTGTGGGGCCTGACCCGCGCTCCCACACCCGTGGTGGTGAGGCCCCGATCCCCAGCCCCTCAGCCCTCCCCGTCCCCCCAAGCCCCCAGGAAGGGCAGCTTGGGGTCGTTTTACCCCACTTCCAACACTTAGCAACAAAACTTGTGTAAATTACATTCAAGATCGGGCATGTGAATAGCCATGAATAGTCATAAAGTTGGAGCGAGACCAGAGGACACCACCAAGATGCTCAGAGGGATGAGACACCCCTCCTGTGAGGAGAGGCTGGGAGAGCTTCACCTGGAGGAGAGAAGGCTCTGGGGTGACCTTAGAGCTCCTTCCAGGGCCTAAAGAGGCTCCAAGAGAGCTGGAGAGGGACTTTGGACAAAGCCCTGGAGGGAGAGGACAAGGGAAAATGGCAGGGTTAGATGTGATATTGGGAAGAAATTCTTCCCTGTGAGGGTGGTGAGGCCCTGGCACAGGTTGCCCAGAGAAGCTGTGGCTGCCCCTGGATCCCTGGAAGTGTCCAAGGCCACGCTGGACAGGGCTTGGAGCAACCTGATCTAGTGGAAGGTGTCCCTGCCCATGGCAGAGAGTTGGAACAAGGTGATATTTAAGGTCCCTTTCAACTCAAACCATTCCATGATTCTGTGATAAGTGATACATTACACAATATCTACATATTCATATTCCCCTTCTGGCAAAGGAGAGCTCATGAGTAGCTGAAGATGTTGGACCAAATGAAACTTAAAAGACAACCAGCCAGTGGGAGACAAACTGCAGCTGATGTTCTCCTGCTGTCTAATAAATGTCTTTCATTTGCAAAAGGCATTTGGGCTTGTTTTATTCATTGCTGCTGAAAAGCTATTTTCAGAGCTATCAGGTCCATAAATACCAATAATGAACAGGTATAATTGCCACACGTTTAAAATAGCTTGTACACAGGGGAGGGAACGAGATCCTTAATGTCAGATATACCTTGAAAAATGGCCAAACCACAAGCCTCGTATGCAAAAATATTCTCAAATTTTTATGGATTGTAACAAGGACAGTATCTTGCTGAAACCTGTTGTTCCCTGCGTTGTAGTAATTACCTCTGCATGTCAGGTGCTCCTGTAAAATCTGTCTTCTGTTTGGTGAATTATTTTAGAGCCAAACTAATTTTAGAATATTTCCGGCAACTGCGTTGTCTGCTCATGTTGCAATCCTGTGAACATGTAAAAGCCCTGAGAGTTAAAAGTGTGATTGTCACAGCCAGTCTTGGTCTTTCACGGCCGACAGTGACAGAAAAATCACATCTCTTCTCCTGAAAGAATATGTCTAAGTAATATTTTTCAGTATACCATTTCTGTATTTTCAGTTTAGCACTCGTTTATTTAGGAATGCCAGGTGGGGTTTTGGGGGTAAGAAACATTGCAGTTCTTTTAGAGCAGATGAGTCCCAGTGGCAGCTGATGATGTCATTGCTGGGTTTTGTGTTCATTTTTTTAGGTTTGTGTGTACTGCATCATCAGTGAGTCACAAGCCCCGAGAGGATGCATATCAGTGCAAGTACCAAAAAGCAGTTTTAACTTCATGACTAGTTGTTTTTCACTAGGAATTCAGAGGCAGTTGGAGTTTCTAAGAAACTGTAATCCAGATAATCTTAGTGTAAAATGATCTGAATTCTAAAAATTCCTATTATAACCATGTCTTAGGGAAGTAACAGTTAATTCAGTAATATCAGCTTCATGTTGTCTGACAAACAGCAATTAAGGCTATCCAAGAAAAGATTCAAAAGCACTTAGATAGTCTTTTCCTTTAAATTTTTGTTAATTTATATATCTTTATTTACTTGTTTCAAACAGCACATAAGAGTAGCTGCAAGTGATACCTACTCTGTTTCATGTTGAAATGTTAAAGTTACCAGATGTCCTCGATTCATCTTGGCAGTCCCCATGTGCTTTGCATCATTTGTCTCGTTGCAAAAGACACTAATTAAAAAGAAATAGAGTAGAACTTCATACTCAGGATACTTTGTCAACTCTTGGCACCAAGACATTGTACAGTATTGTTCTAGAAGAAATGTGGTTTATTTTAGCCTTAAAACGATGCCTTCCTCTTTCTCATTTGCTGGTGAGAAATAAGCAGGAGTTGAACAGGCCTTGGGGAGGTGACCTGAATTGTATGGAGGGCAAAAAGAAGTGCTTTTTAAGTTTTTTGTAACCTCTGGAAGTGGTTCCTGTGGGCTGACAAATAGAAAACATGTAGGGACATTAAGAATGCTTTGACAAGATTTAATATACCTGTGATATATGTTCTGATACCATACAAAGGGGTTTAATGGGAAAACCCAATGGTAAAGGAACTACCTCTATAAAGTGATCTCTTTAAAAAGTAGGGCTTTTGCAGTAAAGCTGAATTAATTTTAGAAGCTATATTCTGCTTTAATAATTCCAGTGGTTTAAGACTGAAGACAGCAAGAATTTAGAAGGAATACAGCAAGAAGGCTCTTGTTGACAAGCTGCATCAAGCTCCAGTTAATTCTCTTAAGCTCAGTCTGTTCTACTGCAGTTTTAAAAAGCAGAGTAACTTCTGTCACCACAGTTTTACTGGCTCCTTTACCATAACAAACACTGTATTGGGGTGTTCCTTAAACACAAAGTCCTTCTCTCCCCTTCTTTCTCTTGATATTTTTTTTTTAAGTTTTTGAGGTCAAGTCAGCTTTTCCAGATTAATAGTCAAAGATTATTCTGAAATATCCCCATCCATTGCAAAACACAGGATTTCAGGCCTGAATCCCACTTCCAGCTGGCATGGAAATTTCCGGTGCTATTCCAAAGGAAAATTCCATTTTCAGCCTTCCATTCAGACCCCTGCTTAGGAAAGGGGCTGCTTTGAACAGCACTGGTGAGGAGCAGGATATCAATCCATGCCTATTTAGTGAGATTTGGAAATCTGTGTGTGTATATTCTGTGCTTTTGGGGTGGAGGGTGAAGCTCATCCTAAAATGAGAGCAAAGTTTAAGGCAGGTGCTTGATGGGACTTAAAACAAAAAAAATATATTGGTTCTTGCACAGTCTTGCTTTAAATGACTTGTTCACCATCTTGCTGCAGATTAGATTCCTGGTTCTGTGATATCCTGCTCCAGTCACAAGACCTTAAATTTTACAGTCACCTGCTTAGAAATACGTCTTAAAAAAAAAAAAAGAAAAAAATAAAAATTAAAAACAGACACTTCTATGAGAATCAGAAACCAGACACTGCTGTGTCCAGACTCTAGGCATTATTTTTATAACTTGTGTGGTCTGAGAGTACAGATAAAATAGAATGATAGGACTCCCAGACTTTAAAGAATGTATGCAGCTAATTCTAACTTCTTTCAACAGTCTCAAATCCTGCGATGACTTAGCCACAGAAATTTGTGTTAATTTTACAAATTAATGAATGAATAACTTTTAAAGAGATACATTCATGTGATGTATTCCATAACATCAAATTGTAAGATTTTATAGTGAAAAAAAAAAGGTGTTACAATCTCATATTCACATGCTACACTGTATAGGCATCATTTCCCTGCTAAGGAGACAACTTGTTCTTTAGTCCAAAACATTTTATTTTAGCAACATATATGATACAAAACGAATTACTAAGTAAGTGTAGTTGTAACCGTGTTGCTAAAACTGCAGCAAGGTTCACACTAAATAAATTAAGAGTATTAGAAGTAAATGTGTCAGAAATTGCAACCTCCAAAATAATGCAATGTGAGGTACCACACTGGGCAAGTGTTCAAACAGCATATTTGTGGGCTTTGAGAAAAGCACCCAGATCCAATTGGAACCATTTATTGAGGTCTGTAGAGCTGCTTTTTGACTTTCCTATATATGTTACGAGATATTGAATGTTTTAAATGTTTCCTCTTCTCATTGTTAGAAACTGAAATGTGATTTTTTAAAATATCCTGATGCTTCTTTGGCTCCACTTAAATCAATGGCAAGTAATTTTTTTGTAATAAAATGACCATTATTTTCTATAGTTCTTGAAGAATGACTTAGTAAAATACATACTTTTCTGTGCATTCTTTTGGCATATAATCCAACATTTTTTACTGCTCGTATAATGATTGAACTATTGTTTTTAATACCATTTATTAATTTCTATAGTTAAAGCTGTGCAGGGCTTAGACTCTGGAATAGATAGTGGATATTGTGGGAATATTTCTCGCCTGTGGGAAGCAAGACAGGAGCTGACAGTTTAACAGTGGGTGCATTTGTGGGTGAAATTCAGTACTGGGAAAGGGGCCAGTTCCCGGTGATTTCATTCTTCAGCATAGAACATTAATGCAGGAATCTTGCTCCAGCCAAGGGAAACCAACTCCCCTGACCCTAATCATCCAAAATGAGTCCATGGCTGGGAGCCACAAGACACCGAGTCCTCAGCCTGGGCAGGCAGGGAGAGGGGAAGCCCGGGAGCAGGTAGCGGCTGGCACCGGTTCCTGGAGCCGAGGGGATGGTGCGGAGGAGGGCTGGGCAGGCTGCCCTAGGACACTGCCAGCTCTGCATTCCCCCCCAGCCAGGATCCTGGGGGAGCTCTTACTGCTTGGGGAATCACAGCCTGACCTCCCCGGTGTTATTTCCCTGATGTGCTCTGCTGTAATATTTCTGTTACCGTGATTTGAGCGCTCCATTTATTCCATTTCCCTCAAGGTACTCTGTCTTAGGACAAGAAATCATCAAGCCACACTTCAAAACTTAATCACATATATTTCACAAAGAATTAGCATATGTTAAAACAGTATACTACATCTTAATGTGCCTTTCTAAATAATTATGATCCCTCCCAGGTGTGGTAAGGACAATTTCTGAATAATTACGATCCCAAGCGTGGTAAGGACAATCTCTTCGGAGAAGCTGGAGCACGATGACTCCTCCTTCCAACTTGTGTATTTTCTTTTGTTCAGGAAAAGGGTGGAGCTCAACAGGCAGACAGGAAGGATTTTACCTTTGTTCTTAATCCATGAGATGCTTAAGAATAAATTTGGTTCCAGGCTTAGGCCCCTCAAAATAACTAAAGGAACAGCAACTGAAATTCAATAGGAAACTTGTTATGTTTTAAATGTACTTTTCTCAGCTCTGTATTTGACACTCAGGTTAGTGGCTGAATCTTCCTCCATATGACTCAACCAGTTTGTGATTTACTTCAATATGAGACTGATTGTCTAACTTGAACCTTGGCTACACCTTCATACCCCCAGCTAAGCTATTCCTTCTCCACCTTTTCTTAGATTTATTCTAGTTAGAAGCTCGTTGGTTTCTCAGCGTTTCATAACAGAAAAGGTGCAGAACACATAAAACCAGGAATAGATAAATAAATTGTTATTTTCCCTGTCCAAACCAAAGAGAGTTTCAAAGGAAGACTCTGAGCTTGAGGAGAACCACCCTGTGACCGCAGTGTTTGCCTGTTGCCAAGGCCTGTGGTAGGATTTGTATCCTTGTTGTGGTGACACAGTAGGTTCCTACACCACAACTAAATGTCATCCCCTACAAAATGGAATAATTTCAAACTCAGCATGATAGCTAAAGCTCTTGGCTTTCAGAAAGCTGGGACTTAAGCAGCAAATCAAACAACCCATTTTCTTTTTGATTCGGTGCCATGAGGTTGGCTACTTAGAATCTTACTTTTTGTGCAGTAAATTAAATTCTCCCCTGCCCCTTGCTGTTGTGCACTGATGCTGTGGCACGCAGGAGAATTCCAGGCACATGTGGAAAAAAATCAGCTGGCCATGGAAGATTTATTGGTGAGGCTACGGTCAAATTTTTTCTTTATATGCAATTCCAAGCCTGGAACAGCTTCCTTGTCTCCAGCAGATGAGAATGAAATCTGGCTCGTTTAATCTAATTTTATCTCCGCCAACAGATCCTTCTCTCTAGTTCTGGTCTGCAGAGCTGATTTTTTTTATAATAGCTTCAATACTAAAAAAAAAAAAAGAGAGAGAGAAAAATTAAAAAATCTCAGCATTGAGAGCCTCCAATGTTTCCTCTGGACATTTTGTAACTCCCACTGTTAACCAGTAACTGTGCATCTTTTTTTTATTTGGATAATGACGCCCGGAATACTGGGAGATCTAACATTTACTCAGCCACGACGATTTATCTTGTTATAACAGGATCAGCATCTCAGCTGGGGCTTCTGGATGCTACTCTACTACAAACAAAATTAAAACCACAGTCAGCTGAAATTAATAGTGTACGGGGGACACGCCGTTGGAAGGACGTGTGGAGGATATGAAATCCCAACACAATACGTGGAGGGAAATGGATTTTTCCGTAAACATCAAACACGTTGGAGAGAGCAGCTATCACTGGCAACCAGAAGTGCTTCTTAAAATATTGCTACAACATTCCTAATGGATGGTTTTCCTTGTGGCTACGTAGGCATGTGCACGGTGCCAGCTCCCCCCCCCCCTCCCCCGGCACTGCAATACGTAGGAAGCTTTTATTCCCAAACGGAGCGTTTGCCTGCTGACATCACATGCGGTAGGATCCTTTTGTTTGCCTCTGCCTCCTGCATTGAAATGTTTGTCTGAGTCACCGATCCCGCTGCCTTCCCTTCCCCTGTGTCATGCTGCTTGCTTCAGAGCTTCTCCCTGACTCACAGGTTTTAAAATTTGACACAGCCCAGTTTTGCTGCATGGCAACTGAATACTTTCCCTTTTTAATATTTTATTATGTAATTTATACCTAAACACTATAATGATCCAAAACCCACTGCCTCTTTTTTTATTTTTTTTTCACAGCTTTTTTTTTTTTTTTGAATAGAGAGGTTTTATGACTCAGATTCAGCGCTGAATTTTGTTTCACGGCAAAGTCAGTTTAGTGTATACTAAATTAAAAATTAAAGATAGTGACTCCCACAACTTGAATTCTCCATTTAGCTGCTGGCTGAGTTTCCTCAGCTCTAACATTACCAAGCTCTCTGCCAGAAAGGGGTCAGCTGTGTGCATGTGTACAAACACTTCTCATAATTGAAGTAATTACTATTTTGCACTGCAGCACCTTACTTCTCCTCTAATAATCTCATTGATTTGTTTTCTCTTAATAAAAAGAGGACAAAATCCTGCTGTGCTTCCAGTGTACACTCATTCTTTTGGTTTAGAGTCTGGAGCTGCTAATATAGAGCTGGGGTCTAAGAAATCTGGGTTTCCTCTTTATTAAAGCCACGGACAAAGGAGATCCTGATTACAGCATCTCAGCCTGAAATGAAGAACATGGGAGTAAGGGCTGTGCAGCACTTTGGCTCGAGCCTGAGTGATGGCAAAGCATCCTTACTTACTAAGATTAAATTACTGGATTAAATCTTTTGTCCTTCAGATCTAGCCTTTTATCTCTGTTGTTGTCGCCACAAGACAGACGAGAAGTTCCAAACAGAGCTCTGGTTGTCCTTGATCAAGGACTTTGCAGCAGGTGAGGGCTGAAGCCCCACTCTGGTGGAGCCTGCACTTCTCTTGCAGCACCCAGGAGCAGCTCCACTGCCTCCTGCCCTGCTCTGAGCAGGTGGTGAGCACAGTGCTGCATCCAACCTCCTTAAAAATTGAGGTGCACACAAAGCCTGATGAGTGATCCAGACCTCTGTCATTCAATGTGCCTCAAAGATGCACTCATTTCATTGTGCTTTTACTCAGACTGAAAGAGGGAGTTGTATTCTCCACCCCCCTCAAAAAAAACCCCCAAAACAACCAACCAACCCAAAAAAACCAAACTGAAAATAGACCCCTGAAGTCCCTTGTAATAGAAAACATAGATTTTTATTATAAAATTAAAAGGAATTTTCTGCCTCAGAAATTTGCGTACTGCAGTCTTAATGTCAAAATAACATCCAGAGCAGGAACTGAAGTTGAGAGTCTCTCAGGCTGCCTTTGGTGGCACATTCACAGTGTGACTGCTCTCCTGTAGCTCACATTTTTTAACATTCAGCTTTGGAATCGCTGCTGCTGCTGCTTCTCCTCCTCCTCCTCCCTCCGCGGCCGCTTCCGAGGGTTCATTTCGGTCCCTCCTGCGTTCTGAGTGACAGCTGGAGGCTGCACATCTCGGAAGCCATGAGGCTGTAAGATGTAAGGGAAATCATGTGCTAGAGCCTGTGTGGATATAAAGCATGAGTAACCAGTTCCCAGCAGATCAGGGTAAGGGATGGTGCCGCCATTTATTTTAGATGAGCGGCCGCAGAACGTTTACAGACCCAGCACTGCAAACTTTTCAACACACGTGCCAACTGTTAACCGTGTCTCCTCATTTTCTTCCTTAAAGATATTTTATTTTCACCACCCAGGCTATCATTTTCATTTTGCTACTAAGCACCCCTATGGCTATGAAGAACTGCTTCTCTGTAAATTCACTTATGTTGCCTATTTAAATAAATTAAAAGAGAAATCCATCAGCTCCCCCAGAAGGAGGGAGATGACTGGATTAATTGCCTCAGTCATTTTCAGAAACAAAACTGTGAATTTCCACAACCTAGGATATTTTTGTTCCATGTACCTACTTAATGAACTGAAAACATCAATGAGACGTTGTAAGAGAACAGCAGAGCTGAATCAGTCTTGTAGACTGCAAAGACTGTTCCAGCATAGTAATTTATGGGACACAACGGGATGAAAACCTTTAACTGCCAAAAACTAAATGCAGAAGTGAAAACTTGATGCTGCTACTCAGGAGAGTGCTTGAAGTGATCTATCTGACCTAGTACCATTTCTATTCTCTTTTACTGCAGCTCAGAATGTAATGATTTTTAGCGAATTTAAAATATGAAAGATCTGGAAAATCAGTTAGTTCAACGTGTCACAGATGCAGATGGAGATACTGAGATGTTATGAAAACCTGCAACTGTCTGTCTTCCCATCTCCAGGCAAATGCTGTGCAGGGAGCACTGCTGACAGCTCAGGGAACACTCTCTGTGCAGACTTAGAGAGGAAAAGGGGTTAATCAGAACAGAAAATTCCTTTGGTGATCCAAAACTGCTCAGGTGGGGACAAGAGCATTTCAGGAACGCTGACATTTTGGGTTGGTGCAGTGTGAAAAAAGCAGGTGGAACTACTATCAGCCATGTGACTCCTCCAAAATGCCAGTGTGTCCCACTCCAAGATCAATCCCAAACCCGAGTAAAACGTCCTGCTTACGTCTGCCATCCCTGCATTTCTATTTCTGAACGCCTCACCTCACCCAGCCCGGGGCTTTTAAAGGAACAAACAGCAAGAGGTGCCACAAGGGCAGGATCTGTGCAGTCCCTCTGCTATTATAAGCAACTCAAGTGTTATTCTAAAGAGCCTGATGGGGAATCTTCAAGTTTAATGTTTCACTGCTGCTTGCATCTAATCTCTGCCATTTCCCTGGGGCACAAAGGTGGAGCTGTAGCCAAGAATCCACTTAATGCAGCACTCTGGCTCCCAGCAAAAGCCATTCCAATGGTTATAAAGGCCAGAACATGACAAAGTGGGCTGCCTAGTATGGATGTCTGGCACTTGGTTACAGGTGTGCACCCTCGAAAATACATGAATTTTGTGTATATTTTTGAGGCTTGTTAGTGGGTTTTAGGTGGTGGGGAGGTGGCTACTGGAAGCAAGGACAAAGCTCAGTCTCCTGTCATTTTGATTTGTTTCCTGAAGTCCTCTGGCATCTACACACTGCAGCAAGACTGGCAGTGGTAGATGGCTTTATTACTTGAGCAGTGTTCCCACTGCTAACTTGGCAGACCCTCCTCAGTTCAGGGAAACACTGACAGTTCCTACCCGGAATAGAGGTCTCGGGTCTCTGTCTTTCACCATGAAATAATCAGGTCACATTCCTGGGAAATTTAGGTGAATCAGCTGAGCCACTTACTCCCTTGTGCATAAATCAATTTACATTTCTATACTCTGCATTTAAGAATGAATCCTTACCAGCCTGTGAAAGAAAGGATTTCATGGGAGAGGCAGTTCCACAGCCCCCAGAGTGGGGACTCACTGCCAAGGTGTTGGAAAGGACAGGGATAAAAAAGAACCAAAGCTTGGTCATGGTTTCACATTTCTCCATTGCCTCACAGGCCCTGAACAGCCAGTTTGTCAGTGGTACCAAAGTACCTCATTTCCCCAAGTCTAAACATTCCTGAGGCTTAAGGAATTTATTATTTCTTTAATTCTATTTTTCTTTGTATGCTGGTTATACATAGATGTGCTAAATCTGACTTGGAAACATTGCACATGTATTTACGTCTTCCAGTTTAACTACAGAGATGGGAATGAGAAATGATAACAGCAGACTGCTATCATCAGCCCTGAATTTCATGAAAAAAAACAGGGATAATACATTTTTTACTTAAAGGAATCATCTGCTGAAGCAGTTCATCAGGATTAAGGGGAAAAACACAGGGATAATCTCAAGTTTTAACTAATCTTGGATTGGGATTCACCCTCGACTGTATTTCAAGCCTGTGTGCATTCACACAGAAGAGAGCATAGCTGTTTTATGGTGCATATAAAACTGAAAGGAAAAGGCAATTAAACTGTCTAAGATAAAATCCATCTGTTTGTCAGCTGGAGGAAAAAAGGACTCACATCACATGATCCAAACAACCTTGGGATGTGGCCCCACTTACCCTTCCAGTCTTTACAGAGCTAAGGGTATATATCTGCAGTTATTTCTTCTGTCCAGGTGAATACACCCAGGAGTGAAGAAAAATCTGATTTCTCTTGGAAAGTTTGAAGATCTCATCTTATGGCAGCATTAAAATCTGCAGGAAATGCTATGGCAACGTGTTTCCATGAGGACACGTAGCAAATAGTTATGGCAGGTACCTATGGATCTGACATTTGAAGATGGAAGAATGGAGGGGTGAGGGTTTTTTTAAACCTAAATACAGCTCAGACAGCATGTATTCTCATTAATATGTATCTAAGCATTCCACAAAAGGAAATAAGCACAGGATTTAACTAGGGGTGAATGAGGACTCCAGCCATAAGCTGGAAGCTCCTTATATGATAGTGATAGAGGAGAAAAATCTGTATATATTGGCTGGGTGTAGGGTCACAGTGGGATGGAGCCATGAAAGAGAGAAATACAACCTGGGTTATATCAGGCAACACACATAAAGCAGAGATGGGGAAATTAGATATGGCACTGGTGAGACCTCTGGAATAATTCTGGTCATCCTGGTCCTAAAAAGATAAACCCAGCTGGAACAGATTAAGAGAAGAGCCTACCTGAGAAGGGAGAAAACAGCCTGGCTTGTTCAAGTCTCCCAAATGAAGGCTCAGATTGTTCTCACTAACAGCACTTAGGCCAAAAGTTAACACCAAGGGCAGATAAAATAAGAAGCACTAGCAGCAGAACAGATGGGGACAGGCTGCCTGTAAGTTTGATGTGGAAATCAGAATGTTTTAACTCAGAGGACTAAGTGCTGGGTCACTTTTCTAAAGAGAAGAGGTGCAAAATCCTCATGAATCTGGAGCCATTCCGGTATTACTGGTTACCTTCAGAAGGCAACACTACAAAAGCAAACACCATTCTCAGATTTATCTCTGTGCTTGAAAGTGTCTTTACAGCTCCCAGTGTGTCCCTCTCTGACTCCCCATCCCAAAGGAAATACTGACTGTGATGTGATAGGGGATTGTTGCCTCCCTCTGACTCGGTGATTTGTACAACGTTGCCAACCTGGTAAAACAAAAAAGCAGGTAATTATGACTAGTGAATACAGCAATAAAAATTCCAACTCACCCAATGACCAGACCCAAGTTTTCCCACAGTCCTGGGGTAGATTCTTAGGTAGGTATTTTCATATAGGTCATTTAAACTGTGGATGCCAAATTCCCATCCTTACATGACCTGACAGCTCACACACAATCTAGACCTACTAAAAAGAGTGAATGATTAATTAGCCTTGTTTCATCACGGTATTTGATGACATTTTTGGAACAATATTCATTATGAATTAATTCCTAATGTCACTTTCTTAAAATGCAAACAAAAAAAGGTTTTGAGCACAACTCTTTCCTACTCCATTAATCATTTGTTCACTGACCCCTCAAAGCTGGGGGAGACCCTCAAGGATTTCAATACTTCCAGGGAGGCTTTTTCCAGAGATTTTATAAGCCTGTCAATATAACCTAGAGGCTGGAGAAGATGATGTTCTATTTCTAAGCCTGCCCTTGCCACTGACATACAGCATAACCTTGAGAAAACAGTTTCCCTTTCATTTCTCCTCTGACACTTTCCTGATTTTGGGCATTTAGACTCAAAACTTAGATTTGTGTTGCACAGCACAGTAAATGCTTGCATAATATTGATAGGAAATTGCAAAGCAGCTCAAAAGCAAAGGGTTTTTGAACCAGTGCCAGGGCTGCCAGTCTGCCCCACGCCCCCCTCCCCAAAACTTATATAAGCCAATCTAGGAAGTGTTCTGCTCTCTGTATCAAGACACCCTGTCAAAAATCCCGTTAATTATTTTCGTTTATTTTTTTTTCCTCCCTGAGGTGCCATTCTATTAGAGAGCACGTAATTACAGCCTGAGGAACACTGCCACTTCATGTTAGCTACACAGGGAATTCCTCAGAACATTGAAGTGGTGGGTTATACTTGACAAAATTGCCCAAATCTGAAGCTGCAGAAGCCAGGCTTTCACAAGCGCTCAGCTGGAGCCTCTGACTCAACAGGATCCTTCCTCCCAGCAGTGAGAACCCTTGGAATTAAGCTCTGACATTTTCAGTAGTAGAGAGAAAGGAGTCAGGTATCATAGTTGGCCAAAGCACATTTTAAAAATTAAAAAAAAAAAAAGGCAAGTGGGTTCTCCAATGGTCTTCGTGCCTCAGCAACGTAATATAAAACCAATTTAACAACAAAACTCCGATGGATCGTCACATATAGGCAGTTTATGTAAAAATGCAACAGCACTGAGTTATTTCTGCTTTTTACAGAGGCAGTTGTAACCAGAATTGCTGCTTCTGCAGGTCTTGCTCCATGTAAGCTGCAGATTTAGATCAGTAAACAAGCCACGTTTGTCTATCTTTGGCTTATTTTCTGGAACTTGTATCTGCAGACTTCCTAGCTCTGTTGACGAAGAAAAAAGTTCTTTTGATATATAAAATTAACTTTTGTTCACTCTGCAATCATTATGTTGATGCAACTTCTGTCTTATAAAGGCTGTTAACTAATCAGTGATGTTAATTTAATTCCAAATTAAACAGCCTGCTGTAATCACTCTGCATTGCCTTCAAACTTAGAATTTAAAAACAAAACCCCACAAGAAAGTGTCACTGCATTTCTCTTTCAAATTCAACCAGCAAAACTATGCACAACAACATTCCAGTAGCATTTTTGTTCCCTGTTTGCAGAAGATTAGGGAATTGAAGCACAGCTCCTTAATCTCAAGCTGCTGCACGGTGATAGTATGCACAAGACAAATTTAACTGACCAGGAAAGAGAAATGACCTTGCAATGTAGTGAAGAGGGGAGAAAAGAAGCAGGAAACAGGGAAGATCTCATTGCAACAGAAAGAACTTCACACTGCTTTTAGAAAGGTCACCCTCATTCCTTCGGGTGTCTGAACCCACCCTCCCCAGCTCAGCCCTGCCTTGGCTGTCAGTGCAGCTCTTTCTGTCTCTCTGCAGGTCACTGGAACTCAGTCTGTGGCTTCTGCCCAGCTTTGCAGGCCCATCTTGCTGCATCCCAGAGTGGAGGGGTCCGGTGGCTGCCCCTGAGGCTACAGCCCATCTTCCTCAGGGTCACTGTCTAGGTGGCTTTAAAGCCTCCTTTGGTATCTCTGGCTTTGTACTGACTGGGGCCTCAAACACCCAGGCAAAGAAATTCTACTCCCTGCTTACAAAATGCAGAGACTACAAAAAAAAAAATGTCTACTCAGCCACCAGACACTAAATCCTCGTGTCTGAACAACTGCCATCAGGATGTTATACTTTGATGAGACGTGGCATCTGGTCAGGAAAAAGGTGCCCCCACAGTGGGGAGGAGGAGCCTGAGAGAGAAAACTCTTGAGCCTCAGTGGGCTGGGACACGGCAGAACAAGGCCAGAAGCCAAATTCAAATCCCTGCTTGGCCACCATGGCCAGTCTAAGAAGATTCCCCAGTGTCACACTCGTCATTATGATGATGCTTATTCTGATTTTCACTTACCTCTGATTGTTGTCCCAGTGAAAGATTAAACGGACGGTGGCAGCGTGTCCCCAGCTTTCTCCTGAGGGACACAAAATGACAGGCCATTTTAGTAACCTCCTATACCAGAACCACCACCTGATGCTGACATTAGACCAAGTCTTCCAAAAAAAACCCCCACCATGATTAAACATATGTGCCTTTACTTGCAGTGATGGATCACATCTTCTTCATACGTACAAGGATTTCACAACAAATATACCAAGACAAGGAATAACCTCTGTACTCAGTGTGTTTTACAGAAATCTTGATGTGATATTTCCATGTTTGTAGGAAGATTTTATAGGTGCCAAATAAAGGACAGGTACTAGACAAACCCTGAAAACAGGCAGCGTGAAGAAAAGATTTGTCTAATTACTACTAAAGAATTCTAGTGAGTATGTCTAAATCCTACTTCAAAACTGCAATATTCTGTCTCTCAGGCATAATTATGAGCAAACATCACTCCCTTTGGGATGCCAGCTTTGGGAGAAAGTCAATGATTATTAAAATATTAAGGGACCCTGAAGCAGGCTTCTGCTTCTGACAGCAAAATGCAAAAGAACACAACCAAAAGCGAGGAGCGGTGGGGGGCGTGTTGGAAGGAGGGAAGGAAGTTTGGATTGTTATCCTGCTTCAGGGGAACAGTCCTACTGTGTCAGCTCACACCTGACCACGAGCTCAGCCAATGTACAGACAGTTCTATGCCTGTTTATCCCAGGAGACAGTCAAAAGATGGATTTTAAACCAGTCATTTTGCTTAAGTGCTCCAGGTCTCTCCTGCTCACCCGCCCGCAGGCCCTGGAATCACTCGCTGCTCTCCAGCACGTCTCCAGCCCCACGTGCCCCCTGTGCTCTGATATTCATTAGAGCCCAGAGAAGAAAAAATATGATTCTGCTGTAATGAAGACCTAGACCCTCTGGGCATCTTGCCAGACCTTGCTCCACTATATATCTAAGGTGAGATTAAAGATTTTGGCTTTCAGATACAGTTCCGAGTCAGAGCTCAGAACACATTTTACAATGGGTACAAACTCCACACCGGCACGTTTCCAACTCTATTGAAAAATGTTACTGAAAAATGAGATATTCCTGAGCTAAACTGGCTGTAGATTAATATTTGACCTCCTTTCTAAATATATCTAGCAGAAATGTCTAGGAACACCCAGCTTAGCTATCAGTAGTGGGAAAGAAAGCTGTCCCCTTCACAAAGCTCTTGACTTAATACCTTGCAGCATCTGTGCTTTTTTCCTTTTTTTTTTTTTTTTATAATTAAGACCTTCCCTTCTGCTCAGGAGCTGAATAAGAGTTTAGAGATTAATGCTCTCGTGAAATCTTGGAAAAATCTGTTTCTCAGGCTTACCAATCAATGGGGAAAAAAAAAAAACCTATTTAAGGGATGCAATAGGTTTGATTAATTTTACTTGGGGGTTTGGTGCTGACCAAACTCCCTCAATAGTTCCTTTGGCTACAACCAACTGTGGAGGAGTGGGAGGTTCTTTAGCCTTTATGATGAGACTGTTGAAAAAGCATCTCTTCAGAGTGGGGCACAAAAATCACCTTGTAACCCACCAGCTCAATACTTGCACCGAGTCTATGGCACAAATTCACATTAAAATGAAGAGTTTTGTAGAACTCTGGAATGCTCCAGTTGAGATTTCGCTGTTTAGGATGAGGGGGGGTTTCTCCCTGCTTAAATATTTTCCCAGCTGGCATAAAGTTTCATTTTTGAGGGAGTACACACCACTCAGTTTAAGGATATCATGTGGTCACACACACTCTGGTGAGAGTCACAATCAGTTCAGCGTGAGGTTATGTCAAATTAAATGTCTGTGAAAGAAAATATGCATATCTTTGAATTATAATGGAAAAATACAGGATGTCTTTGAGTTACAACCAACTCTGAATGTCTTCACATTCTTTACTGCCCCTATGACTCAACAAACACAGCAGCTCCCAAACAATGCTGGCTAGTGAAAAAAGACAGGCTCTATTAGCTTTAATTGAGTTTGTAGCCAGAAAGGCTGCCAAAAATAATCCATCAGAGAGCAAGAGGCAAAACTGACAAAAAGGGTCAGATCCTGGGAGCTGGGTCTGCCATCCCAGCTCCAAATCCCACATTCCTCACATTCCTGGAGGAGATGGTCTGTGTTTGTTCATTTTACCCCACAGCTGTGCCAAATGGTTCAGTGCCTGAACAGACACTGGGAACATCTTTGCCTTTGTGCTGTCCCCTTCTCCCTCCCCTCCAGAACAGGGGAATCATTACTGAGCTCACAGAAACTGAACCTGTGCACAGAGAATTTGTGCCCTTTGAGTGAATCATAAAATAATAAAAAGTTACAATCTGAAATAAGATTTAAGCGCTGAACTTTTCCTTAATTTGTTGAAATCTCTACTTCAGAACTGTTCTCTTTTCCCCTGTGACTGCAGCAGAAGAGTCTGTATGAGGTACTCTGCTCATTACTGGGCAAAATTGAGCAGCCTGGAAAAAAACACTTAAACTGGCTCTGGGCAGGCTGAGGATCCCACACAGAACTTCCCTCTCCATCATAACTGCAGAGAGTTCCAGCGATGCAGCAAATATGAAATGCCTTTGCAAATAATTAATGGCACATGTTCAAGGGTAATGGGAAAAGAAACAATTTAAATTGCTTTGGAGAGGCAGCGAATGGTTCTCAGGGAATTTAGGAAATTGCAGCGTAGTTTGAGGTGTGCAACCATTAAGCAAAGTTCTTCTTTGAGGGCTTTAACCTCTTCATCACCCCCTTCCTGCTCGAGGTTTACTGCTCCCAGGTACATTCTATGGATGATCATTCACCAGCCAGTTTCAGTCTGTATTATTGATTTATCAGAGTTCGGGCAGAAATGGACCCAAACAGCTCAGGATGTGGTGGTGACATCCAGCTCAGCTGTGACAGAGCTAAGTCCACAAGATCCTCAGGGAAAGGTGCAATCCATTAGCTGCACATCCAAAAACCCAGTTACTCAGAGAGTTCTGAGTTCCTTGTGCTTCCCCAGAAAGGGTCTGTCATCTTAAGGAATATTGTGAAATCTAATATCAAATTTAGTGTTATAAATTTTGGGTTAAAAAGGGAAAAAAAAGAAGTCCATCAACACTCTCAACCTGTGAGCTTCTGCAATCTGAAAATGTCAGGACTTTTAAACATATTTATAATCTCTTTTCACAAATCTAACCAGGAGTCTAATCTGCACACCACGTTTCAGCACAGAATAAAATCTGATACTTGTGATTACAACCACGAGGCTGCCCTGGCTCAGCACTGCTGTAGAGTTCCACAGTGCCAGCAGTTCCAGGTGGGTCTGATATTTTCACCACGGCTTCTGCTGCACTGTGGAGGTTCAGCAATTTCATTTCCTTTGCACATGATGCCAAAGGAAAGGAAATCACAGAGCAATTTTCAGCTCACAAGCTAAACACCTACCTAGAGCAGGTACCAACGTGGACTGGCTTTGTCCAATTCTTGTTGTCATTTGGTTTGTCAGAACCACCTAAAAGAGGAAACAGAAGCAAAACAAGTAAGAACATCTCCAGGAAACCAGCATATTGGTGGGAGGGAAGAGAGGGATTTTTCAAAAAGCTTTTACTGATAAACTAGTTGCTCAGGCAAAACTCTTGGCAACTGTGATGAATCTTCTGTGTTAATGGGAAGAAACTATAGATGTACCTTATCTTTTCAAAACAAAATAAGAGAACCCTTCAAGGTGCATTTTTGAATGGAAGGGAGATTTCTTTCATTCATGATTTTGAAGAAACCTAAATTTCTCCCTTCCCAAGGGATGCAAACCCCAAACAACTCGTTTATCCCACTGCATTTGTTCTAAATCCTGTTTGGAGCTGTGCTTGGGGCCTGTTTGGCCCTCCACGAAGAGATAGCTCTCAGTCACTGGGGTGAATGAACTTGGTGGTGCTGCTCAAAACACACATTAGCCCAGTGATTAACCAAATTCCTGTGCCTTGTAGTCTAAAAATGCACAAGTGGGTACAATATACAAAGAGAATGAAAGTGAACAGACAGAGCGGGGGAGTGTTTTCGCAGCACGAATCACTCGTGGGAGGCTCACAGACAGTCTAGGTTAGATCCCTGGTAGAAGTGGGGGTGGGTGAGACAGAAAAGAGCCAGGAATATTAATCACAAAGTTCATTAAAAATGAAAAATAACAAAAAAAAAAATTGTACCTATCTTAAACCCCAGGGGTTTTCATTGTTTGATGAGCTTGTAGGATTCTCGCCTGAGCAAGCGCGTGAGAGCAAACGTTTCCACTGAGCACACGGGGCACACCCCAAAACATTTACACAGCTGAAAGCCCAGGACATATATTGCACATTTTAGAGAAGTAACTCATCAGAAGTGGATGGTAACAGCCCCAAATAGGCTCCCCATCTCACTGCTGAAGAAGGGCTGGGCTGGGCATCCTCACACAGCCCACTGAGTCCAGCTTTAGAAACACAAGGGCCTGACTTCCTACCATATTAGAGCATCCAGGCTGCCTGACAAGCAATCCCTGGCATGCAGGCTGGATTTAGAGCTCACAGGCTCATGGAACTAACCCAGACACCAACTGAAGTTACCCTGAAGCTGTGACTGATCACTCCTTTAGCAAGAGTTTATTTAGCAAGCCTTTGTACTAAACTGCTCCCTGGTTCAGAAGAGATAAATTATATATGTTTCCCTTGACCAAAGAAAAATACAGTGTCCAATGACAGCTGCTGCTGTTCAAGGTCACCAGGTACCAAGCTGTGAGTGAGAAGGACTTGGGAAATCAGAGGCTCTGCAAACCCAGCAGCCATGGAACATCCATCTCCCTGGTACCCACAGCAGCAGAAAGAAGCTCCATAACTCACACCAGGGAGACAGCAAGGGCACCCTTTCGGCAGCCAGCCCAGTCAGAACACAGAGCTGGGCTCTTCCCCTTCCCACATCTATCAGTAGAAGCACAAGGAGAAGCTTATTTTTAGCAGTTGGGAACAAAAGCCAATTGCGCCAGAGAGTTGTGGGTGACAAGGTCACAAATCACCTGGAAACTGTTAGAGAGGCACCAGCACCATTTTGAGGCTGTGGAAGCTCTAATTCCTGAACAATGCTTCTCTGAGCTGGGAGAGACTTCCAAAACAACTTCTGGAACAGCTGCAGCTTCCCAGTGCCATCTGCTGGCTGCGGGGCTGCTGCCTCCATGTTGGTGCCCATGACGTAAAACAATGCCCAGGAAGGAAGCCCTGGGTTCCATGGATGCCAGAAGAGCAAGGCAAAACAGCAGATAAAGTGGTTTTCCTCCCTAAGAACAGTTCCTCCACTGAGATCGGGGTTTATTTTTAAACCAAGAGCGGAAAGCCGTGTTGGAACTGCCGAATGCTCCGATGTGTTTTCACGTAAAGCCACCAAAGGAGCATTGCTTGTCCAAGCAAATCATTAGAGATGATGGGAAACAGCGTGACAAACTGACATGCTACCATTTAATTAAGATCCACAGGACTCTGTTAATGCACATTTTACTTATTTTTGCAAGTTTATGAATTTTCCACCTTTTAGGTGCTATGCCTGTGTGATCCACCTCCATTTACTATCTAAACCCGGCAAGGACGAGCGTGGAGGACATTCGTGCAGTTTTATTTTGCTGGTCAGACGTAACCACAAATCACATTTGCTTAATTCTCTGTAGGATATTCACTCCCAAAGTGGCATCTTTAGGGATTCAGGGGACTCACTGCTGCTTTGTGGTCGTTTGCTGTGATGATGAGCTGCTGTGCCAGACCGTTCAGCAGCCTCGTCCGCAGCGACAGGTCCTCGAAGTCGTGGCGGAAAGGAAAGGCAATTCCATCAATCACCACCAGTCGGACCTAAATGCAGAAGGAAAGGAAGAAAACCACCATTACCATCCTGTAAAAAAAATGACAACAAGCAGCAAAACCTATTTTTAAGTGCACTTATGATGTTTTATAGAAGTTGAGGGCCATCTTTTATTTCATACCTCGATGAGCACGACCAGGTAACATCTATTTCTCTCTATACATCAGTGACAATCAGCACCTCAGAGGAGTGCAGGTGAAGGGCCTCAAGCTCCAAACACTCCAGAACACGTGCTAAGTGCAGGGCTGCATCATGCACAGCTCAGGCCAGAGCTGCACCAGCTCAAACAAATCGCTGCAGTAAGCTCAACAAAATGCTCCCCAAGCTCTCCCAGGAGTTAACCCAGCACAGAGCTGCCCTCCCAAATGTCCCCTTTCAGCTCACTTACAGCTACCTGACTCCTCTGCAGCTCCTGGTATGGAATACAAAATGACAAAGCTGGACTTAAAAGCCTTGCAAGGGAGAAGATGGGGAAAATAATCATTAAACAACAGAATTGTTCTTCTACCGCTAATTTATTTCACCTTCTCCCTCAAAAGTTAAATCCAACCCAAACTCACAAATTCATGCTGTCTGTAGTCATTGCTGAGATAACTCAGCTCATACCACTGATCTCAGAAACATGGAGTTTAAGGAATGCCTAAAGGTATTCCAGACACACTGCAATGGGATCTGTCTTGCCTGAAGATGTTTGCTTTGCTGAATTATTTCTTTTGCAGCAGTCATTAGCTGAAGTCAGAGCACGATGCAGCTGCTGGCTCATCACCCTCAAGACACTGTATAAACATTAGTCTGGGATTTTGATTTATTCTAACTTCATTTGTTGTAGCTGTTTTGATGACCCAAGTTTGTCTGGAATACAGAAGGGAGATGGATGGTCTTACAGTGCCTGCATGTTCAGGTGTCACTCCAATCTTCAGTATCTACAAGTTCTTGCATTAATGCACAAGATAACAAATTGGAAACAACACAAAGCCCCTGATTTTTTGTATTATTGATTTAACTCATTACTGGAACATACAAGCCTGCATAAACATCACTCTGGGAAATGGCCCTGGGCCTCCAAATGAAAAAAAAAAAATCTTAATTTGAAAAAGAAGATGAAATAGTTAGAATCGAAAGAAGATATTCTTCTGTTTTCTCATTTTTCCTCCTTCCTACAAATTCTTTTTTATGAGCCTGTACATCTTCTTCATGCCTAATTTCTTTATGAGCAATCAGTTTAACAGTATAAACATGACTCATGCTATGAAGGAATGTATACATGGTTATGTAACTTGTCTATCAGATGAATATGTCCAGGTAGGATGCAATTTAGTCAATTTTCTCCCAGTTGCACTTGTTATAAATAGCAAACAAGAAGACTTAAAGTATTAAAAGTAGGGCTTTGGTAACATCTTCCTTCTCCATGTCAACTTGGCTCTACCAGACCAAGCTCTACCTTAAAGAATTCGGTATATTATCACAAGAATATTTTCTAACAGTCTTTCTCATATTAATAACAAGATCTCCAACTAATTCACATTTCCAAATGACACATTTGGATCTCTACGTCTCTGTATCTCTAAATCTCCACAACTATGTCTCTCTTGAAAAAAAAACAACCAACCTAAAACCTGGAGTTTCCCTGTGGTCCCAGACTGGGCTCCAGAGGGATCAGACTAATTTTAATGAGAGCTGGACTGCAATGAGCAATCTGTCAAGTCACTTATAGCCTGTCCAAGGAATCAGCAGAAGGTCTTATGGTTCTCCTGCAACCTTCAGTACTTCAGGCTGCAGGCCAAGCACAGATAAATCAGCACAGATGGTACCAGGGAGCTGCAGCCCAGTGTAACTGTGCTAATGAAGCCATGTACTTTCCACAAGAGCAAACACAACAGGGCACCGTTAGTACCTGGCAGAGAAAGGGGAGTACCAGACTACACCAGGCAAAAGTGAGACTCCCATCTGTGCCTTCAAGAACACAACAGCTTCCAAAAATGAAAGAATTTTGGAACATATGCAAAAGACTAAATCTAACTAAACAACGGGGATTTGTGCTCTGATAGAATGAGGCACCAACCACCTTCCCCAAATCCTGGCAGGGAGGGATCTGCTGTGCAGAATCCGGAAATCTGGGAGGGAGGTGGTGATAATCTGCCTTACAATAGCATTTCTCTAAGACATTGGGTACTAGGAAACTTTCTGGCTGTAGTCCACCCAAGAGTCAGGCTGCAGGCTCTGGTTGCTTGTAGCAACAGAAGACGTACTTGAAAAAAGGAGAAAAGTCACTTTCTGGATGCCAGGATGGTGCAGGATGTTTCTGCTCCTCGGTGATCTTCAAGGACAAAAAAAAAAAAAGCCTTTTTGATCCCATCATTGTGGTCATCACAGGCACACCTGGCTCAGAGACTCTTCTGGAAAGCAGTTCTGTGATGATTCATAACTCAGAGCTCACAGAAACGTAACAACATGTGGCAACACAGATCCAGGATCCAGACTGGAAATTCAGGATGATGGCAGCAGTGGGGAGCGAAAGCAAATTACTCTCAAGAGTAAATTGGGATGGGAGTGAAAAAGCAAACAAGCAGAAGGCTTTACATTTGTACTCTGGCATCAGCCAACACATTACTGCCAAGCTGACGAGGTACCAAGGTGTTTACTCATGCTACTCTTACTATAACAGACAAAAATCTTTAGTGTGAAGATGAGTGATGTGTCCTGATAAGCCTGCAATAACCCTTACCTTGGAATGCTCTGAGAGGAATTCTGGGAGGAGGTAGACCTGGGCAAGGAGCTCTATGTAGTCACGACAACGGAAGTAATATATGTGAGAAAGGATACTGTCAAGAGAGAAGGTCTCCAAAGCTTTCAGATGATCTGAGAACAAACAAACAGACGAATAAATGAGTCAGAAGTCTGTACGAGCATATTGTTGCTTTCATCATGCCACCAAACTATGCCCTCCACACATAGCAACAGCAAAGCCCCCAGAAACAGAACAGCCAGGGTAGAGAGTGTGGAGACATCCCTTCCATCTGGCTTGAAAGTCAGGAAGGTGGTGAGCAGATGCTCTCTCAGCATTTGCACACAGAGACACCGGAGCCTCCAAGGGAGGGCTCCGAAAATGAAACATTTATTTCCGAAACAAGAACTTTTCCAGTAAATCATGTTCAAGCCAGAACACCACCAGAGGCCGTCAGGGACTATTAATCATCCTTTGTTGAATGTACAGGCAGCAGCTCATTTAATACAGTGTCCTTTCACCTCACTTCAAGCACAAGTTTGGTGCATAAATTCTCCAAGAATAACATGGAAGTTGTGTCACTGTCCCCAACAGACTTAGAGAATAAAAATCCTCAAAAAAAGCAGCCTGGCTATATTGACCTTATGGGGCAGCTGAATTCCAGCTAGAGTTTTACTGTATGGGGCTTCAGCAGCAACAGTGCCTCAAAAAGTTCTGCTGTTCCTCTTCTCTTTCCCCACCCAACCCTGTGTTGCAGCACATAATCCCTCGGTTTTGCTGAACAGAGTTGTGTTTGGGTTTAGCTGCAAATTTGATCTTTAATGAGAAAGGAGAGGAAGGAAAGGAGGGGAGAAAGAAAGAGAAAGAGAGAATGAGAGAGAGAGAAGGAGAGAAAGGAGAGAAAGAAGGAGAAAGGAGGAGGGAAAGGAGGAGAGAAAAGAGGAGAGAAAGAAGGAGAGAAAGAGGAAAGAGAGAGAAAGAGGAAAGAGAGAGAGAGAGAAAGAGAGAGAGAAAGAGAGAGAGAGAGAGAAAGAGAGAAAGAGAGAAAGAGAGAAAGAGAGAAAGAGAGAAAGAGAGAAAGAGAGAAAGA
>JAWWLV010000053.1:3100551-3130296 GCA_035041135.1 Platyrinchus mystaceus
TTGATGACCGTTCTCGGTGCCTCTTGGTGGGCCCGGGAGGGAGAGAACACGGGCTGAGTGGTTTGTGACCCTTTTTTTATTGTGGTGCCAAAAACAGTTCGATCTTAAGGAAGCGTCTGACTTCGGCTCTTCGCTGCTGTGTCAGACCCCTCATCCCTCCCCTCATCCCTCCCCTCATCCTTCTGTATCAGACCCATCGCCCTCCACTGGGTTCTCCCCTTGCTTCTTCCTCTAATGTAGAATGGACTTCATTGTTTTGAGTCGAGTCGCTTAAATAACACACAACACTTGTCTAATTCCTATTAGCTACTTAATAATTTAGTGGTTTATTAACACCCTCCTCCGCTGTTATCTGTGCTCATCCACCTGTGCTTACGGAGATTGATATATAAGTTATACATCTTATATATAAGTGCTTATATGTACTTATACGTACATATATGTACATAAAAGTACATATATAAATAATGTACTTGTATGCACATTTATGTACATATCCTGTACTTGCGTGTAATATTTAGTGTAATATTTAAAGAATGTACTTTTATATATGTACATATATAAATAATGTGCTTGTATGCACATTTATGTCCATATCCTGTACTTGCATGTAATATTTAGTGTAATATTTAAGGAATGTACTTTTATATATGTACATATATAAATAATGTACTTGTATGCACATTTATGTACATATCCTGTACTTGCGTGTAATATTTAGTGTAATATTTAAAGAATGTAGTTTTATATATGTAGATATATAAATAATGTACTTGTATGCATATTTATGTACATATCCTGTACTTGCATGTAATATTTAGTGTAATATTTAAAGTATGTACTTATATGCACATATATGTACATATCCTGTACTTGCGTGTAATATTTAGTGTAATATTTAAAGTATGTACTTATATGCACATATATGTACATATCCTGTACTTGCATTTAATATTTAGTGTAATATTTAAAGAATGTACTTATATGCACATATATGTACATATCCTGTACTTGCATGTAATATTTAGTGTAATATTTAAAGAATGTACTTATATGTACATAAAAAGAACGTAGATATAAAAAATGTTGTATATATTATAGTTAGTATATATTATGCATGTAATATATGTATAATATGATACATATTTATATGTACATATAAAAAATGTAATGTATAAAGAATGTACTTATATGTAGATATATGTACATATGATGTACTTAAATGTCCATATAATGTGCTTGTATCTTTTTTGGGGGGTGAGGGGGAAACAAGCACCACTCCAGAATCTTCTCTTTCCTCTGCAGGTGTTTTGGTTGATGCTGTAAATTCCATGGGCCAGACTTGTCTCTTCACTGCTGCCTTGCTGGGCCTCAGTAAAATCGTGGATGTGCTCTTGGATTACGGCTCAGCCGCTAATCAGTTAAGTGTAAAACGCTTCTCATTTTAAACCCAAAGTGAATATTTAACCTTTTAGTGGGTTTAGTCAACATAACGCACAATATTCACTGTACACGAGTGAAACAGGGATTAAGATGCGCGTTGCTGTTTCAGCCAAAGCTCCTCGGAGGCAAGCGTGTAATTTTCCTTGTTTTATGAGGAATTTTGTTATCTGGGGGTGCACAAACATTCCAGATGTGCTGCTTTTCCCCCCTCCACTGGTGGGTGGAGCAGGGACAGAATGAACCATTCCTGCTTTGCTGTTCCTCAGTCGCTGCTTCGACGGGAGCACCCCAGTCCACGCAGCCGCTTTCTCGGGAAACCAGTGGATCCTCAGCAAGCTGCTGGATGAAGGAGGTGACCTGAGAGCCCATGATAAAGATGGGAGAACTCCTCAGCACTGGGCTTTGTCAGCCAGGAAGGAATGCAGTGCCCAGGTATGTCTGTGAACACCTGAACACGTGCTCACATCCTTATCTCGGCGTGGAGAACCTCCAACATTCCAGGGAGAAACCCTTGGCTTTACATAAACTTACATGTTAGACAATCATCACCATGTTAGATAATTATTCAGCCTTATTTTTCAACGTCAGCAAATGGTATTTTGAGGTTCTCATGGCTCAGGTTGTTTAACTGCTCAGGTGTGGGGGGGTGTCTGTGGAACTTGTTAGGATCTGAGTGTGGGAGTGAGCAGGGAGAGAACAACAGGCCTTTGTGCTCCTTGTTTTCCACCCCTGATGTGCAGTTTTTTTGTGTGGATGTGCCACTCAGGAGTGACCCTGAAGTGGTTTTCAGGTGTATCCCAGTCTGTGCATGAACAGTGTCAGCAAGTGGATCATTTTTGCAATGATTTATGACATCAGAAAGGCTTGTTCATGACTGCAGTATTGATTTAAAGCTCATGATACTCCTCCTTCCTGTTATTACAATGCTTCTCTTAAAAAGAAATGATACTACAGTTTTCTGTGGGTGAAGTCTTGAAAGTTTATCACCTAATATTTCTAAGCTTTTCTTCCATTTTCATATCATTGATTTTCTTCCATTTTTTCCTGTATGCATCTCTCGAAATACCCACTTAAATATTGCAATTAACCAGTTATTTTTTGATTTATTAATTTTAAATGGTTTATCTCGTTCTGAAGTAACTTCTTTTGTTGTTTTTTTTCCCTCCCCTTCCTCTGCAGATGCTGGAATTTATCCAGCAGTGCACACTGCACATGCAGGCTGCCATTCAGAATTTCCCCTCTGATCTGCTCAGGAAAGTTGGCTCATCAAAGGCTCTGATCTCCAGCCCCTCCAGGTTTGGTGGCCTTGTCCAGGGGTAAGAAGACATTCTATCTCCACATTCTTTTGTCTTAAAATTAACAGTTGTATCTTTTTGACAACATCCACTGTGTGTCAGGAATGATGGTACTTTTTATTTGTTTTGGGACAGCTCCAAATGGCGACTTGATAGTTGTAAAATATCTGTATATTAAGATAAACTCTTGAAATCAGCATATGAAGCACTGGATTTTAGTAGCATTAAAGTGGTGATAACATGAAGTAGTTTGTTTCTTGGCTTTTTAAGGTCACTGCAGATCTTTTTGGGGTGTTTCCAGCTGTTTCAAGAGCTTTTGTGGCAGCTGCATGTTGGGAAAAATACATACTTGTGAACAAAAAGCAATGCAAGATGCCTGTGTGTGTGTATATATATATATTTATTGTCTGTCTTGCTTAAAAAAACAAATACCTGTCATAACACAAGTGTATTTAAAAAGTTTTAATGAGTTGCACAATGATTTGGAATTTTAACATCCACATTACACGTGGGTGCAAATGCAACATTTCAGTTAACGTGGCTGTTGCAGAAATTCTCCTTTTGTTTTTTTTTTTTCCTCTCTGTATTTGTATTTTGCTCCAAGCCTTGGCATATTAATTACTCTTCTTGCTTGTGTTTTTGCTGCTTAGAAATGTTGACAGTGCTTTGGGTAGATTACTGAAAGGAGAGGCCAATGTAGCCAAGAACATTTACAGCTTTGGTTTTGGGAAGGTAAGATGCTGGGGGTGATGGTTTTCTAAAGGTGTTAGAGCAGTTTTTCAGACTCACAGTAATTATCCCACCTCTGCTATTTTTAACTTTTAGTGGATTCTCATTCCTACTGAAATGCTGGGAAAAATCCCTGTGAAAAGCTGAAAAATTGGGGCCTTTAGTGGTTAATGGGCCCTGTCAGAGGAAGCAGTTTTGGAACAGGCAGTGGAGACTGCTGTTAAATGTCACCCAGTGACTGGTTCTGCTTTCCCTGTTTCAGCTTCACTAGAAAATTTAAGTTTTTGACACTGAAACCTGAACATTTTGTGGTGGTGCTTGGGCTGATGCTCCCGGTGCAGTGATTGCACCGAGGTCGTTGATGAGCTTGGGGCAGATGTGATGGGTTTGTTGGGATGGGAACTGTTTTGATTTGATGTGATGGGAACTGTTGCACATCCCTTTTTTGGTTATGCCCTGTTCCAGTTCTATCTTGCAGGCAATGGGCACTTGGGCTACTTGGCATCCCTCCCAATTATTGGGGAAAAAGACGTGGTTCAGGCAGATGATGAACCAGCATTTTCCTACCACGTTGGGCCATTCATGGTCATGACCAAGTAAGTGGGATCAGAGGGATTTCAGCCCCTCTCAGTGTGTATCTCTTACTATTGCACAGCAGGTTGTTGTGCCAGTGCTTTGTTTGGATAGTTTTCCATGTCCATCCTATATTTATTCACTGTTTCCTTGCTTGCCACTTGTTTTCTGCATTCACTGATTAATATCAGACTCCCTTGGTGTCTGAAAGGACAAGAGCAGCCTACAAGCAATTTTAACCCAATTATGGCTAATTAGTGTTTCAGTATTGATTCCTTTGTGGTGGGAAATATGTTTGGGGTTGCACAGATCGTGCTGTTCAGTGTTTAGTCCTTGTAAATATTAGGCCAGGCCTCCTGATATCCATGTTGGTTGCTCAAACCTGTGGTGAAATGAGACTTGCAAGGGCAGACTGAGCCTTTGTAAAAAAACCTTTGGCACTGTGTTTTAATTATTGTGTGTTGAGCAAGTAGTTATGCCTCTGGTATTGTGTATTAATTATTGTATATTAAGATAATAGTTGTGTCTCAGAGGCATTCGGAGAGATGACGGGTTGGTGATTTAATCTTCCCAAAGCTCTCACTTGTGCCACAGTGATGGCCTTCAGTGAAAGGAGTTTTGGAGTGTCCTTGGATCATGGAAAGGTGTTTTTGGACAGTGAAAATCAGCCTTAGCAGGATGTGTTCGTTGCCAGTTTGAAAGAGCAGATGCAACAGTCAGGACAGTCAATATTAAGAACAGCAGGAGGCAGCACCAGAGCGCCTCAGAATCACAACATTCCTTGTAAAAAAATTGCATAACTGCAAAAAAAAAAAATACTGCAGAGAGCACCTGGTGGAAATTCCTCTTCTCCTCCTTGTAGCCTGATGTGGGGAGGCAGCAGAGTGACAGTGAAGGAACTGGGCTTTCAGCCCCTTCAGAACAGCTGGAAGCTGCGCTTGGCCGACCTCCTCCTGGCAGAGCAGGAGCACAGCAGGTGGGGAAGGATGTTCTCCTCCTGGGCTGTGGGTGTCCCCAGGGGTGGGAGGGGTGGGATTAACCTCGGCAGGGCTGGCAGGCTGGAGCTGCACTTTTTTCCCCAGTTAAAAAAAAACAACAGTTCTCTCTTCCTGTCTCCTCCCACTCCTAAAATCTGTTCTTTTAAAAATCATATATTTCAGTGAAAAGTGAAAAGCATCCATGTTATATTGATAACTCTCAGCCTTCTGGGTGTTTTTTTTTATTTCTTTTAATCTCAGATTTGCCTTACAAAGTTGTTTTCCCTCTCCCCTTGCAGCAAACTCCGCCATCCTCACTTGCTGCAGCTCATGTCTGTTTGTCTGTCCAATGACCTGGAGAAAACCCGTTTAGTGTATGAAAGGGTTCACTTTGGCTCCCTGTACAGCATCCTGCATGAAAGGGTAACTGGAATGCTTGGCTTTTAAACAGTAATTAATTAAGTTCAGTAACTACATCTCACATCTTCACTCAGAGAAAAAGAAGACAAAATCCTCAGTCTGTATCTGAGTTTCTGTTGTGGTTCTTATTTTTTTAAATCTGTGGGTTTTGTCATTTGATGTTTTTCTCCTTTTTTTTTTTTTTTTTTGCTTGTGCAGTTATTTTATTTCTTTAACTGTTTGAGTGCAGACATCTAAATTACTTGAAGATATTGCAGTCCTAGGCAAGGGATTATAAGAGCTCGTTCTGCTTCAGAATTTTGGCACAGCCAACATATTCTTCATTCCTAATTATTTTCAGGTGGTGTTGTTGTTTGGTTTGGGATTGAGAACAAACAAGTGCGATTCATCTGACTTTTTTTATGCAGTGTATTTCAGTTTGCTTTGTTTGCTGCCTTCTGCATAATAATAATAATAATAATAATAATAATAATAATAATCTTTTCTGGCTCAAGCTTTAAAGCCCTGCAATGTAAATTTGGTGGCTCTGGGGTGTTTTTTCCCAGCGTGCAGAGTTCCCAGTGCTGCAGACAGAGACCATCCTGCACGTGCTGCTGCAGGTCATCGACGCTCTGCGTTTCCTGCACTCCCGGGGCTTCATCCACCGTTCCCTTTCCTCCTATGCCATCCAAATGGTCTCTTCTGGGGAGGCAAAGCTGTGCAACTTGGAGTACATGATAGAGAGGTAAAGAACTTCCTCGGGGCTGCTGTTAAATGGGCAAACATTTAACATTTAAATGCCCGGAAATTCAACACCTCGTTGAACTCGTGGTAATTAAGTGGTACAAAGAGTGTTTCTTTTGTGAGGGACATCATTCATTTCATCTGTAAATTATTACTGAAGTTATCTTCTATACACTGAAAAATAAATGGTGGCAGGGTGGGTGGCACCTTCTTGTATTTTTATCCGTGGCCAGAGCTAAAGGGTTGTTTGTAAAGCTCCTCTTGGGAAATGCTCAGCTTTTCCTTCCTTCTTTTTGAGTGCAAACTTGTTAAGGGAGGGGTTGCTTTCCCCAGAAAGCCTTTGCCAAAAGACATTTACTGGAGTGGAAATATTGCATTTGCATATGCAGGTATTTATAAACTAAAAGCTGTGACACACTGAGGTGTTTAATTCCTGAGGATACACCTTGGAGCTGGGTGTGAGCGTGCTGTGTGTCCCAGTTTACAGCTTTTTTCCCCTTTATACAGCAAAGACAGTGGAGAACACAGTGATCTGACCCGAATTCCTGTCCCAGTCCAGCTGTACAGGTGGTCCTCTCCTGAAGTTATCCTTGAGAGAGCTGCCACAGTCAAATCAGATGTTTACAGCTTCTGTGCAGTGCTGCAGGAGGCCTTGACAGGTAAATCCACAGGTCTGGGCTCTGAGGGCTCATCCAGAGTTAACTTGAAAAATAAACCAGGCAAAAAAAAAACAAACAAAAAAACCCCCAAAAACCAAACCACCAAACCCAAATGTTAATGACAATAACAAAGATTACTGGAAACTTCTGTGAAATGTAATCAGAAAGCTTAAAATTGTGCAGCTTAAGGATGAGATTGATGTTGGTATTGGAGAAACGCAATTTTTTGTGATTTCTGCTGCTTATTTTTCCCCTTCATGATGTTCAGTTAACTCTTTGCAGTGTCCAGAATGAGCTTGGGCAGCTGTCATGTCTTTGATCACTACAATAACTTAGAGATAAGTTCCTAGTAACACAGATAATGCATTGTTACTGTAATTACAAGTGATGCAATGTGTGTTTTGTATTCACTTTGACTACTTTGACAGTGGAATGGGACAAACAATTACCCTAAAAATGAATTCCTCTATTAGCTGGTTGGTAATGAGGAATCCAGAGCAGTTGTTTGCAGTGTCACTGTCCTTTAGAAATTGCTGTCAGCTCCCTTTAAAGCCTCCAGTGTTGGAACAGGATGGGGAGGAGATGCCAGTGCTCATTTGGTTCATGACAGCAGCTGTAAATTAGGGGATGGGAAGGCAATAATGCTGCTTTTTTTTTTCTTCTTTTAATTAACATTGATTTACAGCTGGTGACATAAAGTCTGTACTTGTGTCTTGCAGAGAGCCCCCCCTGGAAAGGTTTTGAAGACTCAGTTATTAAGCAGCTCATAATTTCAGGGGAGCAGTTGGAAGCAGATGTCAGGCTGCCTATGCTCTATTATGATGTTGTCAAGTCAGGACTTGAACCTAAACAGAGGAACCGCTCCATGCAGCTTCAGTATATTCAGTATATAATGAAAAATGACTTAAAGGTGACTTCCAGGGTTGTAATCTTTCAGTTTTGCATCCATTCAGATTCAAGTTGCTGTGCTTCAGTCTGGGTGGGAGGCAATCCAGCACTGAGCATCTGATCTTGGAGGGAAACCACCTTAGAAGAGAAGGCAGAGACACTGAGCTGTCAGATATAGTTGGAATTTATTCCTTTTTTTTTGTGTGTGTGTGTTACAGGACTTGGTTAAGTCTCAGAGTGGTCATGCTGATGACATGTCAAAAGCACAAAGACCTGCTGTTTTTGCAGATGTGAACATCTGCTGGGCATCAGCTTTTAGCTGCCACAAGAGAACTGTGGAATTCCAGGAAAAAGAGACAGCCAAGGCTGGTGAGTTTCTTGTAGCAAGGTGTGATGTGTCCTTCACTGAGTGTGCTTCTCACTCCGTTAACAGTCTAGCATAAATAATAGATTTGATGACATAGTTGGAAAATAGAAGTTGGCTTTGAATTTTAGCTGCCACTCTTCACTGTTAATGTAGACTCAAGACTCTGAGCCTGGTTAATATTTGTTGTTCAGGCACGCTGTTTTCAGCAGAGGTGTTAAATGCTGCTCATGTAATGTCTAAAATTAAGTCCCAGATGTGCAAAGGCAGCATGTTGGATGGGCTTCTGGAGAAATGGCTTAATGCTTAAAATCACATTTTTTCAGGTGGCCCTCCTGCCCCAAGAGACCCTGATTTTTGTGAGGAGAACAGGGCTTTGGTGGTCCAAGAGGCATCAACCAGTGTGCAGCCAGTTGCCCAGGACAGAAGTCCTGATGTAGCTTCTGAAGTCCAGACAGCCCCCAGTGAGAGCGACGTGGATGACAGTCTGTGTAGCTTTGAAATCAATGAAATCTTTGCCAGTTATCCAGAAATTCCCAAAGACTTCCTGGAAGGGGGATCTGGATTAGAGCAAACCCTAAAGGATGCAAAAAGGCAGCAGAAGGAAGAAGATGAGACTCCCCTGGGAGTCCTGTGTGTGTCCTCTGGAGCATCCTGTGAGGGTGAGGAGGACGGTGATTCCTCAGAGTCGGACACAGAGTTCACGGCAGAGGAGGAGGAGGAGGAGGAGGAGGAGGAGACAGAGACAAGTGAGGCCTCTGACCTGGCACAGGGGAGAGGAGATGCTGGGAGAAGGGGGAACAGTCCTTCCCCAAATGAGCAGCACATCAGCAAGTGTGTCCTTGACATAAAGATTATTCAGAGCATGTTGCAGCAGGCGGTGGATTCCCTGTGCAGGACAGAGGACAACCTGGACACATTAAAGGCCGTTGGAAAGCAAAAGAAGCTGCTCCAAAAAATCAGAATGAGTCAGCTTTCTAAGCAGAGTTTTCAGGAAAGGCACTGTAACAGGTCTGATGATGCTTCCCAGAATACCAATCACCCTTTTTCTGGAGTGAACACGTTTTTACCCAGAGCTGTGGGTCCACCATCCAGTGATTATATTCCACCCCCAGTGAGGTGTCAGGCACAGGGAGCGTTGGGTGAAGACGATTTCCAGGCTGTTCCAAAGACAGCCAGGGAAACACAGGCAGTTCAGAATGAAAAGAGGAAGAGTAAAATTGAGAACAACCATCGTGATCTCGGCTGCAGCATGAGGAGAAGCCTGGATGATGAAATGAACCTAAACCATGAGGTAAAACGTTGGGCAGCCTGGCTGTGTTTGTAGCTTCTGTATTCCTTAGCAGGTAAAGAGGTGTAGGGATGGGTGGTGTCCAAGGGGAGGGAGGAATCTGTCTTTTGCTCCTCCCAGCAAAATCACTAGCCCAGTATAAAATCCTGTAGTAAAATGGAGATTGGTCAGGGAAAAAGGCCAAGAGGAGAAAGACTTTTGTTTGCATTGAGGTCTAAGCTGTCATTAGTAAGGGCTTCTGGATCATTTTCAGTATTAAATACAAGTAGCCCAAAGAGAAAGAGAGAAATTCATGCACAGATCTGCTGTGGGAATAATCCTGAGTCATTTAGGTCCCCTCATCCCCCTGGAAACCACATGTTTTGATAGTCTGCCTGCCTACATACGAAACCTGCTGTAAATCCTGGGCAGGGGCTTTGCTAGGCTAAGGCTTGGGCTTGTCATCCTTTCTCCTGAGCAGTGCAGCTAAAATATAACGCAGGAAATCAAGTTTGCACGGTCTGGTTCTTAGTGTATCTCAGAGACAGCTCAACTAGTAATTGCCAGAATGCCCAGTGTGTGCTGAATCACGGCTTGTTGGACTCATTTCAGCTTATACTCCCACATGTATGTGCAAGATGCCAAAAAAAGTTGAACTTGCAGTGTCAGAGAGGAGCTGATTCACATCCTGCAGCAAGAAGCGAGGAAGGGAGATGGTGAGTTTTGACTGTGTTTGTAGAAGAGTTCATTCTGGCAGATTCCTCTTGAGAGAGCCCCTGTCAGAAGGAGACACGTGAGGATCAAGGCTGGCATTTAATGTTCTTCAATAAGCCAAAAGTACAGTGAGTCACTGGCAGCTGCAGAGCTGCTGTGACAGGGCAGTTCAAGAAGGGTGGTAAAAACATTTCAGATGGCTCTGTGAGGGAGGTCAGTGGTCCAAAACTACCAGTGCCTAAGGAGAGCAGTCTGGTGAGTTACTGGGAAGGGTGGTTCTCCTTTCTGGGCACAGCCTCATTCAGGTCCCAGCAGAAATACTTTTAATGTCATTTCTTTGTATTTCTGACTTTGAGTGGAAATTACATGTTAAAAGCACCTGGAAAAATTGTGCAAATTAATGTACCTTACCTGGAAGGTTGGAAGGGTGGGGATAGATAGATACCTCCTGCAATGTTTGGGTCAAAGCAGTCAGGAAAACTTGCAGTTTTAAAATTGATTCATGACCCATTTGGATCAGTAAGACCTGTTGGTAAAGGATATAGTTGGTTAGAACAGAAATATTCCAGATGCTGACCTGTGGCCAGAGCATCAGGTTAGGGTTGGGGTTAGGCTGGTGGGAGGGTGGTTGTTACCCAAGGCTGAACTTGTCCACTGATCACCTGAATAAAATCTACACAGGATTCGTTGTCTGAGTGTTTATAAAACTGCATCATCTGAAGGCACTGACAGCTTTTGAGATCTAGAGTTAAATGTACAGCTTGTCTGGTTAATCTGTAATAGACCTAAATAACTGTCTGTGCTTTCTAAGCTTCTGACAGCTCAATCTGCTGGATCTGCTGGGTTGTTAAAAGGCTGAGAGCACACGTGTTCTAATTAATGTTAAAACAACTTCTAGTCTTTTACTGGCTGGGGAATACTTAACACAATACACTTGTGCATTAACAGAGGTTGTGCATTTCATAATGATTTGTTACAGGAGCTATTCAAAGCCAAGATCTGAATTTTACAGCAAAAAAATAAGTGAGGAGAGGAGGATGATGCAATCGGACTGGAGGAGTAAGTAAATCACTGTTAAATCAGCATTAATATCAATCTTACTGCAGTGCATTAAAACTTTAACACTTCATTTCTTAATGAAGAAAGGTCTGTTTGCCTTAATTGCTGAACATCTCTTGGGTTGTTCTTGGATGAAAACCAAGTGAGTAGGATCCTGTGTCTTGCACATTCCGGGCATGAAATAATCACAACCACATTAAGGTGGTTTGATTTCTGTAGCTGAAGGAATTTCTAGCCTTGTTTTGGACAGTGTGTGGATTTAGGAAGGGCAGGACGGCGGTGACCAGTGGATGGCAGCACAGGCATGGATAACAGAGAATCAAACTAACCCAAACTGTTCATGGAAGGACTTTGTCCATATCAATTTCTGCAGGTTTGAAAGCTTTCCTTAAAATGGAAGGGAACGTTTAGGTCTTTTCACGATGAAGGTGTTTACAAGGTACAGCTCGAGCATTTCCAGGTCTGCAGGCACAGTGGAGCACAGGGAATGCTTTGAAGGTCCAGATTGTGTTGTGTGAACTGATAACTTTGTTCATTTTGTGTAGCTGAAGTAAAGAGAATGTCCAGAAGAGTGGCCTTGGGACAGCTGGAGCTCAGCTGTCCCTGTCCACCCAGTGAAGGGACATCTGAGAGTGAAGCAGAGAGTGCAAAGGAACCCTTCCAACATGTCACTGCTAGAGCCCCAAAAAGCCAAGCCCAGCAAAGATGTAGGTGGCAGCCAGGGGATGATGTTGAGCCTTGGGATCCTGGCAGTGAGGATAGAGCTGGATCTGAGGAGAGTGATCTGGAGTCTGCACTCAGAAGTTCTAGAGGTGAGGTCGAGGAGCAAAGAAAACCTTTCTTCTCTTTTTGTCTCCATCTCCAGTCAGTTCTCAGCTTCTGTGATTTTGTGACAGGAACTGTCAGATTTATCTTGCAGAGTCTTGTCCCCCAGGCAGGTCAGTCACTGAGTCTTTGATGAACCTGAATAATTGACAAAGATAAGTATTAGGTGTTAATAGGTGGAGGTTGGAGACCCTGTGAGCTTGGAGACCCTTCATCACCACTGATGACTGTCATGTACCAGCATGGGAGACCCAAAGCTTTCAGCTCCACCAGTGCTTTCACAATTCATTTCTTTCAGTCTGAGCACAGAGATGCTTTTTGTGTAGCAGCTTAGTGGGTAGTGCTTTTGTAATAGTTATGGATAAAGGAGCAAGGAAAGGTTCCCCTGCCTAGATTAACAAGGGGAGCATTTCAGTGTCATCATTTTCTGTGTTCCTGACAATTAGTGTTTCTGTCTGCTCTCATTGATATTCCATCAGTGGCTCAGATCACCCCATGTTATTTTTTGCCTAATAATTTTGTTCCATTCTGACATCCTAGGGAGGAGGTGCCAGTCTCCATCTCAGGATGAACAAGCAGAGTCTGGAATAGCCATTCATCAGAATTCAGTCCTTCCTCAACAAGTTGAGAACCTCTCTAGAGTATGTACAGAAATCCAAGGAATCCAGTGCAGTTGGTTGTCTGTGGAACAGTTCAGCCTGGCTGCTGATCTGAGTAACAATCTCCCTTTTTTTTTTGTTGTTTGGTTCTACAAACCATCAAGGTAATGTAAGGAACAGATAATGTAATGCAGGATGAAGCTCAGAGTGAGCAAAGTCTGTAGAATTCCAGTTTGCTGTGTTGTTTATTGAGTGAAATGTGATTTTTTTTACTAACAGAGTGGGGAAAGCATCTCAGGTGATGATGTCTTTCACAGGGACATTCAAGGGAATTGCATTGTTCCCTTAGTTCACCTCCTGATGTGTCTGAAGAATTCTTCACTCCTGATTATTTCCTTCCTCCTGAGGAAAGTTCAGAACTAGAGGTAAAAATAACAGAAAAGACTTTGGACCCAAGTTACACAACATGTGTAATTGTGCTCCCATTTGGTTTGGGGAGAGCTCTGGAAAATGGGAGAATGATTTTTATTTTTTAATCCTTTTCTTTTGAAATAATATCTGCAAATAAAAGATACAGAGAAAAGTAAGAAAATTCTAACCCTGTTACTTTAAAACATATTTCCTGGCCCCCCAAAAAACCCTAAACCCCCGAAACAATTAAAACTCCACAAACACCCAGACTCCTAAAACAGCAGGGGTATGTTTTATTAATCTATTTACTGTGTCACTGAGAAAAATTTTTGGTGTTTGGTAATCTCAGCCTTTTCTTCACAGCTCTTTCAATGATGGTATTCAATAGTCTTAAAACAGTCTTCCTTAATTTCTTGAAGATTCAGAATTTTGTAGGGATTATTAAATCCAATCTGGGCTGGTTTTTGATAAGCTCTTGTTTGTCTCTCCATTCTGGTTCTTGGGAACATCATCCATGAGGGTTCTCCTGCCCTTCTCAGCTTCCCTGTCAGAAATTGAATTAATTTCCTTTTTTTCCCCCCTTTCAGACCTCAGATACTGAGGGCAAATCAGAAGATGCTTGTGAAGGATTTTTACAGAAACTACCTGAAGATGCAAAATCAGATGTTCAGACCTCAGGTAAATGTGCTTTTTGTTTTGAAGCATTCCTGAGTCAGGACAGAGTCTTGTTGCACTTACCCTTTTGCCAGCAGCACTCCTGTCAGAAATCTGGAGCTCAATCCTTCAGGGTCACTTGCTCTCTTATTCCTCATTATTTTAGTGAGAGTTCAGGACACTGAGTATTTTGGAAGGTGAGGTTTGGGCATTGCAGTGCCTGAAATGCTTTTGAATGCCATGTTTATGTACTTGCTGTGCTTCAGTTAAAAAGCCAAACCAAAAGTTGTTTGGAACCTTTTTTTTTTTTGTTGTTTCTTACCCCGAGGCTACATTTAATCTTTTTATGCAACTTGCTGTGGCGCTGGAAACTGAATTAAAGTTGTATTTACACATTAATATTCTCATTGCTAGGAGGATCTTGGGCTTAAAGACTGTAAGAGCTGATAGTGCGTGTGCAGAATAATGGAAGAATCATCACTGTTTCTCCAGTCTGTTGTCTCTTTTAGCTCAAATTTGTAAATGTTGTGATATTCCCCAGTGCTTCAGTGACTGTCTGGCAGCTGGGGTATGTTTATGAAAATGCATCTTTAAAACACATTTGTCTCTTGATAACAACAAAGGTCACAAAAACCCGAAAAAATTTAATAAAGTTGCAATTTCCTGTTCAATGAGTTTTGCTGTTTTCTTTTGTACTTGCAAAACCCAATAACAGGGAACATTTGTTATTTGTATTCAGGGGGAAAGAGACTCTTTTGCAGCACAGGAACACAGAAGTGTGGCAGTAACAAGCTGGGAGTGAACCAACAGAGCCAAATGCCTGTAGTCAGGTAGAGAGACTCATTTTCATTGTTCCTTCAAGCATAAATTGGATTATAAAGTGTGCTCTCTTCATTAATTCTGCTTATATATCTAATATTCAAATAAGATGCCAGTGGTGGTTTTTAATGATTATCTACATATCTCTGTTCCTTGCCAAGAAAATACTAAAAGGACTTCACAAGTCTCAAGGGGTTTTGTCTTTTACAGTGTTCAGTGGGTTTTTTTGCTTAATGAGGGAGCTAAAATAGGAAAAATAAAGTCATGTGTATATCACAATTCCTTTTAACAGAGCAAAGCTAATTCAAATTAAGGCTTCAGTCATCTGTTTTAATTTTGTTGTGCTTTGGTTTCGGAGCTCAAGTGGCATGAAGATCCTGCCTTTTCCCCCCTCCCTGCTCCTGGGGGAGCAGGCTGATGGAAGTTTGCTCACTGGATCTTGCCTGCAGGTAACATCAGCCCCTGCCTGGAGACTTGCAGGCTCATCTGTCAGACAGGAGGTTTTTGTGTCCAGCTTTTTGTAAATGTTACGTTTTACTGTGATGCACAGGAGTTGGTCAGAGTCACCTCGTGCTGCAAGGGGGATGTTCAGGGCAAGGACTTGTTAAGTGAAAGTCTTTGAGCAGTGGCTTTCAGGCTTTTTAAAAGCTCCAGTGCTCCCTGTAGCTCAGCTTTCCCTGTGTTACTGCAGATTGGAGCTGCTCACACTCTCAGTGTGGGAGTGAGAGAGTTCTCCTCTCTGTCAGTGTTGTGCTCCCTCCTCTCCACCTGAAAAACTGAGTTGCCTGTCTCAAAGGCAGGCAGAAAGTTTGGGAATGACTTGGCTTTAAGGTACAAGTCAGTGGCTTTGGTTGCTCCCTTCACTGAGGAACTGAGCTTTTGGCAGCAGGGCAGAGAGGGCTGTTCCTGCCTGACCATCTGACTGATCCCCTCTGACCTTGAATGGGCTTGTCAGAGAACACCTTAGAAAACAGATCAGAGGATGATAAAACAACGTGGTGATTTGTATTCA
Organism: Platyrinchus mystaceus; assembly: GCA_035041135.1. Lineage (NCBI taxonomy): Eukaryota > Metazoa > Chordata > Aves > Passeriformes > Tyrannidae > Platyrinchus > Platyrinchus mystaceus. The sequence continues at coordinate 3,115,986 of JAWWLV010000053.1, forward strand.
TGGATTTTTATTTGACTTTCAGTTTTGCTTTGAAGCCCTGTGTGTCAATTAGAAGTTTTCTCCCTTACTGAATGCAAATCCGTAATCCGTTTAAAATGACATTTTGTCTCCTACCATTCTCCATATCCTAAGGTTTTAAGCAAAGAGTTTTTGTGAGCTGCAGCCTACCTCAGAGAGAAGGCAGTTCTTTAGATTTTTTTTGAGAGAAGAGACTAAATACTTTCATTTTCATAACTTTCAGAGAGTGAATAAGACCGTTCTTCCCTCATTTCAGTGTTGATGCAGCACAAGAAACGATGCTGTGGGAGCCACAGGAAGAATGCCAAGAAAAAGATGTGTAAGACCATTTTATATCAAAATTTCAGCAAGTTGATCATTATCACTGTGAAAGTTTTGTGTTGGTGCAAAACAGGGAGGTGAGACAAACCCAAGCTGAGAGAAAGCATCCAGAGTATTGAAAGGGTATTTTCTCGTGATAAGTTGTGAGATTGGTATAAAAGAGCTATCACAGACAGTTGTCCTTACTTTGAAATATTTTCATATTCATAAGTAATTAACTGGGTGTTAATCTTCAAGTGTTAGGATTCCTGGTTTCTTCTCTCCATATGGCACAGAGGAAATAAAATGGCTTTAAAGAGCAAATCGTTAGTGCGGAGCCAAAGAAATTTCATTACAAAAATAGGCCAGCGATTTTCAGGAAAAAATTTTGCAGAATGTGTTTGTGACTCGACTAATAAAGTGAGTTTATTTTTACAGATAATGGAGATTTGCATAAAATTTCTGGTTTGGCTTCCAGTAGATCTGTCCTTTCCTGGCCTTCTGAGGACGGTGTAATCCGGGGTGTATCTGCACAAAATGTTGGTTTGCTTAATATAATTCCCAGTCCTGGGATGACATTTTTGTAAGCTGGGTGTGTATCACTGCCTGTGCATCTTCAGCACTTTCAGTTTATCTGAGTAATTCTTTTAAAGGCTCCTTAAACCCACGTTTAGTCTTGTTTAATGGACTGTTATATTCGTTAACCCTTGAGGTTTTTCCTGGGCTTTGGGGAGTTTCCTGCTTTGTGGTTCCCTTTCTGGAGGCTGTTTTCCTGAGCTTGCTTTTGTAGGAGGTTTATTTAAGAAAATCCTCTAAAGGAAGGGAAAGCCAATAATGAACCTTTTCTGTCTCTGCAACATTATTGAAGATGGTGATCTTGAGCCTTCCAAGAATTCTCTGGGAAGTTTTCAAAGGGAATGTCTCTCTTCCCTCCGGTGAACTAGATAAGACTGACCAAAATTAAAATTTAAAGAGCCTGAAAATAGCAGAAGGTAATGATTCACAGATGCAGGAAGTGGCTATTCTAACTGTCAGAACATCTTTCAATAATTCAGATCGGTGGCAGATATTCAGGATTTGTCGAGTATCCCCTGTGAGCAGGAGAACTTCCAGAGGGATGGGGAGTGTAAAACGCCCAGACTGAGTCATGCACCGACCAGTGTCAGCACCCCCCTCAGCTCAGGTAACGCAGGGAGGGGAGGATTCACAGGGAATTAATTCCCCTTTCCATCAGGGAGACTCCATTCATGTAGTGCCAGTGCAGGAATGTCAGGCTGGGAATGAGAAACCACAAGAAATGTTGTTTGAAATCTCACTGACAAAGGGACATTTCTGACAAAGAACTAAAAGAGAATTTGCAGCTGAAAAAACCACTGTCTGAAAGGTCTCTGGAAGATGATTACTTAGTAGTTAATGGCAGCCTTCATAAATCAGGAATTGGTTTAGATATTTAAAATTGAAGTGGATTTTAGCGTTTTAAAGACAATGTAAATAAGCACTCAGTATGTTTTGAGTGCTGATAAAGTGTTTGTTGGACTCAGGTGTTCAAGGGATTTATCATTTGCTTTGCACTTCATTAATTTGGTGTAATACAGGAGTTGGAATTTCTCAGTTGGCAAAGTTTTGCATAAATAAGGTCTGAGGTGGAACTTCAGTTGGTCTTCTATTTAGAGGTCATTTGTGGGCACTGGTTTCTTAGAGTTTCTTGTGCAGGTGCCTGTTGTCTTTTGACTTTTTTTGTGCTTCTCTTGAAATTGATAAAGATGAAAAAATCCCCAAAACAATTTTCCAGCTTTGCTTTTTCTTTTTTTTTTTTTACTTCTAGAAGAAAAAATTCCATTAGCCTTTAAGAAATACAAACACTGCCTTGAATTAGCTTCAGATTTTTCCTTGTGTGGTTCTCAAGATGCCTCCTCCACAATGTTCAAGACATTCACTACAGCCCATGAAGGGGAAAGGAGCATGGAAATTCCAGGGGCTGCTTCAAGACTTTGCCAGCTTGAACTCAAAGAGCCTGTAAGTCAGAAATTTTAGTTTATGCCAGCCACGCTCCTAAAATATTTTTTAAAATACTTTTCCTAAAAATAAATGCAACAAAGGGAAGCTCAGAATCCTTTGTGAGGATTTTGGAGTCCTGGATCTGTTGGTACAATGACAAAGGTGCTGATGGATTTCAAAGCAGTGTTGCCACTGATTGTACAAAGTCTTGGCTTCCTCTTGCACCTAATTGTAAGTAAATGTTGACCACTGTCAAAGTGGCCCTTCCCTGGTTGTAAACAATTGCCATTTCCCAGCCTTTTTGGATCTGATAAGCTTGGAACACCAGAGTGGTAAATACCTGCAGAATGGTTGGGTTGAAAAGGTGTGTTTTGGTTGGGCAGGGAGGGGTCGATCAGTTGTTCTTCTGGGTGGGGCAGCAATTTTCACCCCTCTGAATTCACAAAGGATTTGAGAACCACGGGCCTTTGACCTGGAAGTTGGGAATAAACTTAACTGGAAATAAATACATGAGCATGAAAGTCTTCATGTGGAAGTGAAAAGTCTCAGAACTTGGTGGGGGAAGGTAAATGAGCCCTTGTATGAGGGGGTTAAGTTTGATCTTTTGGGAAATAATGGGGTTTTTTGGCATAATGTCATGAGCTTTGTTGTATCAAAAAATCAGTTTGGAGCTGACAGTTTCCAAGGTCACTGGAGTGATTTCCAGTAATCTCTTTGGAACTGAAGGTGTTCTTGAACCACAGCATTATCTTAACTGCCTTCCCTGTCACTTTTATATCGAATAGTTGCCTTTACACCTTTCTTATTATTATTCACTGATGGGTTCGTTCGTTTAAAGATTAAATTGGAGTTTGTTCAGCCAAAGCAGCAGTGTCTGTTCATTGTCTGACTGACCTGACACAGATTAGGTCTGTGTGTTCTGCTCCTGTGGCAGGGTTGGAATTCATTAAACCCATTCCCAGTGCAGAGCTGCCCTGCCTGGCTCTGCAGAGATCCCTGATTGTGTCACTGCCTTGCCTAAAATCCTGTTCAACAATTAAGTGCTTGAAGCCCCTACCTGGATGGCTTACCTTACTCTGCTTTCATATTCTGAACTGATTGAAAACCTTATTTTAAAATTTAATGTTCAGCCAAGGCTTTAATTGAAGGCTCTGTCTCATTTTGGATTTAATATGTTGAAGGGGAAGATTGAAGATCAGCAGTTTGTCAGTTTACCTTCTTGTGTTTCATTCTGTTTGGTCTTACACAGGATGGGTTGCCACCAGTTGTTCCATCCTTGAGGAGCACCAGGCAGGCACCTGGTAAGTCTTTTATCCCAACCCAAATAAACTGATCAATAAGAAGAGAAACAGATTTGAAAGGAAATTTTGCACTTTTATTTCCTTTTTTCCCCTTTTTTCCTTCTTTTTTTTTTCCTCCTGGCCATCAGAAAGAAAATTTTGCAGTTTATTTCTTTTTTTCCCCCCTTTTTGTCCTTCTTTTTTCCTCCTGGACATCTCCTTTTATAGGGATAAATAGCTTTGCACACAATTGTGTACTGCTAGTGCTAATTAGGTTATGGATTTTGTGTTTGCACCTGTAGAATAAGAACTCTGACCTCTAATCAACCTGTGTTTGAAGTGTAAATATTACTGGCCTCAGATTCCTGATACAGCATCCAGAACTGAATGTGCCAAGTCTGGCTCTAAATGGTTTTTCCATTATGAAATTATTTAAGGATATTTGATAAAATGTGAATGAGCCGGGCTCGTGCGGGGTGTTAAATGAAGTATGTAAGCAAGATGCTATCAAAATGTAAGCCCATGTCACAGTTATTAAGGATTAATCACTGCTAATTAACTAGATTTTTTTTTTTCTCCATGTCAGCACTCTCAGAGGCATCTCAACCCTGCATTGAGGAGCTGCCTCCACCAGCCCAAGAGCTGCTGGATGAAATTGGTAAGAGCCACTTCACCCCAAACGGTTGTGAGGCTTCCCAGCTGTGTTCACTCAGGATTTCTCCCAAACCATTGACTACCAAAATACACAAGAGCTTCCAAAGGAGTTGCAGTCAATGATTAGGAAGTTAGGCATCAACAGCTTAAACAACTGGCAGTCCTTGAAGCTTCTGCATTTCCCTTTGTGGGTTGGTTGCTGCTGGCAGGAGCCAGCACAGCGAGTGCAGATGTAGTTGAACACAGAGATTAATTTTGTGTACACTTGAATTTTTCAAAGTTGTCCCTGAGCAATGTGTGTTCTCCATTAGAGGCAGCTGCCCCCCTCAGGTGCTTGTGCAGAGCTTAATCTCAGTGATTTGCCATTCTTTTTGTATTCACATGCATCTTTAGAGAGAAAGTGTGAAAACTCTGCATTGTTTTCGCTGGGAGGGTGTTACAGAAGAGTTTGCTTTGCTTATTCAGTGATGAACTGTTCCTAAATTAGCACCAGACACTGGTATAATTAAACATCCATAGCTGCTTTAGGAAAGAGACACCCAGGCACATCCTGATCTTGTTTCCCCGTTCACCAAAACAGTGTGGAGATTGGCAGCAAGTGAATAAATGATGGTCGGGGAAATTTTTAAGATTAATGTATGAACTAATTGAACATCCTGTAAAGGTTTTCATGTAGGGTTGGATGGATAAATCATGTGGAACTTTAGAGTCTGTAGAGCCAAGTTAGGGCACCCAGATCAATAAGGAGTGTGCTGGTTTTTAACAGAACTCTTAAAGCAGCAAGATTCCATCACTCCAGACCTGAAAGAGATGGGACTGCAGGACTGTGGAGTGCAAATAAATGGTTAGTTGATAATAGTCCTAATGTAGGGATTAAAAATAGAAAACCCCCCTTTGCATTGCTGTAAAATGACTCTGAATACTTGTCACTGTATGTTCAGCTGTACAATACACTGCAATTTTTAGCTCACTACCCCCTCCACCAGTGTTTGCAAAGCCTTTCTCTGTGTGCTCCCTCTGAAGTCCACGGGGATCTGGTGTGGGAGGTTTGCAGGTCTAACTGTGGGAATTAATTTCCTAGTTCCATTATGCCACTGTAGCGTGTGCTGTGTTCAAACACAGGTGCCAAAACCCACAAAAGTGAAGGTGGGGGGCAGGTGATGTCAAACAGAGCTGAAGTTTCCATTCTGGGAGCGTGATTCACTAAAGAAGTGGCCGGTGCACACAACACTGCCTGTTAATGTTGCTAATTCTCCATCATGAAGTAATTCCTCTGATCTCACAGTGTAAGAAAATCCCTTCCATGGGGGTCATGAATATTGTATTTCCTGTTCTGTTCCAGAGACACCAAAGTGGTGAATCTTTGTGCTTCTGCAACTGCAAATGGTACTAAGTGGGAATCGTTTTTACACGTACAACAAGTCGTGTCAGAGGAGCAGGAAACCAAAATGTTTATAGGCTGTGCCTTTTCTTCCCCAGTGAGTCAGAAAGTGAACAGCAGTCAGAAGAAAAAAAGAAAAAAAAAAAAAAGGACAAAAAAAGGGGGAAAAAAGAGGCAGAACATGAGTTAAGTCTGTATAAAGCTAAATAGCAGAGTCACTTGAGAATGACACTGGCACTTGTTTGTGTTCTCCTCCAGCTTTGTTAGATCTTTTCCTGAAGGACAGAAGCTCCCGTGGCTTTATTCAGGGGAGTATCTTGTTTTTAGGTGGTGAGGACTGCAGCAGTTGTTCAGTCACTGTGGGTTTTGTTGTATTTGCATAAAGCACTGCTATTTCAGACTCCATTTTTGTGACAGCCTCCTGCTTCCTGCTTATCATAGCACAGCAGAAGGTGCTGAATTTATTCCCAGGCTGTAGGGAACAGAACTTGCCGATAAGTCTTGGGGGGGGGAATATCACTGGATTTTGCTAAGTAGGGTAACAAAGCAAACATCCACAGGTTTTCTTTTGATTTCTCTCCCATATCTGGGATTGTAAGGGGGAAAGATTAAAGATTAATTTCCCCATGCATTTTTCATTTTAGTATGAAGGAAAATGTTCAGTCCTGTGAATCTGAAAACGTGTTAGAGTGAAATATTTATCTAGGCCTTGCTGCTGGCCACCTCTGACTGTAGATAATGTGAATTTGCTTAACTGGTGGAAAATCAGGCGGCTGAGGGAAGAGTAATTGAGAAGTGGACAACTAGAAGCTTACCCAGCTGCAATAAATAAACCCACATTTTAATTCCTTTGTTATCTCCCTACATGCCTTTGATATTAAAATCTTTCTGTTTACGTGAGTAGTTCCCAATCAAATTAGAATGGAAAGCAGAGAGTCAGAAAAAGAACCTGAGAGAAATGAGAGGCAAAATCAAAGTTCATGGACTCAGGAGTCATTCACTCTAGCAGAGGACACAGAAAGGTATGAAAAACCAAGATAAAACGTGTTTGTATTTGAGTTACAAATATTTAGAATTATGGTTTCAGCATATTTTAACACGATTTAATGCTTACAGAAGCGAACTTTAAGTACCCTGGTAATTATGACTAGTTTATTTTGAAATCTGTAGTATTTTACTAATCACCATAATTTTTAAAATCTTTTATTTAACAGGGCTCACTCTACTCTTGATGATATTTTAGAAAGAATGCTCCATGCAGTTCCTGGAGATGAGGAGATCCAAGAACAACCTCAGGGACGCACTCTTGGGTTAGCAGATAATTTCCATTGTGTTCACAAGTTTATTTTGTGTTGTGGGTACAGATCTATGCAGGACTTTTCAGAAAATGGGTTGTCAGTCCTCAGACAGAAACCTGTCAGGGAACTTCCCTGGAGACATCAATGTGAAATCTTTGTGCTAAACTGAGAGGGAAAAGAATGTTTTGTTAATATAATTTCCCGTAGGTGGAAAGCAAATACTTCAATTGGTTTGGAAGGCAGTGCTGAGTGTTCACAGAAATCAGAGATAATTTGACAGAATGGGGGATTTTTTTGAGATGGAGAAAATGTACATTAAGTGAACAGAATCACGAAAACTCTTTGTAAAGAAGAGTTTGGGAAAACGGTTGTGTTTTCATGACAGTATATTAGGAATTGAAGAGAGTGGCAGAAGTCATATATACATTGTTTTAAGGAAAAGATTCGTAGCCCAGATAACTTTTGCCCTCTTATAACTAAAGATCAGAGCCCAGTAACTCTGAACAGCTCCCCAGTAAATGCCAGTGAGGGGTCATAAGTCATTCCTAACATCTCCCTCACAAAGGAACACGAGACATTCTTGTGTTTGGCATCAGGGGCTTTTTTTTTAATTGCACCCAGAAGGCAAATATCAGGATAACCAGGAGGATCCTGCCAACAGGGCAGACCAATTCCTGTACTTCCATGTTGATCCAAAGCCCACCCACACCTGTAGTCAGAGTACATTTGCTTCAATGCTGTTCTATAAAGAATCACTGGAGTCTGTGTATGGATGTAAAGCTAAAGCACATCTGCAGTTTTGGAGGGGAAAAGCAGGTTTGGGGGTTGGAGAGGGCAAATGCACATTATAGATCAGGGTAAAAACAAAAAGGCATCTGGTATGTCCAGAGGCTTCTGGTTTAGTGCTCTGAGGAAAAATTAGGATCATCCACAAAACTCTGTCATTCAAGGGCTGCAAGCCTGCAGGATCCAGAAGATGCTGGAAGGAAGAATGGAGTAGAGGAGAGAGGAGCTGGGGCTGGAGGCAGAGCGCCAGAAAGCTGTGCAGGGACTTCAGCAGGTGCTCTTTGTCTGTAAAGCTGCTGGATGCACCCAGAGTTTGAAATGTCCCAAATCACTGGTTGCTTTTGGAAGTGTTGGTGGTAATTTTTAAATGCAGAAGCCCTGGGGGAAACATCATTGTGCTCGTTGTTTGCACGGCGTTAGCAGATTTGCGTCTATTTTCTGTCAGGCCCCTGGAATTGGGCTGGCAGGGATTGGGCTTCAGGTTTGGGAAACAGGATTGATTTCTCATCCCAGCAAGGTCCCCTGTGTGAGCAGCAGAGCTGGGGTTGGAGCTCTGATTGCTGAGTGTGACCTAATGGATAAAACAGAGCACTTCATTCATGTGCCTCTGTGTGCTGACTTCTCTCTGAAGTGTTGTGGCTGTGCACGTTCCTGTCGGTTCTGAGCTCAATTTTCGTGTTTTTTTCAGGCAAACAGCCCAAAGTTCAGACATCCCACTTGCAGCAGCAGCAGCAGCAGCTGTCTTCAGCTTCTCCCTTCAGGTGAGACTCTCTGTGAGTTAAACCTGGTTTTTGGTAGGAATTTGTGTGTTCTCTGGCTGCATGAGATACATCTTATTTTCCAGGCGAAAGAGGCACCATTCCCTTCAACTTGTAGTTTGATACATGAAAAAAACCAACTCTGTAACCTTTTTTTTTCCTTCTTGTTTTTTTTCCCCTGTACAGGATAATTGTTCTGGATGAGAGCTCTCTGTGTGATTAAAATGGATAATGAACAAGTTCTAACCTATCATCTGCTTACTGCTGTCTGTACAGCCTGTGACTTGCAGGTTTCTTTGGCCACATAGACAATTGTAAAGCTCAGACTTCTTTTAACTGCAGCAGCAAGTACAGAAGAAAATGTGATGTTCTGTGGTATAATACTGTTTGTACTGGTTTTATGCCATCCCTGCATGCACAGGCAGTATCAATATTGCAGAAGTGAACTGTTTTCTCAATATCACATCCTTATGAACCTGCTACGTGGTGGTTTTTCTCCTGCACGTGCCCATTTTCATAAGCACAGTAATTTCTTGCCCTGTTGCATTATGCAGTTTTCAGTGTTGCAGACAAAGTGATTGTAATTCTGGGGGCTGCTGGTGCTGCTCAGGCACTGGAATTTTTCCATGCTGGGAGTGTGGAGCACTGTTACAGCCCATGTGGTGTGTGTTTTTCCTTGCTCATTAAATTTAACAAGGTAATTTCTTGTTTTCTCTTTACTTAGTGCTTTTGTGATCTAGTGTTGAACTGATTTGACTGATTAAGGGGATTAATTGCTGTGCAAAAAGCTAATGAGGAAAAAAACAGTGTTCTCCAGAGATTGCAAGTGCAGCAATATGTTCCCTGCCAGCATCAGACAAGAACATGAGAAAATGTGGTTAGTGTTGTGAAGATACCTGTTTAATTCAGCCACGTTTTTGGTAGGATGGATAAAAAATAGATATAATTGAGCTTTGGATTAAGATACTGATGGGCACAGCAACTTCATATTTGATAAATATCACTTCATATGTGATAAATACTGTTGACATGCAGGAGGGAAGATTGTCCTGTTCCCTGTCCAACAGACACAGGGATTTTAGCTGGTTTGGTACATCTGGGTGTGCCACGTTTGCCCTTTCACTCCTGATTTTGTAAAGAAATGCTCCCCATCTGTAACTGTTTAACCACACTAATAAAAGTTTCCAAGTTATTGTGCTGCCATGTTGTTCTTTTTTTGTTTGTTTGTTTTGGAGGGGGGGTTTTTTGGGTCTGTTTTGTTGGTTTTTTTGCTTGTTATTAATGATGTTTCCCATCATCAGACCGTGACACACAACCAGGTACTGATTGAGCTGCTCCAGGGAAGGTGCTGCAGACTGGCAGAGGTTGGGGGAGCGTTTTTCAGAAAAGATCAAGAGAAAATAGAAATCTTTCATCCATTTGTCATGTCGTGGTAGTGACAGAGCTGGAGCAGAAGTGCCAGCAGCGAGGAGGCTGGGGTTGGAATTCTGCACCTCTGGATAACAGCAGGGCCAGTGCCTGGGAATGGGGCTCATCCCCTGTGCGTGACATTAAAAATACTAAGCAAAGGTTTAAATTTAAATATATAAAACATTTAAATATAGATTTTAATGTAAGTAAAATCTAAAAAGTACGCACTAATCTGAAATTAAAATCTAAATAGAAAAATATTATGTAAAGGTTTAAAGCTATATATAGACGTACTTAAATATAATTTTAATATAAACTGCAAAAGATAAATACTAATATGAAATTTAAATATAAATAGAAATAGAACAATATTAAGGAAATGTTGAATATTTTCTAGCCCGGGCTCAAACCAACAGCAGGTACCTGGTTTCTCTGCTTGGGAGCTCTGTGTGCTGCAGGCAAAAGAGCTTTATATTCCTGATAGAAGCTGCTGTAACAAGATCCTGCTCCTCATGGCCCTGGGGCTGAGCAGAGCTTTGTGTTACACTGGAGGAACAGAGGAACGACTCGCATGCAAAAGTTAAACCGCAAATTTATTGTGTGATTCTGTCCTTGGTGGCTTGTGACTCATAGCTGAGGGTCATTCCCTCTCACTTTGGCGATGTTTTGTTGTGTTTCAGACTTGCTCAATTAAATAAAAAGTAATTAAAGCCTGTAGGGCTGCAGCAGGGTGGTGGAGGGGGGCACACGTGCGTTCTTGCGTGCACGTAATTATATATTGCTTTGGTCTGCAACATGTGAAATCTCAGCTCCTTGGATTTCTTGTTCTATTTTATCTGTCTGACCAAATGGTGAGCAGACTGTGAACCATTTCCCTATCTTTTTTTAATCTTAATGTGGAGAATTTTTATTTCTGTTGGTAGAGAGCCTTTCAAGTAGCCCCATAGCCTGTCTGCTCTCTTTATCGAGGCCAGAACACAACTGAGATTTCAGTTTTTCATCTGTTTGTACTTTCCAGATTTAAGTTTAGCATGAATGTAAATCATCCAGATCACAAGAAGCATGGGCACAAAAGCTGTAATTAACAGAAACAATTAAACAAGGACCAGTGCAAGACAGCAGAGAAGATCAGAGGGGCCCATCTAATGCAGCTTTTCAGCTTCTCAGAGAATGAAAGGCCAATTAATTAAATTAAAACAGTGATATTGAGCTGTTCTAATTCCTCTCTGAGCCGCTCACGTGCAAGCTGAGCTGTTCTGCACGTAGGAAAGCAAGTGGAGAGAGGTTTTTTGAGACACAGGGATGGGGATGAGGATGAATGTCCTGTTCCCCTGCACTGGCAGGTCATAGAGCCATGGAATGGTTTGGGTTGAAAGGGACCATAAAGATCGTTTCATTCCAACCCCCTGCCATGGGCAGGGAAATCTTCCACTAGACCAGGTTGCTGCAAGCCCAGTCCAGCTTGTTTTCACTCCTTTTTGTACAGGTCTGGTGTGGGGATTTTTGTTTGGTTCTTGGTTTGGAGCAGACCATCTCAGCTGGAGGAAAAAAACCCTCAGTCTCCCAGATCTCATCATCATCCGTGGCAGTGCAGATTGCTGGTCTGCCTGTCTGTGATGGGCTGTGGGCTGCATGTTAGTGAGGCAATTTAGTGAGGTGATGAACAACTTGGAGCGTTGCTTCCCTCTAACTCCTTCGTGGCTTTGCTGCATCGGCAGAAGCTGTGGGAGAGGGTGGGAGGAGGAGGGAACGTGCTTGGGGATCATCCCTGTGCATGATAATAGAAACAGAACCGCGGAGGGGAGAGCCTTGGAATCCTGTGACTGTGGATCACCTCATTTTGAAAGCAATTCAAGTGTTCAGGAGCAAAAATTTGAAAGACAATTAACTCTGAAGGCAGACAGGTTTGGTTTTTTCTTTTAAATAGAGGAATTGGGTAAAACCGAGTTTCAGAGATTTGCTGTCTGCAGAATTGTCTTTAGAAGCTTTTTCTGTGGGCTCCTAAATCACAGAATCTGCCTCGTAAACCAGAAGTGTGATTGTCTAGATAGACACTGTGGTTTGAGGTTCAAGATCAGGTGTGAAGCTGCAGAGCCCCACGGGGTTTTTTGTCTTTCATTTTATTCCTGCAGGCTTTGGCATCTTCTGTTTGCTGTTGATGGGCAGCAGTGCCTCTGTTGTGCCTTGACCTTGGGGCCTTGTTACAACTCTATTTTCACCCTTGCTGGGAAATCAGTGGATTTAAGACCTTTCCTTATTGCCTTAAATATATTTTAAAAAATAGTTTTGTTGTTCTGAACTGTTTTTTTTTCTTGCTCTCTGTTATGACTGTGCATGTGGCACCTGCCACGAGAGACGTGCCAGGAGGGGATGTGTTTTCTGTCAAACCCTCCATCAGCCGGTAAAACAGATGCCTCTGAACTGGTTAGTGTTCATTAATGTTTATTAACACAGTCTGCACTTAAACGTGCCTGCTGGATTTATGCCAGATTTCCAGCATGACCTTGAACTTCACAGCGAGGTCGGGCAGCACAAACAGCACTTGTTCTGTCTGGGGGTGGGGAACGTGCAGCTCCGTCCTCAGACCCCTTTGGATGTGGCATCACGGCCGGGGCGTGTGGGCCAAACAGCAACTTGGGATTGAGGGAAAAAAAATACTACTCTTTATTTTGGTGGGGTTTTTTGTTTTGTTTTGTTTTGTTTTGTTCTTGAGAGGCTCACAGTTGCCCGAGGTGAGGGGCTGGAAGGGAAGGGGTGTCCCTAGGAGGGTGGAATGAAAGTCTGCAGTTCATCCCACGACGGGGTGGCTCCTGTCCTGCAAGAAAACGCTCACGGCTTTCTTTGGAGAACCGTGTGGGCTGCTGGGGGCTTGAACCTCTGAGAGCCCCCCCCTCACCTCCAGCACTGAGCCCGCTGTGTGCCCGTGCTGCAGCGGGCTGGGTGGGCTGGGCAGAGCCTGGAGCTGGCGTTGGTGCAGGCTGGATCAGACGGGGTGAGACGGCGTCACCTTATTCTGCAGCCCCTCTGCAGCGGTGCCTGGCCGAGGGCCGGGGACAGCTGGAGAGGTTTTCCCAGTCCCCCGGGGGTGGTGACCACAGCACACCATTTGCAGCAGGCAGCTCTGAAACTGGGCAGGGGGAGGGTGGGTTACAGGTGATGGCAGAAATCTGGCGTCGCCTCTGAGCGGTGGGACGCTGGTTGTATTTTGGGTGAGATCTCTGTTCCCAGCCCTGCTCTTTTGCGGTTTATTGACAATAACAGTTTCATTTTGTTTGCTTTGTGTCTTCAATGAGCCATTTGTGATCTAACATTAAGTTGCCCGACCCCATAAAATCATGGAAGTGGAAAATGAGCTCTTGTTTGGGCTCGCAGGCTGCTCCCTCCCTTTCCATTTATTCCCCAAAACCTTGCTGCTTATCCGGGATCGAGCCTGTGACTATGCTCCCAGATAGGATACAAGATTCCTCCATGATTTATAAGCCCATTAAACTGTTCTCCAGAAGCCCCAGCGAGGCTGTGGTTTGTTGGCTGATGCCTCTCTCTCTCTCTCTCACCTGTTTGTTCATGAAGACGTAAATGATTGGATTGTAAACTGTGGCCGTTTTGGAGAAGTAGGAGGGCAGAGATGCCAGAGCTGGCTGGATGGTGATGTCTTTGTTGGTGGCCACCAGCAGTGCAAAAGTGCTGTAGGGCAGCCAGCAGATGAGAAAGGCCATCACCATCACCACCACCATCCGGGTCACCTCCCGCTCCGCCTGCTGCGTCGTGTCCGACTCCTGCTGCTGTGCCGCAGCCTGGGGGGGGGGTTTGGAAGAGAGAGATGCCTGTGAGCAACTTGCAGCAGCATTTCCATCCCTTGGGTGCCCCGATGTCAGTGCCAGGAGGTGTCAGCTCCACTGGCTGTCACAAAAACCTGCTTTGTGGGCAGAAAGCCGTGAGCTCACCTGAGCCCGCCGTACTTACCGCTCGCAGGGTCAGCAGCAGGTTGGTGTAGGAGAAGAGGATCAGGCTGAGGGGCATCACAAAGCAGGTGACAAACAAGGCCAGGATGTAGCTGTTGTTGTTGCTGCCTCCTGTGTACCAGTTGGGCCCGCAGGAGGTTCTCAGACCTGGAAAAAAGTTTGGAAACAAGCCTAAAACAATGACGGGCTTGGAGAGGGGCTCAGTAATGGGCTCCAAAACAGCCAACGGTGTCCCCTGCTGAGTAATGCCACCCAAGCAGCTCTCACTTTTCCTGGAAAGCAGCCCCTACAGAAGCAGGTTTTGGCTGGCTGCATGCTGGATGCTGCTCTGAGAGCTCCAGCAGCCAGAGCAGGTCCTGCAGTGGGCAACTTCCAAAGAACAACCTCCCAGGGAGGATTATTGAGCAGCAGGAGATACTAACACTATAAATTCCAGCACAGGCACTCTCCAGCTACTCTGTGCTTC
>JAWWLV010000053.1:3130396-3150856 GCA_035041135.1 Platyrinchus mystaceus
AGGATGGCCAGGGACCACAGCCCCACGATGCCTGGGGGGAGAAGGAGGGGTTGTGTCTTAGGGAGAGGCTCTGCTGCCGACGCCAGGATGTGGTAGATGATGGTCTAAAGCTGTTCAAGTAAATATGGTTCTAACAAGAATTCGGATGTTTTTCTTACAGCAGGGAGAGCTACGAGGATATTTGGCCCTTAAAGATGAAGTTGGCAATGGGTGCCTGTGATGCCTTGGGGTTGCCACCACAGTTTCTCCACAGGAGTGCCCTTGACAAAAGGTTTTGTGCAGTTTCATGTCCCTGGTGCAGCCTCACCCACAGGTGTGCTGACACAGCAGCCACAAAAAATACACCAAGCAGAGGTTCCTCGTGTGCCCAAGTGGCATTCCCTCTCTGTGAGGACCAAGACAGAGCATATGGTGACCTGGCACAGCCAGCCATCTACCTGACCCTTCCCTGTGCTAAAGAAGAGCTGAAGGACACGAGTTTTACCACATGAAAGCAGGGCTGACTTTCGGCAAAACATTCCCAAAGCTCTTTTGCTCGAGGCAAAAGCACCAGCCAAAGACCCAGGCAGGTCTCCAGGTCCCCGCCCTTACCTGTGAGGGAGACCATGAAGCCCTCCAGCTCACAGAGGTGTTTGCCCAACACGAAGAAGCCGCTGATGTTGTTGGAGAGGCTGACGGAGCTGCCGCAGAGCGTCACCAGCAGGTCGGCCACGGCCAAGTTCACCAGGATGTAGTTGAGGGGCGAGCGGAGCTTCTTGTACCTGATGGAAACCACGATGACCAAGCCGTTCACGACCGAGGCAGAGAGCACGACGAGGCCCATCAGCACGGCCACCGACAGGTACATGGCCCGTGGGGCCTGGTGGGGCCACTGGGGGCCATCAAAAGGCCCCGGGGTCCCGTTATTTGGGGGCTCCTGAGAGCTGTCGGAGGAGTACATGGGGCTTCTGGAGCTCCACCTGGTGCAGGTGACCCTCCCCAAAAGCAAAGCCTCTTTATAGAGCAGGAGGGTCTGACGTGCCCCAGAGCAGCTTTGCATCCAAATACCTTAAGCTTTATTTTAATCTGAAGGGTTTGTGCCCCCCCCCCCCTTTTTTATAATCAGCTCTTTATTCCGGAGAGGATAAAGACTGACTTAAACAAAAATCTGATGACTGAACAGAGCATCATTTAATTGAGTAAATATTTTTTTCCTTGTGCTTTCCAGCTGTCTTTTCCTGTAAGTGTGACCCCTGCCCAGGCTTGACACCTGGGACTGGATGTAATTCCCCATGCCCTGGGTTTGCTGGGCTGCAGGCAACTATATACATATATACACATAAATATATAAAAATGTACTATACATACTACATTGTATTTTCTTTCTCTCTCCATATATATGTATTTATTTATCTATGCATTTATACATGTAGTGTATATATACTACATTGGGCCAAGCAGCCCCCAAAGCTCTGGTTTAAAACCATCTCCCATTCCCCCAAATCCTTGCCAGACCCCAAAATCAAAAGCTGCACCACCAGCATCAACTTCCTTTTTTTTTTTTTTTTAACCTTTTTATTTTCGGTTCTCATTATAAATATTAACAAATCTGACAAAAAGTACACGGATAGGTAATACTGAAATACAAAAAGTCTTTCAGGATGCAGGTAAGGACGGTTTCTGCAGCCTTCACATGGTAGCAAAACATTGGTATCAAACATTTCACGAGGCCTGGCATGACAACCACCAACTCTGCATGCAGCTGGGATGGATGGACAGAGTGCCTGCTTAGAAAAGACTGGGATACAAAGTGAAGGAACCCACACACACACATGTCCTACTCCACCTCAGGCATAAACCAGTTTCATAGCAAGATATGCCGGAACAAATGATGGTTTGAAAGGAATTTCGCAAGAAAAAGGGAGGCACAGCCAACCTGGTGCTCCTGGAGCTTCCCTTGAAGCTCAGACTCAAACCAGGTTTTAAGGTGCTGGACCAGAAAGGATTACTGGGAACATGGGACTGGACACGCTGCCAGCATTCAAATAGAATCCATGCATATCTGTAGAACGCATTACAAATATTGAGTTATTAAAAAAACCCCTAGGAAGCTTGGTTTCTTTTATCCCCCCCCCCCAATATCAAACAAGGTGTACCACGATCGTCACTTTGAAAAGTAAACGCAGGTTTCCAGAGATCCCACTGTTTTCCAAGAAAAAAAGAAGTCAGCAACACGCTCATGTGCATGCACAGGGCTTGGAAGCTGAAGGTAATAGAGACCTGTGGGGAAAGAGCAGCTCTTCCTAAGAAATCATGGTTTAAAGGCTTCAAAAATTTTGGGAAACGTGCATCATTTCATAGAAAGTTTTAGCTCATCCCTCTGGGTGTCCAGCGGGGTGAGGATGCAGAGACAGGCCAAGGTGGATCACAGAGGATGAGATCTGGGATTATTATTACTATTATTATAATATTATTATATTATTACTGTGCCATACACAGTAATGTTTGGTTTGGATGCTGTTTGAGGCAGAAAATGGGCCAACCTGACAGCCGTGCCAGAGCCGAGCATCTCCACAAGCATCATTCCAGCTCAGCCCCGAGGCTCAGCATCTTCACTGGGTTTTATTTAATGGCATGAATTGGAAAAGGATGAATAAGGGAGAAATGATAGAAAAAATTTAGCCTGAAAACTGGCTTTGCTGGGAAAATAGCTGTGCTGCTGCGTGGCTCCGGGCGGGAAGGCATGGTTTCATTAGGAGAGCGGCGGCTGCCGATCCCGGGGAGCAGGAACAGCCAGGGGCTTCACTGAGCCTTTTATTTTGCCTCCCAAATGTGGAGCTGCCCAATCCCAAGAGGGAAACCGTGGTCTGCACAGCTGACAGTGCTGACTTCACATGAGTTATCGGAGAGGACGAGCACAACACTCCTGGAAGAACAGCAAACGCTCTTTCTTCCAGGTTATCAGGGACACAATCATTCCAACAGAGGAGATTTAAATGCATAAAAGACTGTTTAGGCCCAAAACCACAGAGACTCGACAAACCACCAGGGATATGGCACAATTTCGCCTTGAGAGAACAGTTCCAGGTTTTAGTGAGGCCTTTTTGCCGATGCTGGACACACGGACGCAGACGGACGCATTCATTTTTGCCACTGAATTGCAAGGCAGCGAGAAGGTAACTCAGTACAGCCAGGATTGGGAGAGGAGCCAGACTGCAGAGCATGCAGGCGTGAGGTGTCCGTGTGTGTGTGCACACGTGTGTGTGTGTGTGCACACGTGTGTGTGTGTGTGTGCACGTGCATGCTCGTGTGAGCGTGTCAGGGTGCAGAGAGGCGTTTTGGAAAAGCCTCGGGAGAGCCGGGACGGGCCGAGCGGAGCGAAGCGCCGCTGCCTTCTCCCCTTGGGAAGGGTCTCCCTGCAGCCAGGCCGTGCCGTGGGGTCGTCCCGCTCTGCCGGCTGCCCCGGTGCCGCGATCCCCCCGTGTCCAAAGCCGTAGAGGAGAGAAGTCCAAAGGCCGTGGCGGAGCCGTGGCCGCCCGGGAGCGGCCCCGTGGAGCTCAGTCGCTGAGGACGGCGCCCGGCAGCTCGTTCGTTAGCGTGTGCCAGCGCTCGATCTTCTTGTCCTTGTTCTTCAGGCAGTCGAACCAGTGCTTCAGCCGCTCGCCTTTGGCATTAATTCCCAACACCACTCCGCCTTGGGAGAGAGACAGAGAGAGGGAGAGAGGTGAGGTGGGAGCATCAGCCCTGCGAGGGATGCTGAGGGATGCAGGGGATGCCCAGGTGACGCTGGAGGATGCAGGATGGAGCCAGGGCATGCACCATCCTCACAGCATCGGATGCCACGGCCTGATGTGACACACAGGCAACTGTAGCCCATCTTCCCCGCCCCCCTCATGGCTGGGAGCTGGGCCCTGTCCCAGGCAGCTTGTTCCTATGCCAAGGGCTCACTGCAGTCGCAGAGGCTGTCAGAGATACCGGGCACTTGTTAGTGATAAATCACAGTGACCTGGAGCAAAATCACAACAAGCCCAGATATCCAATAGAGAAAAATGAAACCTCCCTGTTAAACCCGTTATTTTGTTCAGAGGAAGAGATCTGAAAACAGAAGGCGATAGGGAGATGCATCTTTTCCCTGCTTGGGTGGTCCTTGCACGGGGGATGTCCATGTGGGAGAAGAGGCTCAGGTGCAGGACAGGGGTAAAAGCAGAACCAAAACCCAGCAAGAATGAATGTGGGGATGGAGAAGTGCAGAAGAGCAGCAGATGAAAAAATAAGAGGCACAGACAGTGAAAAAAGAGACCTTCTGGAATGCCCCACTCACCTATGAAATCGTTTGATTTCCCAATATCATAGTCCCACACAGTGACTTCCAAGGTCTTTTTTGCCAGGTCGCCGTGCTTTATCTCATAGCAAAACTCCTGGGGGGGAGCGGAGACAGCTCAGGATGAAACAGGAGCTGGGGCTGCCCATCCTCCTCCTCGGGCTGCTGCCCTTTGCCACCCACAGGGAACCCAACCCCGACCCCCCACATAGTGACTAAGGTGTTGTTTCTATCTTTTAAGTCTGAGGACTGAGAACAGCCCCTCTTTGAGAACCACAACCATCCCAAACCCACCTCGTTGAACTCGGGGTTCAGTGTTTTCTTCTTCACCGCCGTCTTGTGCTTTGATTTCTTGTCCTCATCTGGTTTCAAGTATCTGCAACAAGAACGAAGCAGCCCCATCACACGAGGGTGCTGAGGAGGGCAGGATGCCACAGGAGGACCAGATCCCCATGGAGGCAGGATGAGGTGGGCAGCTGAGTCCCATGAACCTGTGGCTCTCTTTTCCCTGCTAAAACATTGGGAATGCCTGGGAGGAGGCAGAATTTCCTGACCTTAGCACAAGAGAGTTGCGGGCTGCAGAAAGCACTGATTATCCCATCTCCAGTCCCTAGGGGACACTGGCACTGCACACGTGCTCCCAGCTCCCAAAACCAATCACTCCCCACCCAGTCCCAGTCCAGACTTGGGATTCTGCTGCTGGTCTGCTCATCCAGAGTCTCTCCAGGAGACAGGAAGCACATGCAGCGTGGAAAAGGGAGCAGGAGTGAACCTGGCAACTGCAGCTTCAGGCACCCCTGTTCCCTGTGGATATTCTGTAGCACAGCAGCAGGGCTGGAGAGCAAACAAGATTAAAGTGTCATCAAGCAGAGAGGGCACCTGAAATCTGGGCCAGAGCAGAGTCAAATCATTATCGTTTTGTGCTGGTGCTGTGCCTTTAAATATCAGTTCTGCTTCCTTGTTACACTTTCCAGATCTTGCTCTTAATTAAAAAATTAGGGCTTGCACTGAGAAGCATCACTTCTCTATATGCTCTGATTCCAGCCCTGCAGATTCAGTCTCCTGTGGATGGCACCCAAAACCAGCTGAGTACAACAATGGGAATTGTGTTGCTCGTGGGCATTTAAAAAAGAGGGGATTTCTATACAAACACCTCCACCCCTAAAGAACAATTAAATAGGAAGGTCAAAGTGTCCTGCTGATAAATTCCATTACTGGGCTCCCACGTGTGGTTTATTCCAGTAGTTCTGCCTTAGATACTGTCCCTGAAAGTGCCCGAGTTTGGGTGAGTGCCATGGGAACAGGGATGTGGGATGGGCACAGGGAGGGCTGCTGGTCCTTCCATGCCACGACCACCTTTTCTTTGCAGAGAGTGAATGTGAAAAATACCATCCCCCGAAAAAAAAACAGGAGCTGCAGCAATCCAGGGCCTCACACCAGCCTGGCTGAGGCCTTCACCTTCCTCAGCATCTCTGGAAAGCCCCTGAGTGACACCAACTTCCCTGAATCACTTGGGTTAGGCTGAGTCAGCAGCCCATTGCAGTCATTTGAAGGACTGTACTTAATATCGCTGGTGTTTTTCAAAAGGAAGGTGCTCCCAGTCATTTACACTGGGAAGTGTCAGTGGGACCTGTAAATGTGCCCTCAGCTCTGTTAACAGGGCCCTGGAGCTGCCGGTGCCCTGGGTTGCCATTAAAGTCCTGTCTGACCTAATTACACACACACTGTAATTAGAGCTTTTCCCAAGTGCAGAGTGGTGGCTGGGAGCTGGGCTCTGAGCTGGGCTGGGAATCTCCTCTCCCTTGGGACCTGGGGAAGGGGGTGATTACCTGCCCATCCCCTGGGGCTGGAAGGGGGGGATGCCTGTGCCCCAACCCGTCAGCAAAACCCGACCGTACCGTACCTGTCTGCTTTGGGCCACCGACTCTGTCCCCAGGGCAACATCCCTGCCACAGACCCTCTCCTAGGGCAGAGCTGAGCCTGGCAGCGAGCACCACAGCCAGCAGCAGGGACAGCAGGATACCCCTTATGGCACAGGGCGGGCACAGCCACGCACCACCAGGCAGCTCCTGCACCCACCTCACCTGGGAGCGCTGCAAAATAATTGCCAGGGAACAGCAGCGCTCCGGGCAAACACAACCTGCTGCCGTGGCGCCCTCATTTGCATCTCCTAATGAGATCAATTAATTTCCACTAGAGGGAGAGGCGGGAGGGGACAGCACGGCTCGTGGCCGTGTGGAGCAGGACTCACGTTTTGACGTAGGGGTCGGAGTAGCCGTTGGCGTCCATGGCAGCCAGGTGGGCGCAGCGGATGATGCCCACCAGGAGCGCCTGCTTCTGAGAGCTGTACTTGAGGGAGATGAGGATCCGGCCACGCTCCTCCAGAGACTTGTCCTCTGTTTTATCTATCTGCAGGAGGGAATGCACCCGGTCTGGGAGCTGTTCTGCGGCCGGACACCCCCGTCCCCAGCGCGAGGGGCGCTCCCACAGTCCCGCAGTGCAAGCTGCTCCATCCACGGTCCCACGGTGGGGACGTGGCTCTGAACCTCCCACTCACCGGCAGCTGCTTCTCCAGGCAGATGTTGAAGTTTTTGGTCTGGTTGGGCTTCAGTTTCTTCAGCGGGATCCGTGTCTCCCCAATGAACTCGTTGTGGCGGAACTTGTCCTCGTCACAGACCGAGATCCTGCAACAGGCATGGGGTGAGCAGGGATGCTGGGGAGAGGGCAGGGGCTGCCCCACTGTACTGCAGGTCACCCCAGAGCGGGGACAAGGCCACTGTTCCCCAGCCCATTGACTGGGCACCTCCTTCTCAGGCAGCTGGAGGGCATTCAAGTGCTGCCACAGCCTGCCCAGGCTGGTGTGAGTCGGTGTCTAACGCGGGTCCCAGCCCAGGCACTGTTGGAAAAGCGACCTAAAAACATCCTAGTGGCTCTTCCATAAAACATCAAAGTCACTGGTGACTAAAGTAAAACTACTGAGCTGCCGCCAGCCCAGCTGCATTTTGCCCAGCCATGGAGGCTCTTCCTCAAACCACCCTCAGACTGTGCAGCCGGGAGAAGTGTTGCTCCCACAGAGCTCCCTCCCTCCCACCCGAGGGGCTCGGGCACTGCTCAGAGCATGGCAGCTCTCAGGGTGACCCTGGCTGCCAGTCTGGGGCACAGAGTGGATCTGCCACCTCCTCTCCTGCCATGCAGACAAGCCCATGAAGGATTTACGGCCCCAGCGGGTGGAAAGCATCACTCCTGAGCCAGGAGCAGCTCTCCCAGCCCCGCCGGGGTCCCGGGATGCATCCCAGTGACAGCAGTGGAGGGCAGTGATGGAGCTGAGCCAAGGCTCTTTTCCATGAGAAAGCTATAAATGCCTTTCCCTGAGCTGGCAGCTAATGAGTCATTTCTCTGCTGCTTCCCAGCCCGCTCTGGGCGTCAGGAGAGACGACAGAAGAGCAAAGTTAGTGCTTGCAGGGAGCCTTTGCTCGCTGCTCCTGAAATCCCAGAGGAGCCAGGAGGGTGGTGGCTGCCTTGAGGGACCAGCTGTTCCCCAGCAGTGCTGTCTGGACATGGTGACAGGGAAAGCCACCCCATCCCCCTCCAAAGGGAGCATCCAGCATCCTGCATCCTCATTGGAGACACACAAGGAGCAGCTGGGCTCCCTGCCCATAAAGGAAAGGCATTTCCCTTCCCTTACATTCTCCTTTCTCCTATTTTAGAAAATATTCCTACAGTACCTTCTCATCCTTTCACTACCTGCTTTTCTTCTCTTTCACCCACTCCTGTTGGTGTCCGTTTCCCACAGGTGACACCTCTGCCTCCAGGGATAACATGGGAAGGGGGGAAAGTAATTAAAGAGAAATAGTGTGCTGTGATCCCACCTGAGAGTAACTAATTGCACACCACACCTCCAGCCTCCTCAGCGCCTGGATGGCTTATCCATGGATGAGATATTTATAGATGGTTTATCTGGGGATAGTTTATGCATGGATGGTTTGTCCATGGATGGTTTATCTGTGGATAGTTTAGTGGCTTATCTACAGATAGTTTGACCACCCTCATGCTCACAAGTGAATAACAAGGAAGCAAGGAAGCCATGGGATGGCTCAGTGGCACGGCACAAAGATCAGGGAGCAGCAGAGGAAAGGGGTTTGGAAAAAAAAAAAAGGAAGCAGGAAGACAGGGAATGCTGCTCTCCAGAAAACTGTAGCTGGATGCAGCGTTACTATAGATACCCACGAATAAAACACCCCACTGCAACAGTAAAACCCTCAAAGAGGATCTCAAATGCAGGCACAATATTCCCTGTTTCCCTTCCTCCTCTTGCTTTTCTTTTAAAGAACAGGATGGGCAGAAAACCAGGAAGGAAACGCATGGAAAACTTCTGAAGTGGTGGCAGGGAGAGCATCTCCAGTGTCACACTGGGAGAGGCCACAGAGCCCACCAAGCCTCGTTTCACTGCCCACAGGACACATCTGTGTGTGATACCCAGAGGGGTTCAGTCAGGGTTTCATGCCAGCCCTCCCAGTGCCTCACTCAGTCCCCAACCCCAAACCCTCTGCTTGGCTGTGGTTTATCCCCACTGGGATGGTATTTTTAGCTCAGGCAGGCTGGCAGTGCCCTGGCCCATCAGTGAAGGCAGAAGCAGTGAGTCAGATGAGCAGGCAGCTCCAGCCCCGGCCCTCCCTTTGGAAAATGGCATAATGCAATTACACCAGCTTGAATTTTATTACGAGAAATCGATGTGATGGAATTTTTATGCCTTGGGTTAGAAAATCAGCTCCATGACAAACAGCACGAGACGCCTCCAGCAGCCTCCTTCACCTGCCATCCCATCCCGAGCTCGTAACTCGAGCACCACCCATCCCTCATCTCTCCCTCCCTCCCTCCTATCCCAATCCCTCCAGCTCAGCGTTTGGTTTGGTATCTTCATTCCAGGGCCCTGATCTTTAGGTTAAGGGCTGTGAAAATCACCTTGGAAGAAAACTAAGCAGCAAATGAACAATCACTGCTCATTAAACTTATTCTGCCTCCTACTCAGCCCGGGCTCCTGGGTTACAGCCCTGACTCACCACGCAGCTCCAGCAGCCCCGCTCCGCTGACTCACGGGTTCTGCTCTCACACACGTTCCTCTGGCCTCTTTCCCAGTGTGGAAAGGGGAAATGGGGGTCAACAAGGACCCTTTTCCACAACACACACACATGCAATAGGCAGCAGAGCCTGAGGACGCATCCTCCGTGCCCAAGATCCCTTATGGTCCCTACAGTAACGTGGCTCTCAATGAGGAGAAGACGTGCAGGTGATGCCGGCTTGGCTTAAGGACAGGCAGCACCAGGCAAGGAGGGAAAACAGCAGAAGTCTGCATCTGGGAACCGTCCAGCTCTCCAAAAAACAAAAGGAGGATTCAGTGCTGGGCTCCATCACAAAATGCCTCAGAGTGTGAGCACAGAAACCACAGAGAAGTGAGACACAATTACAAGGGCACCTGCAGTTCTGAGCAGACCCCATTCAGCACTTCCAGAGTAAAGCGATTCAGGACCCCAAACCTCGAAGCATCTTCACTATGCCTATTAGTCCTGATCAAATACTATTTTCTGAATAATATATATAATGAGTCATGATGTTTGTCAAACACATGATTAAACAAAGAATTCCTGGCATTTGTGGGCTAGCTGAGTATGATATGAATAATGCATCACTTTGCCAATATATCTGGATACGAATAATTGTATCCAATATCTGGCCAGCTCTGATATTTATTATGAATACAATTTATTTATTGCATATTACATGTATTATTTAAATGTAGGCAATTGTATTCTGCCTATTCCAATTTCCCCTGCAGCATTTCTCTGCCTCCCCCTGACATGCACCTTGGCTTCCCACCACTGGACAGAGCTTCCAAACTGCTGCCACACGGTCATGCATGGAGCCCAGATGGGAGTGGGGACTGTGGGGTGGGATTTCCCTTCTCAGTGCTGCCAGGGGACCTGCCCCCCAAGCCCATCCATCCGTGCACTCGGAGTCCAGCGCCTTTCACACGGCTCTGAACTTGCTTTCTCCCAGGCTGGTGGGTGGTTTTATCCCTGTTAAGCCTTGGGCTAGACTCAGGGATATTTAATTCAATGAATGGATGAGACCTTTCGAGATCCTCCCACCTGCTGTGCTTCATGAAATCCAAAGTATCTGGTGTTATTTGAGGGGGTTGATTCATTAACAAAATCCTGCTTGCCAGCACAATCAGCTGGGCTGCCTTCACCTCTCCTTCACCCTGGGGGTGGCCCTGCTTGGGGAGGTGAACCCTGGTGGCTCTCGGGGTCTGTCACTGCAAAGCCACTTGACCAGTTTGGACAAGGGGGCTCAGGAAAGAGGGAATCCATTACCCAACTCTCCAGGATGTCCCTACTCCAGCTGCTCTAGCAAATGCCCCTTGACCCCTTGAAGAGAGCTGCAGGCTCTGGCAAAGTGCCCCTTTCCAGCACCACCCCACCAATCCATGCTGGACACGTCCCCACCAGGAGCCCAGGTGGGCAGGAAAGATTTCTGGGTGCTTTTCCAGCCCTGCAGGCAGCGGGGAGGCGAAGGCTGGCGGCAGCTTTGATCTCCACCGTTATTTTCACATTAAAGAGACTTTGCAATCCACATTCCCTGCCCCTCCCTGGATCTCTGCACCGGGGAGGCTCCCAGGGAACTGGTCACCGCCCAGACCGAGGGGAGCATCACTCATGCTCTTTCAAGTACCACCAGCTGCCTGGCAGGAGCCTCGCCTGATCAGCACAGGGAAAATCAGCGCCTTCACCGCTTTGAAGTTGGCTTTTCCTGACGGAGAAGGAGATATTTTGATGAGGAGATGCATGAGAGAAGCAAAGCACCAAAGATAGGACAATACATGGCATGGGAGATGCTTCCTGCAGGAAGCGGCACTGGGAGAGCGAGGGGCCGTCGCCACTGGTGTCGTGGCGAGGCTCATAGAAGAGAAACAGCTCAAGCCACACCAAAATGCTCAAAGATGGTCAGTTTAGATTGCAGATTAGGAAGAAATTCTTCCCTGTGAGGGTGGTGAGGCTCTGGCACAGGTTGCCCATAGAAGCTGTGGCTGCTCCATCCCTGGAAGCGTCCAAGGCCAGGTTGGAAGGGGCTTGGAGCAACCTGGGCTAGTGGAAGGTGTCCCTGCCCATGGCAGGGGGTGGAATGAGATGAGCTTTAAAGTCCCTTCCAACACAAGCCATTCTGTGATCACAGCCCTTCCCCAGGGAGAAGCAGCTCCCAGGGCCCTGAAAAGGTGGGGCTCGAGCCCTCCTGCTCCCTGTTGCCTTCCAGCAAACAACTCAGCCGAGCGTCTCCCTACAAACTGATTTCCACGCTTGAGGAGGCTGAAAACTTCAAAGCCTGGAGTGAAAAAATACCCACCAATAATAATAATAATAACAAACCAGAGGCTTTCCAGCCCCATCAGCCTGCAGCACTTTCAGCATGACTAATGTTTTCCAAGCGAAATAATAATCCATGGCTCTGAATTTCCCATCTCTATGCACATTGCAGACAACAGGTGGGCTCTGCCCCGGTTCACCTCTGAGCAGGACCTTTTAAAAGACAGATTTGTGCTCCTGTCATGGGGAAAATCACAAACTCCCAGGGCACCTGCAAATGAGGAGGGTAGGATTCCAGCCACGGAGCTGGCAAAGCCCTGAGTCCTTGGAGCAGGATGCAAAATCCTCCTTTGTTTGACAGCAGATCTTACAGCAAATCCTGCAGCGCAGTCCCAGATCAGCGCAGTGATGGAGCAGCTGAGGCTGCCCAGCACCCCCCCAAGCAGGATCTGTCCTCAGGATCAGGGTCACTCCCTGCCCTCACCCAGGTGGGACAGAGGGCAAGACATAAAAATCTTGCCATTCACAGGCGTCTGCTCCCTGCAGAGCATCACTTCCAACCTCACCCCGTCCCACCACTCCATCCCTGCCCACCTCTAGCCCCACACAACCTCTCCCAGCCCCTGGGAGATGCTGCCAGGAGATGCAGAATGCACAGAGACTGAACCAAACCAACAGAATAGAACAAATACAAACACTCTTTGTTTAGTTTGACAATAATTCACAGATGCCTCCAGCTTTCTTCCAAAAAAGCTCAGCCTCGAAAGGGCCCTAGAACTTGCTTGGGGAGATTTTCTCAGCAAGACAAGACCACAAAGCCTTAAGACGTTCCCGTGAGAGCTGGGCACGAAGAGGTTAAACCCAAACACCACCACCTCTGCAGGCAGGAGCCAGCCAGTGAGTTATGAAGTTA
Organism: Platyrinchus mystaceus; assembly: GCA_035041135.1. Classification (NCBI taxonomy): domain Eukaryota; kingdom Metazoa; phylum Chordata; class Aves; order Passeriformes; family Tyrannidae; genus Platyrinchus; species Platyrinchus mystaceus. The sequence continues at coordinate 3,142,968 of JAWWLV010000053.1, forward strand.
ATGACAAAGCAGGAACATGCCCCTCGCTGGTTATTCCAGCCCAGGCTGCCTGTAAATCACGCGCCGGTCACCGCGGGGGTGATGGATGAGTGCAGGGCACGCACACAGGCTTTGGCTTTGGTGGGTGAGAACTCTGCCCTGCCCTGCCGTGAGCAGCACCAGGAGTCTCCTGTGGGGTTGGGTTATGTTCCCCCCAGCACTGGGCTCAGCACCCCCTTCGCCCCCCGGGCCCTACCGCAGGGTCTTGCGGATCATGTCCTCGTCGGTGATGCCGTAGTAGGTGAGCGTCTCGTTCCAGGTGGGGTTCAAAGTGTTGTGCAGCGTTTTAGTTCTCAGCTTATTCGCCTGGAAGAGCAAAGGAGATTGTGGTCAGTGGGAAGCAAGCCCCAGGAGGTCATTTGGGCAGGGGGAGAGGAGAAAAGGAAGCCCAGTTTGGAGATGAAGGGGCAATGGGTGCTGTCATCCTTCTGCCTGAGCACTGTAACCCAGCCAGTCCTCTGTGGGGTGGCCAAGTCCACCCCAACTGCAGCAATAACCAGAGGGGCAGAGACACAGCAACTCGCTGATTTGCAAAGCAATCCAACCCCACATCCCGCATCCTGGAAACAGCCAGCAAAACGGGAACCTTGGCAGAGCGCGGAGCGGGGACGGGCATTTCATTTATGCAGTAGGAGAGATCGAGAGAGAGGGGAAAGAAAAAAAGCCTTTTCAGGTTCATTAAAAAATACCAATTTGCTGTTCTGGCTGTTTGTTTGCATTCCCACTCCCAGCACAGCTCCCGATCCTGCCTGACTCAAAATAACTTCCTTGATACGCGTTTTGTCAGCACCGGCAACTCCTTCCAGCGTCGCAGCTCTGCAGAGTGGGAGGATGGGGACAGCAGGGCTTGTGTTCCTGGCATTGGTGGGGCATCCTGGCACACACCCACTCCCCAGATCAAGGGACATTAATCTGCTTACTCCCTGAGATCCCTGTTTCTCTTGGGACAGGGGGAGAGCAGGAGCAAAGGTCTGAGGCTGCATATGGGGCTTCCTCACCAGCCCCCAGCCTGGCACAGCCTGGCAGAGCAGCAATTTTCCCTCTAATTAGGTGTCAGACAGCTCAATCCCTGCCTCAGCTGCTGCTGGGCCTAAGGAACTCTCAGGACATCAACACCTCGTCTAGTGGGTCTTTATGGGAAGTTGCTACATTCCCCACCTGGGGTTCAGCAGCCCTGAGCTCAATGTGAGCAGCTAAATGCAAAGCACCGGGTGAAGAACTCGCTCTTGCAGCATGAGGGGGGTCACTTTGTTGACATGTCCTTCCCACACCAAAAGCACCCCAAACACACGACCTTTTCCAGATCAGCTGGAGGTGGTCACCAGCTGGAGCTGCCAGTGCAGCAGAACCACTGAGGGATGGTTCACTCCCGACGTGTTGTGTAAAGCAGCTGCTTGCTCTGGGTTTGATCCCTCAGAGATACAGAACACCTCTGGAGTTTGTGCTGTGCTCTCTTGCATTTCCAAAGCCATTTCTGACTCTGAAATAAACCCATGCCCTGTCCAGCGCTGTGGAGCTGCGAAACACCCAGTGCCAGGTCAGGAGGAGGATGCCCTGGAGCAAGGGGGGATGCCCCAGGAGCTGAGTGGGATGCAGGGGCAGGGACTCAATCAGCAGCAGCATCTAAAGCCCTGCAATGCCAATGGCTTTTCCACCACTCAGGCAGGAGTTGGTTTGCAGGAGGAGAAGCTGCCAGCCTGGCTGTGCACGGGCACCAACCCTGCTGAGCCCATCCCCACGTGCCCAGTGACAGTGATGCAAACCAAAGGGGACTGCAGGCAAGTGCCCTCATTTATGGCCTCCTGTCACCTTTGATTTAATACCTTGTCTGCCTCAAATCTTTCCTGACTTTGTAAAGTTGCTTCAATCGAGGCACTTTATTGTACCAGGTTCCATCTCACATCTATTTTATCTCTTTCCTCGGTGATATTGGGTCCACCACGCCAGGCTCCAGCCCAAGCAGCGGGATACGTATCAGACAGGGAGTCTAAAGCCTGCTGAAGGGTGACAAGGACAGCAGGGAAAGCACCCTGATGGCACCCACTGCCTGCTCAGACCTGTGGGTACCATATCCTGGGGCTGGGGCTCTGGGGGTCAGGAAGGAAAGTGGGTTTAGCCACGGGGGTGACATGATGGGCATCACCCAGCAGCTAACGCTGCCCTGGGCGAGGGACATGAGTTAGATTAGAGGAGCTGAGCTCTGGGAGTGCCTTTTTCTCCCATCTGGAATGACTCAGTAGTCAGTAACCAGCTCACGTGGAGGGTTGAACGGGGAATGAATTCCAGCCCTGCACGGGGAATGAATTCCAGTCCTGCTTCCCACAGCTCCGCCACAGGTGGCTGAGAGCCCAAGACTGGGACAGAAACACCTGAGGGACTCGGGGACAGTCCTGCTGCTGGAACACCTGTACAGGAACATCCAGCCCAGGACACACCCGTGATCCCTCCAGACCTGCTCACCTCTCCCAGGGCAGATCCGGACAGTGCTGTTTGGAATGTGGGAGCAAGGACAGGGTCCCCCCACGGCTGCTCTGGGCTTGTGGAGTCTGCAGCTCCTGCACTACCCTCAGCTCAGCGCTCCCCTCCTGCCTCTCCATCACCTCCAGCAGAAATGCTAATCAATGCATTTGCAAAACATGGAAATGACAGATAATATCGCTGATGAAAGCGCTCCCGGCTCTCCTAATTCCAGGGGAACTTGAAATGTGGTTAAAAACTCCCTCTACCGCCCTGAACATTATGAATTAATTCAACTGAACCGTAACAAGTAAATATACCTCCCCAAAAAAGGTCTTTCTTTTCGTGTAGAATAGGAGTGCAATTAATATTCATAACACATACGTTTAGCATTTAAATTCCACATCCCCATCAGTTACACCAGGCTCTCACCACATATCAATATCTTTAATTACTCTTCTCTCCAGCAAGCACTGAACCTAAGGAGATGGAAATATTTCCCTTATGATTTATACTCTGTTTTATTATGATCTGAGGGGTTTAAAATGCAAAATAAAAAGGGCAAAAAAAAATTAAAAGGGTCTGGTTTGTTTATAGCTTCAGATTGTTTCACTTGGTGCTTCCCAGGGGCTCCTGGAGAGCAGCATTTGCATCCCCTGCTCCCAAGATGAGGAGTCAGGGATGGCACCTGACTCCCAGGCAGTGGTTTCCCAGAAAGGTATTTTCTACCCCTATAAGGATGGATTTAGCCCCAATTCTTACTTCCTGCTCTCTCTGAGGACTTTTAACTCAAGAGACAGGCAGGAGGCTCAAGGCCCGGCTGCAGCAGCCCCTGGGTGAGCAGGTTCTCCCTGGGGAACCTCCTGGGTCTGATTTCCAAGGAAAAGGCACAGCCCCAGGAAGGGAAGGAGAAGTGAAAAGGTGTCTCACCTTACTGGCTCCGGGAAGCAAGTGCAATTTGACGTAAGGATCAGCCAATCCATTATGGTCCATCGGCTTCAGGCCCTGGAGAGGGAACAGCAAAAAAAGCAGGAATCAGGATAACAGCAGGATGCTGGGCAGGCAGGGTGGCTGCACTGAGCCCACCCACCAATGCCTGGTCCATGGAGTAATTGCATTTCCTCAGGCTTGGGGGAAGGAGGGGAGCATGGCTGCTGCAGGATCCAGGCTGGGCAGCAAAGCCACAGATGCTCAGCATTCCAACACCATCTGTGGAGCCGAGGAGAGGCTGTGGGAAGCTCCTTACCTGCACTTGGCATCGGCCACCAGGCACCACTCCACTCTCCCAGCAGCCTGACTCTGCCATCCTCACCACAATTAATTTGGGGGTTAAGTAAATCAGCACAGCGACTTCCGAGGTTTGAAATTACAGGGTTTTGTCATTTAATAATTGCTTATGAGCAAACACACACCTCTGCTGTTGTGGTGCTACTTCTAAGCGCTCCCAGAAGGTGTGGTAGGACCTCCCTACTCCGTGTTATTAAGGCACAGCTGAAGGAAGAACAGCTTCAGGCCAGTGGGAGGCTGGTGCCAGCTGAATGCTGTGGGGTTTGCAAGGAAATCTGGGGGTACCAGAGCACAGACACAAGGAAATACTCGCTGCAGCCAGTCCTGATGGATTTTATACAACACCCTCACAGCTCTTAAAGGATGACGTGGATCATGTTTGTTACAGCAATGCTCTGGAGCTGATCCTGCTTTGGGCAGAGGGAGGACACAAGCTGTGCCTCTGTTCCTCTTCTAAACAACCTGAAAATTATCCAAGGGCGATGCACAAACCCAGCCCAAAGCCATAACTGCACAGACTGCATGGAGACAGACTCCACAGGGCAGGGAAGCAACTAAGGAGCATGAAAAATGGAGCCTAATTTTCACCAGTCCTAAGCAGAAATGAGAATGGCTCCATCGTGGAAGTCCTTGGATTGTTTCCAGCCTGGCTGTGGGATCCCTGCAGGAGTTATTGCTGGGCTGGCTGAAGGCTATTCTGTGCCTGGATCAGAGGAGGGTTTCTCTGCAGAAGTATCCATCCAACCCTGGCTCCAAACTGGGCAGGGAGATCAGGCTGGGTGATGATAAAGACTTGTCACACCTTTTTTTTGTGATAAGCAGAGTACTCACTGCCTGGATAATGAGTCCCTGCAGCTGCCAGGGATCCACCTGGCAGGAAAGCATTTGTATGGACTGCTGGTGGAACAGCTGTGGGCAATGAAAATGTAATCATTAAGGCCTGGATTTGGGCAAATCAATGAGGGAAATTGTTTTCATATTTCACATGTATGGAATAACTCACTCAACCTAACCCACAGTGCCACAGCAGCTTTTTGGGATGCCCTATCCCACCCCTGAGCTGCACAACCTGGCCAAGGGTGCAGGATGTTCCTGACCTTGGGAATGTCTGATTTGGAGCAAGGCTTCTGCTTCAGAGACAAGCAAGCTGCCCTGAGGCAAGGGAGGCCAAATGGTGCCCAGGAAAGAGGATTTTGCTTCTAAAGCAGAGCCAAAAGGATAAAAATACCAGCAGTGAATGGAGGTGAAATGTCTCTGCTTTAACTGCAGCCTGTGGGGTGATGTCCCTGTCCCAGCAGACACTGAGGATGGGGGAAGGTGGTGGTACTGGTTGTGGCTCCACGGGCAGACAGGGCAGGAATGGGCTGGATTGTCCCCAGACTCCAGAGGGGATCACCTACACAGTCCACTCACAGTGACCCAGGCTCTCTCCCCAGTGACCCAGGCTCTCTCCCCAGTCAGAGGTGCCCACCTGCCCAGTGCTGCACAGCAAATGGAATCAGAAACAAGCAAGCAGATTCCCATGAAAATGGATGGAGAAAGACAGGCAGCTCTGTAATTCACCCATCAATTCAGCTCAATTAAATTACCTTCTGAGGAGGCTATTAAAGGTTTTTTTAATAGATGTGCTATGGAAGATGGAGTGACAGGAGCCTGGAAAATAGCTCCTAATGTCACGTCTACCTCCCTCCCATGTCACTCGATATGTGTTTAGCACACAGCTGAATTTAACAGGGCTCTGCCCTGCAAAGCTGCTCCCGTGGGAGCTCATCCCTCCCACAGGGAGGACCCACGGGGTGACCAGTACCTGTGTGGAGGGATTGCCAGCCTAAAGCTGCCCCGAGAGAGCTGAAAGGAAAAGGACAACAAGTCTCATGGAAGCAGAGACTCCCCTTGGATCCATCCAGGGCACCTCCCTGGCTCCAGCCAGTCCTGCTGCTGGGACTGATTTATGGTGCTGTGCACCACAGCACAGGCGATGGAGAACAGGCTAAGTTTCATCTTTTCCCTTCCTCTGCCCAACCCCAAAATCTCTGCTGCAATCCTACAGAGACCTCCAGCTCCCTGCATCCCAGCCTCTGCCAGCTGCTCTCCGTGCCAGTGACATTTAGCTAATCAATAGGATTTAATTACAAGTTGGGCTAATCGGGCTGCCGATTAACGCCACGCTGGAGGCACGCAGCAATCACAGGAGATGGATTCATTCCATCAGTCACCCCACAACAAGCTGCCTGCCCGCTGAGCAGGATACTCACTGCCCAAAAACCGGCCTGGATACCTCCCAGGCCAAGGCATCCCATTCTGAAATGGGGCAAACTGCGCTTTGACAGCCCAGAGGAGACAACACACACACAGCTTCAGGAATTTCCCTGCAGTGATAAATATTTATGACTCAATCCATAAGTAATGCTCAGTGCATTACTGCTGAGACCTCCAGCACTCGCTTCTGTTGGAAGGGAGGGAGCTTCCAAATGCTCGGTGGGGCGGAAACTCCCGGGTGTTTTCTGTCCAGTGGCGCAGGGAGAGCAGCCCAAGGATGCTCCCATGGGCAGCAGCTGCCTGGCAAGGCCTGCCTGGGGCCAGGAGCTTCTTCACCACTGCCATACAACCCCTTGAGGCTTGTCCTGGGCATCTGCCTCCCAAAAGCAGGAGACCAATGAAGCCACAGGGTAGCACAGCCCATTGTGACTGTGCTGCCACACGCTCTTATAGATCCCATAGGTCCTGTGATTCTGTGATCCCCCTATAGCAGGTTATCCTCTTGCTCCATGGAGCAGGTCGGGTTTTGAAGGACTGAGCAGCCTGGGCACCTGCACATTCACTGAAGCAGTCTCCACCCCATTTTTTTAAGGGGGTGATGCCCAGAGCATCCCAGCTCTTTCCCACACATAACAGTACAGATCAGCACAACCTCAGGGGAGTTACCCATGGTCTGTGTAGGGCAGCAGGTGAGTGGGGAAAGCCCTCCTGCCAGCCAGGCACACAGCTGTTCCCACATTCCAGGAGTGAGCTCCCATAATGCCCTGATTTATTCTCCTATTGATCCGAGCTGAGCTGCAAGGTGTCTGAGTTCAGCCAAGCCTGAAGTGTGACAGGCAGAGTATGGCAGGGCTACTGCCAGGACTGAGAGCCATTAGTGTGAGGTGGCCACACTGCCTGCTCCTGCCTGATCCCACCTGATCCTCCCTGATCCCACCTGATCCTGCCTGATCCCACCTGATCCTGCCAGCACAGGGTCCAGAGGGTGGCACAGTGGCTACCTGGAAACTCCCAGCATCTCGCAGATCCTGCTGTGAACCTACACCAAGAAACACCTCAGATGTCTCCCAGGCACAGCACCAGGACAAATTCCAACATGACTATCCCAGCCTCCTGCACAGTACAGCAGCTGATGGTTGCAGAGCAGGAAATTGGTGGTGGAGCACAACAGGTTGGATTGAACCTGCTGCCGGTGCCTCCAAGAGCCTGCTCCCCTCTTCCTGCTCCCCTGGAGCCGGTAACGGGACTTGTGAGGGACATCAGCAGACAGAAAAGTGCTGGAGATTAAAATAAATGGAGAGAAGCAAAAGGATCTAAAGGGAGAGAGAGGGGTTGTTTGGGGTTATCAGAGAGAGAGGAAAACATGTCTCGCATGGCTGAACAGTCCAGGTTTTAACGGCTGCTGGCAGCAGCTGAGGCTCCAGGAGCTGCAGGAGCTGGATATATCCTAAGGGCACCGTTCCCAGAGGGCTGAGACAGGTACCCAGGACACCCAGCCCAGGTGCAAGGGCAATGCACGTCCCAGCCCTGCTGGGGCTCGTGTGTGTGGCCCTGGCACTCCCCCATCACCTCCTCTACAGCACTACTTGTAATATCTACACAGCCGGCGCCGGCTCCCACCGACGGCAGCCGGGGCCTGGCCCTTACCTTTCTGTAGTCAAGTTTTGGCAGCTTTCCCCAGGCGAGAGATGAAATGAGAGTGAGCAGATGGCAATGTAAATAAAAGAGAAAAATGGGAGAATGAGAGCAGAATGGAAATGAACAGGGCTCGAGTTGCTTGAATGCCAGGGTGGCGAGGAGGGCTCTGCCCACCCCGCGGCCAGGGGAGGTGCAGGGGTGGAATCAGC
>JAWWLV010000053.1:3150956-3216579 GCA_035041135.1 Platyrinchus mystaceus
CTTTGCTCTCACCCATGTGAAATCTATCACTTGCCTCTCACAGGTCTCCTTCCTCCCACTCCAAACCCAATTAGAAATCTCCTCCCTGGCACCGCTCCCGAGTGCACCAAGGGAAGCCTGACCCAGAGGCTGCCGGAGAATTCACAGGCAACAGGGAAGGAAACAAACCCCACTGTCTGTTCCAGCCCTGCCCTGGCAGCCCTGCCCAGGAGCTGTGGGTGCTGCACTTGCCCCCAGCCAGGAGCAGCTCTAGGGCTGCCAGGGCAGATGTTTGTATGCTCATCCCCAAGGCCAAGCTTTGGTGTTCCAGGCAGGGAGAACCCTGGGTGGGGATGTGCATTCTCAGCACCCAGGACCAGCACCCAGTGCAGTGGGCACTGGGGTGGGGGCTGCAAACATGCATCCTATGAAGGCAAACAGCATGGTCTGATCCTTTGGGGCTCAGGGCACAGCCTGTTCTCCTGCCTGCTGTAAAAACCCTCCACCCCTTCTCAAGATCTGCAGGGATTTAGGTCTTCTCCTTCCAACCCACCACTGTCGTGGTGACCTGGTACCCTCACTGCTCTGGTCCTCGTGCTGGGTGAAGCACAAAAGGAATACAACAGCACCCCCGGGCCTGGAGGCAGAATCAGGACCTCAGTTATCTGTTTCTGCTCCAAAATGTGCAAAAAGCCCCTAATTGCTTCAATCACGCAGACGGCAAAGGCGCTGAGGCACAGCACTTTGTGGCCGTGATTAGCAGCATTTAAAAGAGCCATTTATAAACTGACAGCCGGTCACAGCCGTCAAGTAAATAACAACATCGGGACGGGCTGCTCTAAAAAGCATCAATAGCTGCAACCATCTCGTCAAAGGGGGTGAGCAGCCGTGTCTGTACTGCTGGAAACGCCCTGAAAGGCAGGGGTGGAGGGGAAGGAGAGGGCAGAGGCACTGGGTGTTGGGATGGAAGTGGAGCTGGCACAGGAATGGCTGCTTCGGGGACACCAGAGCCCCTGACGCAACACAGGGATGAGGTGACACCCGGTGTCCCCACAACGCCACATCTGTGGCTTTAGGCACATTTGGCACAGCTGCAGCACCTGGGTGGCCCCATAAGGCAGGACAAAGTTTGCCACCTCCAGGCACAGTCAGTCCTCGCTGTTCCCACGCCCTGAGCCATACCTTGGCTTTGTTGATGGTGCAGTGGAGAGCGTTGTTCTCCTGATCATAGAGCAAGCTGAAATCCAGCGTCCCCAGCGCGGCTGCGAAGAGAGAACATTCTGTTAGCCTGTGTGTCCCAGCACTCGCTGCCTTTTCCCCCTCTGAGCACAAAAGGAGTGGATGAAGATGCTACAGAAATGGCTGCAACCATTACAAAACATAAAGCATCCTCCTGTGAGCCCTGTTATGAAACAAGGCCTCGTGCTGGGAGGCTGGTGGCCATCCCCACGTTGGCTGGTGGGGCTGGCACGGTCCTGGGAGAGGAGTGAGTGGGATCAGTGGATGCAGCTCGCCCAGCTTTGCTTCTGTGGGCTTTCACGTGGGTCACCCCCATCCATCAGCAGCCCCACTGCAGCCAGCAGCTTCCTGTCCCCCAGGAGCTCTTTGGGAAGATCCAGGCATGACTGGGACACAGAATAGACCTACTGTTGGCACATCCCCCCTTCTCCAGCACCGCTGGCATTCCCAGAACACGTATTTGTACACTGACACCTTCAAACAAATGAGCCACCAATGGGATCCCTTCCCAGCTCCAATCTGGCTGCAAACTGTAAATTAAACCCGGAGAGGATGGAAATACTTTTACGGTTAAAATGAAAAACACCAACAGCTTTTAATCGGAGCAGTGTTCCGTTACGGCATCCGCAACCCAGGAACGGCAGCACGGGGCATCTCCTGGGATGGGACAGGAGACTGGAACAAAATCAGAAGAGCCTCAGCAGCAGAAGTACATTTGATTCTTTCCCTTTGAATGATCTGAGCAAGTCGTGCTAATCCAAAGCAAAGAAGCCTTAAAAAGACAAGCTTTCCAAAAAACACGGCTTAACCTTCTCCAAGGCTCCCAGACCTGATTTGCACACCAAAGCCTGGACATGGAGCAGCATCTTTGCTCGATCAGCTTCACCTGCCACCAGCCTTCAACTTCCAGGGTGGCTCTGGACCCAGCAACCCCCACTTTTCCATGCCCACCTTCCCAGAAGGGGTCTGCATGAGTGCTGCCCTACCACCAAACAGCATCCCACCACCGTTTCCAAGGTAACTGCACCTTCCCGCTGCATTCAGAGCATGAAAAAAATTCCAAAATAAAAACCAGAACAGTTTTGCTCAATATCAAAGCAGGATTTGCTGCCTGGGGGGAAAGTTGGACAAACTTTATGGCAGGAAATAATGTCCATTTTTTTTCCCCCAGCATTGATAGCAGCAAGGCACCCACAGAGGAGGCAGATATTCAGGGGACCGAAACGTTCCTGCTGCAATTTCACAGTGATCTCCCAGCCCAAAGGCAAATGAGCTACAGGTCTGCCTGCTAGCAAAAGAAAAATCATTGCTCCAGAGCAAATATCTGGAGTTCAAAACAGAATAAATGTGCAAAGAGATTTTCTGCCAGAATAATGTACCCCCCTCTCTCTGGAGCAATTTCATGGCACATTAGCTGATGGTCTGGGTAAGTCACAAATCAGTGGGGTTTTGCCTGCCAGGGGAAGATGGAAGCGATACAGGGTGAGGCCAAACCTGCTGCAAATTTTGAGTCATGTCTGGGTTCGGCCCAAACGGGCATTTCCAGAGCAATTCCCACCCAAAGCCGCTCCTCAGCCCACAGGGAGGAAGGCGCAGCAGTCCCCGGCTGCCCCTGCCCACGCTCGGCGATGGGGAGCTCACGGACGGCAGTGGGTGAAGTGTGAGGCTCCACAGCACAAGGGTGAAAGCCAAGTCAGCAAAACTTCACAAAATCTGCATTTTTCACTCAAGAGCGGAAGATGAAGCCTCCGGTTTCGGAGCCTCCTCATTTCCACCTGCCCTTTAATCAGCGCTTCCTGCCAGCCCCACCGCTCGGCCCTCCCGGGTTCAAGCTGTTATTTTATTTTTATCACAGGAGGGGGGCCCGCGGCTCAGCCTGCTGGATTTGGCAATTTATAAAACAAATTAAAAGCCTGGCATGAAAACAGCCTTTGGTCAGGAAATACTGACAAAGGCCCAGCCTGCCCCAGGGGTGAGGGCAGTGGGGGGTCCCCGCTCCTGCAAGACGGGCGAAGCCTAAAATCACCATAACAAGCAGCAGGTGCTTGTTTGGCAGGTGGGGGCTCAGGTCCTGCTCCCAGTGCTGGCAGTCAGTGAGCAAACCTTGAGCAGTTCCCATTCCTCTTGGATCTGCTAGGAGCTGGGAGGGCATGGATGGGGGTGCACAGGTCCCCCCAGTCCTGCCAGGCTCCAGCCCCAGCTCTCCTCCAGTTCTGAAGGGGTTTTCCTCTACACAGGTTTTTTTTTTTGTTGTTATTGATGGTGATCTCAATAACCAAGGAAAGATCTGCCTTTAGCAGAGGGACATGGAAACATCAGCAGAACATGCACTAATTGCTTACCAAGGCAGCCATATGGAGATGACAAAAGGGGTCAGGCAAACTTGGGGTTTGGCAGCCAAGGTGCTGCTGTGGAGCCAAGGGTGAGTGCTGCCACCAGAGCCAGGACCCAGAGGATGCCCAGGACACACTGGACACATCGAGGACACAGCCACAGTGCTAAAACCCCCGTTACCTCCTGGGGATGCACATCCAGGTGATGGATCCAGCACAGTGGTGAAGGCAGAGGCAAAGGCTGGTGTTCGAGGTGGCTGAGGAGGTGGCAGGAGATCTCCAGCTGCACCAGGAGTGGGAGCTACCCCTGCACCCCACAGCAGCTCCATATAAATCCCCACGGGACCACAACCCTGCCCTCCTGGAGGGGGCAGCATGCAAAGGCAGAGGCCAGGCAAGCCAACACCACCACACCAGCACGAGTCTCACCGCTCCCACCCCTCCTGCAAACCTCTGGCAGCACATCCAGCCCTGGCTGTGGGAGTCCTGCCTCCCCAGCTAGCAGGATTGGGCTGAATCCCCCTCCTTTGATTGCTTTCCCCCTCCCACGCGAGATGCAACTCGATTGTGCTCTTAATTAAGGGAGCAAGTACCTAAAAAAGAAAGGGGCGGCAATTAAACTCAAAGCGCTGTTACCAGGATTATTTAACTCGACTGGGCTATTCTGAACACTGCCCTCTAATCACACAGGCTGCAAATAAAAAATATAAATAAATGTCTTTGTCAGGCATTACAAAGGCAGCTTGGTGCTCTCCAGACAGCAGGCAGGATGTATCATTATTATTACAATTATTCTGCTCCAATGATAAAATAACCATTAGGAAAGCTGAACTCATTAGGAGGTTCTGACCCTCTTTTCTCCCCATGAATTGGGAGAGATTGATGGGAGGGCGCTGGCCAGGGCCTGGCATTTAACACAAGGCTCTAAAAAGAGAAATAAATCCGACTTGCGCAGGAACGCGGCCTCCTCTCCCACTGACCTTTGGGCGCTTTGATTAATTCAGTGGGCCACAAAATTACCAGAGGGGCAGCAGAACCAGCAGATGTGTCTGCGGGCTCAGCCGGGGGACGCGGCGAGCGCGGACGGAGCCCCGCGGTGTCCCGGCACCGGCACCGGCACCGCCCCGGCCGGTGGAGTCGGCAGAAATTGTTTATTGCTGACATTTCCCATCAGCGCCCGGGGTGACGGGGAGGCTGGAGGAGCTTCTATTTATACCTGCGGGATGAAAGGCAAAACGCGGTGATGAATCCCTGCTCCGCTCCCTTCCCCAGCCCCTGTCTTGGCAGGCGCCCGGCCCTCGCCTGGTCCACGCCGGGATCCGCCCCCTCTGCAGCCTGGGATGCTCCAAGGAGAAGAGTTTCTCAGCCCAAGAGATGCTCGAGACATGGAAGAGGCCCTGAGACTTGCAGGGCAGACCTGTGAGCTTCAGCAAAGCCCGTGGAGGTGGGAAGTGATGACGGAGTGCGCTCCTTACCTTCCCAAGTCAGGGAAGCTTTCACAGCATGACTGCCATGAGAAAGCCCAGCAAAGCTCTACACTAAGAGAAATTGAGGTGTGCACACAAAAAACCCACTATAGAACTAATTAAAAAGAAGTCCAAAAGCCTTATGTCCCTCTGCTTATCAGCATTGCTGCTCCCAAGATAATCTGCTCATGGATTTTGTGCCAGGGAGATCAGAGTGGAGCAGTAAAAAGACTGCTGGGGATTGTCTGGATTAGTTCTCCCTTACAGAAAGCACAGGTTCAGTAACCTTCAGACTGGGTATTTTTTAATGCACTATAAAAGATAGGTCCCTATTCTTCCATTGCTTTAATTTTCCCCTGCAATAGAGATAATTTTAAAGGTCCTGAAAGGCAGTAAGTAATTCTGTGCACTTACAGCCCCATGTAAAATGTTGGTAAATGACTCCTCAGGAGGAACAGAAATTACCTCCTGCCATTTCCAAGCAGGGCTGCTGAAGAGCATTTTGGTGGGTGGCTGTGTGTGCTCCTGCCTCCTTGAGAATGACACTGCCTTGACCTGGTCCAGCAGCTCACAATGGGGCAGTGCAGGCAGCGAGTGTTGGGGCAGCTTGAGGACTGACTCCCTGAGCCCCTAAAATCCTCCACGGGTTATCCCTGGAAAACAGCATCACCAGTTCCTGCAGCCTCCTGCAGCTGAGGCTGAGCTCATCCAGCATCCACAGTGCTCCTGGTCCATGCACAGACCTGCTTGGGATGCTGCTTGTGACTCGCGTGCCTTCATGGAGTCAGGGATGGACCCCACAAGGTGCTCAGCTGAGGAGCTGCAGGCTCTGATGGCTGCAAACCCCCAGGTCTGATGGCAGCACTGACCTCTGGCATGAACCTCCAGCCACGGGATTCAGCACCAGCCAGGGAAGGTGGTGAAGGCATGTGGAAATGGGACACTTCTGAAAGTTCTGCCACGAGCTATTCCATGGAAATGCATCCTGTGGGAGGTTTTGGGACATGCCTCAGGGGCAACGCAGCATGTTGGGACTCAGACATTCCTGTGACTCCTGGACCACGTGGTGCCAATTGGCTGCATCATAGGACTGTGATCTGTTGCTGCAGGCAAGGCAGGACATCTTCACTTCTACAGAAAAACCCAGCAGGGACCAGATCCAGCACACAGGCAGGAGACTTTCCTTCCTTGGGAGATCTACAGATGTGGCTGAATTCAATAGGATCAGGAACGAGAACAAAGCACAACTTTCCTTTCTTGCAACTGCTCCCTGCCTGACCGTGGGTTTTTCACTTAAAATCTACAGCAATTAATATTTCTTCCTGTTTGAGACACAGCACCAGCCCCTGGTAAGCTCCAGAGCAGAGAGCTGCTTCCTCGTGAGGTTGGTTGATGGATGCTCATCAGCTCTTCTGTCTTCTCCAGGAGGAGTGTTCAGAGGAACACTTATCTGCTCAGAACAGTTCAGAGATGCAATTATGTTTTACAGCACTAAATGGTCCCTGATGTCAGCAGCAATTAGACTTTCAGCAATTTCAATTTAGAGATGGCCTTCAAATCTCTCCCTCTCTCTTCCTTTAATGAAATACAGTATTGCAATTAACAACCCCCCAAAATTGCCTTCACTGTTAAATACAAAGATGAAAGATCTGGGAACCCCCTTGAGCTCCAGCATGGAGAAGTAAGGGGTGTCAGTTCCCTTCTCCACACGGGCACTGTGTGTCCTCCTGCACCCTGGAAGCACGGAGGGTGAAGGGCTGGGCAGGCTGGTGGGGAGGAGGCAGCGGGAGGGCCCCTCATTAACCAGCAGCCGTGTGGCTCCTTCATTAGCGGAGACGCCGGAGGCCACGGCCCATATGCTGCTTCCGTCGCTGCTGGAGGAGGGACGCCCAGGCAGACCCTGCTCACCCTCCTGTGCTGGCCTCACCGGGTGCCCTGTGTTCCTCTTCAGCACTTCAGGGTGCCCCAGCCCATGGTCACTCCTTGGGAACAGGCGTCTCCAGGGGCTGAAGGCTCCTTGGGGGATCAGGAACACACGATGTGCAGCCTCCACCTGGACCACTGAAGGAACTGAAGGGTTGGCCAGCAGGAAAGTATGAGAACTTGCCTTACACCAGCACCTTCCCTATACCCATCTATCCCATGGGAAACCAGACAGGAGCTAATGCAGAGTCACCCCAATTAACACCCCATGTCTCCCTTGGGAAGGCTACAAGCTCCGCAATGCCCTCAGATCTCAGTTCCACACTGCCCAATACCCACACACAGGGTTGTGGTCTGGTGGGCAAAGCCATGCTCCAGGCTCTGCCGAAATCAGCGGCGGTTTGTTTAGTTTCCTGAGTAAAAAAATGCTTCTTTTGGCCTTATCTGGATTGAAAAGGCAATTCAAAGCTTATAAATAGCAGTGGCAGCATATGCTAAGGAGCTGCGTTTCAGAAGTAAATATCCTCCCCGTTCCAATGCACATCTCCCCTCGCAGTCTCCTCTCCCTCCCCCTGTCTGGCCAAAAGCACTGCCAGGTGACTTGCAAACCCTGCACCCCTTAAGACGTTCCTCTTTACGTCTTTGAGCAGCCAGTAATTAACATCTCCATGACGGCTCTGCCTGCCTAATTATCTTCTCTGCTCAAAATAAGAGTCTTCCTAAATAACTTGTGTGGCGCTGCTCTCAGCAGGCATCACGAGCCGCCGCCACCAGGACTGGCCTCTCAGCTGTACTTTGGAGAAGTCGTTTCCATGCTGCTGCAGCTCCGGAGCCTGCTCACGAGCCTGCTCCTCCCTGGATAACAACCGGCCATGCTACGGAATTGGCTGGGTTTGTGCATATAGGAGCAGCCCCGGAGAGCTGGCAGGAACGGTATGGGGCAGCTCTTCCAGCTCCCACTGCCCTCGGGCTGTGTCCCAGAGCCAAACGAATCCGGAGGAGGGAGGAAATTCCAGCGTGACCACAGCCTCTTTCCAAAGCCAAACAGCAGCGCAGGGGAACAGGGCATTTCTCCAAGGGCTGGAAACTTGCTTGCCTGTTGCAGGGGGATGGTTGCTCCTTCCAGTGCTGCTCCCTGTGACAGAAGCCCCAGCAGTGCTCCCTCACAGGGACTGTCTCCACCTCTGTGCTGCTCGTGCAGGGATTTGAGAGACCCTTAAAAACCCATCAGGTACAAATTCTTGCTGGTGTTGTGGAGGGGAAAGCGCTGGCAGTCAAGGGGCAGCAATTTGGGTGAAATCGGGGGAGACTGGAAGCGAGAGCCAGCTCCTCACAAGTGGCACATTGCCATCTAGCTGGCATTTGCTTATTTTCCTTGCAATCCAAGTTTCCCTGGCAGTGTGCTGCCTGAATGGGTGGGAATCATCTCTGGTGGCTGGGGACCTCAGGAGCCAGGACGCTGCTGCTGTCACCAGGCACCAGCCAGGGGAACCAAAGACGAGGTGACAGCCAAGTGTCCCGAGGCAGCAGGAGGGAATCCCCCCCTTCCCAGCCCCAAATCCTGGCTGGTCCTCTCAGCTCACAGCAGATGCTAATTCTGGTCCAACAGCACCAAACCACCTTTTCACCAAATACATGTTTCCCACCTCTCCTGTCTCACTCCACCTCCTCAGCAGCTCCACTGGGGACAAACCCACTGCAGGAAGACGGTCCTGTACAGCCTGAGCTCTGGTTCCAGAGCATCCCTGCATATGGAGGATGGATGAGGTGCAGGGTAGTGATGAGTCCTTCTCCCAGGGTCTCCCCAAGGGTCCTGGGATGGCAGCAGGTGCCCACCACAACCCTGCAAATCCTCAAGCAGCACTGTTGGCAGGTCTGATGGGAAGAGCTGGCTCCATGCAATTCCCAGTAATCCCAGAGCCAGCCCAGATGTCTCCACTCATTATCTGCTGTGTTTGTTCCCTGGCCCTGCCTGCTCCCTGCCACTCTCTGCATTCAACAGGCTGGTTGAGAGGTGTCCCAGAGCCATCAGCCTCTGCAGCAGCCTCCCATGACTAGTACCATCTGTCCTCCTGCCTCAGCCAGGTCCCTGCCCATCTCTGGAGTGATCCTACCTGCCTCTTGCAGCCCGGGGATTCTTAATTTTCCAAAGCACAAATACCATGCACACACACACACACATCTGCCCCCCAACATGTCCCTGCTCCCTGCAGATGCCAAACCACTGGGTCAGGCCACCCTGCTTGGATGGGAGGTGACAATGATGCTTCTCCCAGGGCTGTGCTGCTTTGGGGCTGCCCCACCCCAGGGAGAAGCCATCCATCCACAAGGCAGCTCCCACTGGCTCCATAGGCACTCCAAGAATCGCTGATGGGGTCCAGAGCACAACTCGGCAAAGGATTAAGGAATGGGGTGCAGGGAGTCAGCCCAGGTGAGCCACAGCAGGGCCAGGCAGGACCTACCCTACTCTCTCCCCACAGCCCTGTTGGGGTGCTGAAGGTTTTGCAGGGATGGCAGCTCCAGTCCAGCCTGCACGGCTGCGGTGATGGAGCAGCGTGTCCGCGGCACCTAAACAGGCTGCTGCTGCTGGAAACCCAGGAACCAGCCCAGAGCAGCAACGAGCTTGGGGGAACCCAGAAAAATGCTGCATTTCTCATTTCTCCAAGCAGGGGCAGCTCTCCTCCTCCCACCCAGCCAGCCAGCAGCATCACTTTGGCGTTTGGAGGAGGGAAACCCACAGGCAGGTGGGACAAATGGGAAAGAGCTCTCCTCCTCCTCCGGATGGACCCTGCCATGGCAAAATCCCTCTCCCTGCACCTCTCCAGGGTTGGACTGGGAGCATCTCTGGGGAGTGAGGCAAGATGTGCTGCTGCCCGGCAACACCTTGATTTGTGTGTGCTGCACCCAGGATTTGACACCACCATCCCCAGAGAGCTCAGTCACCTCCCTGAACCCTGTGTGACACCCGAGGGGACTGGCACCACCTAAACCCCAGTGCTGTCCTGATGTACAGGCAGACACAGGTTCTCCAGGGGAAATTTAGTGCAGGTGACTAATGCAGCAGCCCTAAATCACCCTCCAGGGACGTGGGGGAGCTGAACAACACTCTCCAGTGTAGCTGATGGCTCGAGTCAGGCTGCAGGAATCCCCTTCCAGCTCCCCGGCTGGGAAATGGGGACAAGGAGCTCTTGTCTGGCTTTACAACTTGGCTGCTAAACATGGGGGAGTGACAGTCTCATCCTGCACATTTATGCCAACCAGTGTCCTGAAGTTGGCTGGGACCATCCCATCCTGTCCCCCAAAATGTAACACCAGCAGTCCCTCCTCCCCACTCTGCTCCTGGCACTGCTGTGCTTTCACCAGCTGAAAACCCACCACATCTGGCAACAGAGCCTCAGCAGTTTGCCTGACACCTGTTACGCTGCAAGAAACACTCTTCCTAACACCAGCCGGGGTGAGAGAAACACCCTCCCGCCCCCGGCAGGGAGCAGAGCCGCTTCCAGCCAGCACTGCCGGCGGAAAAATGCAGAATGCAGCACCCCGGGCTATTTCCATGCCAGTCACCTGGAGAAAACACCACACCCTGGGGCCCCGAGTGCTTCGGCTCCCACACACACCCCCGGCCCTGCAGCCCAGTTGCTCCTATTTCTACTGCCACAGCGAGCAAAGACGATCTAATAATTAGAGCAGCAAATAACCCAAATCCGGTTAAAGTCACCGTTAACTGCCCGGCTCGGGCAAACGCGGCTTAGCAGAGATGTTCTCCCCGGGAGCGCCGAAGCTCCGGCCTCTCCACAGAGAGCATGACCCTGACACCGGCTTGGGGAGAGAGGGAGCATCAGTTTGGGGCTGGCACACAAAATCCAGCCTCTCCTGGGGCTGTAGCTGGTGGTCAGCAGGCAGAGGGGGGCACGGGGATGTCTGTGCCGCCCTGCAGCAGCACAGCCCTCCTTGCAGCCCTCCTTGGGGTCACACTGCTGGGTCTGGCATACAAGGCAGTAGCCCAGCCCAGCCCAGCGCCCGGCAGCGAGGCCGAGGCAGGGCTGTGACATTCAGCACAGGAAAAAGCCACCGCCTGCCCGGCGCTGGGCCGTAAACAGCTCAGCCTCCCCTTCCCCCAGGACGAGCACGCAGCACTGCTCAGCAGCACCCACCCCCTTCCTCGGCACCTCCCGGCTTCAAACTTTGTGCTCAGCCCCTCGCAGGATCTGGCCCCTGAAGGCTGGGCTGAATCGAGCCCTTGGGTTTTATCCTACTCCAAGGGAAATCGTATTATCCCAGTCACCGTGGCTGGCAGAGCCAGGCAGCAGCTTCCTTGCAGCCTGCAAGCTCCACCGCGCCGGGTGGGAAGGACGTTTTGGGTGGGGAGGGGTTAACCCTTGCTGCAAACACCTGCATCTACCAGAACCAAAGCCTTCTGTTCCAAAGCCCCCTCTGGTCTCCTGCAGGGCCCTGCCTGCAGCTGGAGGGTGAGGAATGGAGGAATGACATGCCGGAGTTTGCCGAGGGAGAGGGCAGAGATCTCCAGGGTGGATGTCATTCCAAACAAATCTCCCCGACGTGGAGCCGGGCGATGCCGGAGCCTATCGCCAGCTCATCAGCAGGGTGGCTGGAGCAGCCTGCACCACCGAGGCGGATTAACCGAAGGGTCTGAGCCCAGCTGGCAGCCTTCAGAGGCACGGAGCCGAGCAGGGACGAGGCAGAGAAGTGCACCAACCACGACAGCAAAGCACAGCAACTGGTGGCTCTTGGGAGACTTCCCTAGTTTAGGTTCAGCGGCCAGCCTGGCTGCAGCAGGGACACTCCCAGGGCCCCCTTCCACCCCGAAGCGGTGCCCTGACAGCTTCCCCAGCTAAACTTGGGGGCTTCACGCTGCTGCAGTGTGATCCCAGGGATGGGCAGCATGGCTGGCAACTGGGAAGGGCACGCGACTCGGGCACCAAGATGGGGAACCAGCCCTAAGACCCACCCTTGCCCTCAGCACCCAGCAAACTCCCACGGAAACTTAGGAACTTACTGCAGTCGTCGGACTCGTAGCCCTCGGGGTCCACCACCTCCTCGGGCGCTTGGCTCTTGGCCGGCTGCTCGGCGGGCGTCGTGCCATACGCTCCAAAAAGCTGGTCCACGTCCTCATCGTCCTCCCGGGGTCCCTCGGCGGGGCTCACGGAGGGCTGGCTGACGGCGGGGCGCAGGGCACCGCTGCGGCCGACGGCGGCGGGGAGCCCGCGGGGGAAGCGGGGGAAGTAGTCGGAGATCTGCTTGATGGGTTTGATGGGGCCGGGGCAGACGTCAATAGCCATGTGCTCCTGGATACTTATGGTCATTTTCTCTCCTTTTCGGAGTGTCATGCATGCGGCTGTCGGTGCCAAGCCCCTCCGGAGAAGCCCGGACCGTGCGTGGGGGAGCCGTGAAGTTTCTGCCGGGGGCTGCGGAGGCGGGTGAGGAGGGAGGCTCCGGTGGGCACCTTACGTGGTTCTCGCGCCCTGAGCCCCAGACACCGCACACATGCTGCTGCTGCTGCTGCTGCCGCCTGCCCTGGCGCTCGCACAGCCCCTGATCCTGCCAGCGCTGCCTGTGAATAAATGAGCGAGACACAGAGACGGATAAGAGGCAGGGGGTGGGCTCTCGGGTGATGTCACCAGCTAGCAACAAAGCGGTACCCAGCAGCGGAGGAATGAGGGCTGTGGCCGGCCTGCCGCCCCGGCCGCACGGCCGCCGCCGTGGGCAGCCAGCCCCCCGCCCCTTCCCCGGCACAGCCCCGGGGGCAGCCAAGCAGAAGTTGGGGTGATGGGGCGTGGGGAGGTGGGCTTCGCCCCATCTGCCCGCCAAAGTAGGGCTGCTCCCTGCCAGACCCCTCCGGGGGCGTAAAGGTCACCACGCAGTGTCAGGAGCCATCGTCCTGTTGGGTCGCATCCCGGCGTGCTGCGAACAGGGACGCAGGGCTGCCTCGGTCCCCAGGGATGGTGGCAGCCCCCCAGGGATGGTGGCAGCCCGCGGGGACCACGGCAGCCCCCGTGCCCTCCCGGCTCACCGCGGACTGTGCCAGGGAGGTGCTGTGCCGCATCCTGAGCAGGGGCAGGGGTCACACGCTGCCCCCTCCCCACGGCCCGCAGGGGCAGGGACAGCCCGGACTCTCAGCCCTGCTGCTGCCGTAGCTGCCCCCAACCCACAGCAACGCCCCCTCCAGAGCTCAGCACCGACCAGGGGGGCTGGGTGAGCCACCCCCAACCCCTGGGGCTGGGACTGAAGCAGCAGGGACTAAAGCAACACATGGCTCCTGCTCCCAGCCCGGGCGGCTCAGCCTCGCCCTGCCAGCGTGCGGCTGTGGCGTGGAGAGATGCAGCAGGTAGAGCATGGCAGAGGAGCGAGTGAAGGGCTGGGCCGGGGCTCCCTGCCAGTGTGGCCATGCTCAGCACCACTCCAGTAACCTTCCCAGGCAGGGCCAGGGCCCCATCACTGGCCAGGACAGGGACAGGCTCCTTGCAGGCTCCCCGGAAAGTGCTGAGCTGTGGTTTGCTCAGGGAGTTGGTCTCAAACTGCTGTTTTTACTAATCTCTTCCTGTGTTCAAATCAATAAATCTGTGGTTCTACAAGCAACTGGAAGTGGACTTTTGAGCAAGGAGTGCCAGAAGAGAAACGCTGTGAGAACATGGTGCAAAATGCTTCCCAGTAACTTTCATCCTGCCCAGAAAAATGCGTCTAAAATATTTTAGAGAGGCAGTTCCCAAGTGCAGCCTCTCTGCTGGGTCAGGAGTGGGAGGTCTGGGACACACAGTGTGCTCTGGTCACCCAGCACCATGCCCAGCTGCTCACAGCTGGCACCTCCAGGTAACCTGACAGCACACAGATCTCTTCTCAGTGCACACAGAGCTGCAGTCTCCTGGAGGCTGGCATGCAGGTGTCTATTAAAAACAAAGCTCTGTTCTTCAGAGGATTTCCCCCAAATCCCAGGAAAATGACACCCAACCTTTTTGTCTAATGCAGAGTTCAATTTTCATTCAGATTTTGGTAAATGTTAATGCATGTCCCTGACTCATAACACACTGACACTAGGCAAACCTAATTTACTCTCACTGGGAAGCAAATGTTTCTTTCCTGAAGCATCCAAACTTGTCATTGCTCTCTACCTGGACCTGATGCATATGGATGCTCTAATGACCTGGGAAAGCAGGAGACTGCTCACCACTCCTTCCTCTCCCTTCCATGTTTTCACTCTGAGGTGGCTCCTGCCTGTTGTGCAGGGGTGATCTGTGTAGCAGATCCAGCCCAAGACAGTTGAGCCCCCTTCCCACATCCAACGACTCCTAGGACATTAATTCAGATGGAAATGCCACCTGCTTTGCGTGTCAAGGCTGAAAATATTGCAGGTGGATTGATGATAGGTGGGAATGTCATGGGAAGCACAAAGAGGTGCCGCTGGCTTTGGAGCAGCCTGGGTGCAGCATCCAGATGTGGTGTGGACTCAGAACAAAGCAAAAATTGGGCCTGATGCCCAGAAAAAAAAGCAGCAATTTCCACTAAGAAAAGAGCAAATAAATAAATAAATAAATAAAATTAAGTTACCTATGTGGGCCTAATGTCGTTATTACCATTACAAAAGCATCATCATTTCAAATGTTTTCCTCACAGAGCACAAGACCCATATAGACAAGGATTGTTTTACAGGTCAGAAAAATTAAGGCTCTGGGAATTAAGGTGAAACTCCGAGCTCTTCCTCCTCCTGCATCAACAGCCCACAGCCAGGACCAGGTTGCCCAGCAGCACCGAGAGGTGCTCAGCTCACCCAGGCATGCAGAAGAGCAACAAGGGGACCAGATGAAGGGCAAAGCAAAGGCAGAACTGAAGCAGACAGAGCTCCCTGACTCAGGGCAGGAGGGGCCCCCAAGGGAGACCCTGTTCTCAGCCTTATAGACTGAAGGAAACAAACCCAAGATTTACTGCTAATAGCCCAGACGGGACTTTCTAGTTCCTGACTGATCCCAAGCCTACTGAAAGCAGCTGGAGCCTTTCCTTAGCTTTTAATGAGTCCCAAGGCAGCTTGGTTTTGATAAGCTACTCTTTTTTACCTTCTCACACTGCCTGAGTGTTTCCTCCTGGGCAGCACAGCCCCGTATTTTCCAAGGGCTCCCCAAATGTGGTTGGGGGGTGGCTGAACAGCCAGGCACCTCATACTGCCACACATGACAACAGGGAAGGTATAAGGGACAAAAATAGAGAGTTGGGCTGGGAGACAAAAGCAGGGCTTGGAGATACAAAGCCAGTTTCCAGGTAAAGCTTTTAATTCCCACCGTCTGTCTAATGCCCTGGAATGTGACTTGATTTGATCCCCAGCTCTGCCAGGGCGGTTCTGAGCTGCTGCACTGCCCACGCACGTGGCCTTTGCTGCCCCAAAAAGGAGGCTGTGGATTCCTCACCAGCCCCCCCCAGGAGGGAAGAGAGAGACTTTAAACATTGCAGTGCCAATTTCTGCAGCAGGACCCACAGCTCTGCCTGTCAGGGAACAACTCAAGGGACACCCATCCCTGAATGAAGGGGGGACATCCTCCAGAGAAGGTGGAGGTGGCCATCAGAGAGGCAGCATCAAAGCAGGATGATGGAGAAGAGCACATTGTCCCTGTCAAAAGCTGTGTTTCCTCCCAGTGATGCCTGAAAGTTGTGACAAGATCCTGAGCTCAGCACAAGTGACATTGCACTTGGAATGCAGGAACCACCACTCCAGCCCAGGCTCAGAAAAGCATCCTGACCTGGGACAGCCCAGAGTTTCATTTAAATAAAACTCCTTGTTGTCCTGAACAGGGGCACAACCAGAGGCCTTAAGCACATCCAGACAAAACCTGTGCAGAGCCAGGCCACAGCCCGGCTTCCTCCTGTGAGCAGGGAGCTGCCCTGCAAACAGGCAAACAGGAGGAATATTAGGAATATTCCTACAGCCCACAAAACAGCAACACACCGATTAAACATGCATCCGAAAGCACAGGCTGTCCCCAGGACACACTTCAACCAATTTTCTTTCAAACACTTAAGCATCAAATTCTGCTGTTCCAGGTTTAAATCAATAAAAACAGGGGCTGATTCCAGTTTGATCAATTCCTTTCCAAATTACAAGTACAGCAGCAGGATGGCACATCCCATCACTTACCAGAGACTCAGTGACTGACCCACCAGTTCTTTTTTTAATACTTTGTCAGCTCAAACCCAGAGGATCTCACAGAACTTCCCTGCTGGAAAAGAGCCTGGAGAGAGCACAAAGAGATGATGCCAAATTAAAGCCTCCACCAGGAGAATCTACCTCTGAAACTCA
This sequence comes from Platyrinchus mystaceus, assembly GCA_035041135.1. NCBI lineage: Eukaryota > Metazoa > Chordata > Aves > Passeriformes > Tyrannidae > Platyrinchus > Platyrinchus mystaceus. Next base: position 3,167,198 of record JAWWLV010000053.1, read on the forward strand.
CTCATCCTTGAACTTGGAGGGACTCACTGCAGGCTGGGAGCAGGGAGCTTTGTCCGTCCCCCAGGGAGGTGACACAGGGCAGCACCAGACTGCACAGCCTTGGCTTGCATTTTGCTTTTTCCCAACCATTTTTAAACCTGCATTAAGGCACTGCAAGTACCCACAGCCTTAGGCATGAGAGGGTGCCAGCAGCCCAATCTGGCTGCAGGGGCAGGAATGGGGGATATCAGCACTGTCAGGGGATGCCAACACTCCATCAACACTGCTGGAAGAGACCCCTCCATCCCCCTGGGGTGACTTGGTGCCTATGTTGCCTTCAGTCCCCCTGGCTGGGAGGTATGAAACACATTTTTTTCCTTCCTCAAATGAGCTTAGCTCCAGCATGGCTGTGTGCACGGGAAGGGGGTTAATTGAAAAGCAACATGTGCCTGGTTCCTTGGCTCACTTAGGGCACTGTCTCCTGGCTGACGCACAGCTACTGGCAACCAACTGCTTCCCCTGAAAGATCTCTGCCCTCGATTGCTGGAGAGGCTTGGCTGAGCCCATCAAGAGGATTGCAGACCCTACCTGGTTAAACACTCTTTGAATTTGCTAAGTAAAGCAATAATAATAATGATAACGGGGAAACTTGGCTAAATAATCCTAAGAAGCTTATTCCAGGCTGTGCCGATTACGGCTCCCCGGCAGTGCCGATATCCCAGCGCACCCCGGCCCCCACTGCTCCTCTGCATGAATAATATCTGAGGTTATCTGTTCCCAAACAGGCCCTGCTAACAACCATCATTTGACCAGACTTAACCAGCAATTACTAGCTGCGAACGAAATCACTGGGGTGAAATACAACCCACACTCTATTACGGCACAGACACAAACAAACCCTTGCAGAGAGCCAGGCAAAGGCCAAATGCCAGCAAGGAAGAGCCCTCTCCCCTCAAAATATTGCTTAAGGTTCCCAGAGACCTTATGAAACACCCAGCTAGCAGCATCTTCCTGGCCAGCACTTTGTTACCTGCAGGTGGACCTGCAAGGGAGCTTCCAGGAGGAGGTAGGGGAGGCATCTGCTCTTCCTGCATCTTCAGCACCATTCAGGAGGGGCCCAGAAATAGCTCTGCTTTTGGTAGGGGCTGATGTTTAACATGTAGCATATGTTGCCATTTCGATGTGAATCCCAAAATAGTTGGTGTTTTGGTTTAGAATTTCAATGCACTGGTTTTTCGGAGTCCTTGCCCTCCTGTTCGGGGAGGGGACGTGCTGTGCATGTCCTGACACACCATTTCCAACAGGCCAGGCACCTGCAAATCAACCAGAGGAGATAATCAGCTGCTGTAAATATCAGCTATACGGAGCACACAGTAAATACATATGGATTCATGAGGGGTGGGCCTGTGCAGAGGGCGAGCTGCAGGAAAATCCAACTGAATGGTGCCCAAGAGGAAGGTGACATCCCATCTTGGGGCACAGCACTGTCCAGGGCCCAGTCTTCAGGGATATTTTCTTAGTAATGAGCCTTTTTGGGCTTTTTCCTCTAATTTCCCTCGTGGTCTATGGGTTCTTCCTAACTCCAGAGCCTTAGCAGGCATTTGCCATCACAAGGCCAGGCAGAGACGCCCCTTCCCATCACCCCGGCTCTGGCTGTTATGTGCCAGTAAGCTAAACACAGACCCACTCCCTTGCAATCAAGGGAGGGGAGAGTTCTGCGCAGCATCAACTCTTATTAAACTAATTTTATCTGCTCTCAGTGCCTTTCCAAGCTGGAGTCAACATCCTCTGAGATTACCCAGCTGACTTGTCTTAGTAGTTTTACCCTGCTTTTACCTCTTCCTGACTGTCTCCCAGCTGCAGGAGGATGACAACATCCCTCCTCAAGACTTTCCAGGCAGACAGGAGCAAAGCCTGGTGTTTATTCTGCAGCAGCACCTTATCTTACGGAGGCTGGGACATGATGTTGGGCCTGGGGAGCTGTGCTTGGGCTGGGCTCCGCTGCCTCCTGCACACCCAGCTCTTCCAACTCCATAAATGTCCAGAAACAGAGTTAACACCAGCATTTAGGGCCCGGCCCTGTTGCCATGGAAATGGATAGACTTTCTGCTCACATTTTGGTGAGAAGAGGCATTTCAGGAGGCACAATAGCGTCCAGAGTTAACACGGGGAAGCCAAGTGAGGGCAGAAAGCAGCCGAGCTTCAGGGAGGCACGGGGGGGAACTGCTCCCACCCCACGCTCCGAGAATTTGAAGCTGGATGCAAGCAGAGGGAAAAGGCCACCAATAACCGGCAGCATCGAGATGCTGCAGAGTGAGCTCTGGGGATTCGTGAAATAACATCTTGGTTTTGCAGTATTAAAGAGCAATTTGGCTGCATTAAGAGAGCATTATAGCTGCTCCTCTCCCACATACACATCAGGCTAACGACGTCCTGTCAAAAGCAATCTACCCAAAGCCCCCGTGCAGTCAGTGTACCTGTCACAGCCCTGCCATGGCTGGCGGAGCTCTGTCCTGGCTGCTGCTCCTCCCATGGCTGGGACTTCTCCTGCCCATCCCTGGATGGTGAGGCTCAACCACGAGCTGCGAGGGAACGGTCCCCCCGTGGCTGCCAAGGCATTTTCACGGCCCCATCCCCAAATCCCAGTCTCGTGCCAACACCGCAGAAAGCGGCGCAGCTGCAAGAGCAGAGAGAAGGGTAAATCCATATTAACAGTGGGGTCAGGAGGGGCAAACTGAACCATCTCCCTGAGCCGGGCAGGGAGAGAAACTCACGCTTTTTTGGGGACTGTAGACCCTGTGGATGCTCCTGCCGGCTGGGCAGGCAGCGGGGGGATGTGCTGAGCCCTTCCCCGGGGTGGGAAGCCGGAGCTGTCCGTGCCTGGCAGCCGGCACGGAGCTGCAGGAGCAGCCGGTGGCGAGGGAGCCCCACAGTGCCCCGGCAAGCGGCTACACCGGCCCCTGCAGGGCAGCAGCGAGGAATTGAGGCCACAGCCGAGACAAGCTGACTCCTGCCCGGACAGCAGCTTTGCCGGCGGCGCTGAGGAAGGCAAGCCAGCCTGCAGGATCCTCTGCTCTCCAATCCACGGGCTATTTAGCCAGCTGACCTTATGTCACCGGGCTGAGGACAAATTCCCGTTCCACTGTAGGGAAGCCCAAGCGTTTTCCAGCTCTCTAGTGAACCAGGGAAAACAAATTGCAGAGCAAAGGATAACCACCAGCTGGAAAAAAAAGGGGAGATGGAGGGAGAGGTCGACAGGTACAGGGCATTCCTCAAAACACAAACATTAAGATGATACCCATTGAGGGGGGGCACCTCCCAGGTCATTAGGCAGCCAGAGGAGTCACTAGATGGCCCTGCTAGTCCTGTTCATCTGATCACAGCAATGGATATCAGGAGACACTAGTTTGGCTGCTCTGCAGGCTTTTTGAAACTGGGAAATCTGCTCCGAGTCTCCTTCTGGGAGGAAGGGCCTCCCCAGGAGAGCACAGCAGCCAGGTGGTACCTTGGCTGGCACGTGGAGGGGACTCCCCACGACACGTGGCACCTCTGGGCCTCACCAGGCAGATGAGCAGTCCTTCCCAGTCCCACCATGACCTGGATGTCCTCCTCCCCTCCCTGAGAGCAGCTCTACCTGCCAGAGATGCTGCAAGTCTCTGCCTCAGCATAATCATGTTGACAGTGATGGGTGTAAGAGCCAGGGAACCAGATTAATGAACATCGTGTTGCTGGATAATCATGACATTAGCATTATTGGATTAGAACATTTGCATAATTTGGGCACGAGCTGCTACCTGCATCGAGACATATGTTTACATGAATTTACATCCATTTGCATCCCAATGAAGCTCATCCTGCTGCATCCTCAGCAGCTTTCTGGGTGACCAGTCATGGCCATTGGCAGCTCAACCCCATCTCCTGCTGTCAGGCACAATCCCAGGCCACTCAGATGCCAACAAACAGGAAAGTTCTCCCTCCTTCTGGTCTCACTCACACAGGCTGCACCTCGACTGGGATGGACATATCCCTTCCTGAGGTCTGGAGCCTCAGCATTAGGCTCATCCAGGCTAAAGCTGTCCCCTTCCCAGTTCCCACAAACTCTTGCTGCCCCCCAACAGCCCAGCTCCCAGGATAATGGGCAGTTAAGTCCATCCTACTCACAGCTGTGAAAAGAGATCGTTAAAACACTCCCAGCAGGCTGCAAAGCTCAGAATTTAGGAGGCCAATAAAGGGAACCCAAAATGAAGTCCCTGTGCTGTCTTTTCTTTTAAAATCACGTGATCTTTGATTCAATTCCTTGATTTTATAGCAAGGGGGAGAGAGATTCAATTACTTGATTCCTGATTTCTTAACATAAAAATATGGACCCTGCAACCACAAAAAGGCAAAAATCCCTTCACAGCCGCATTGCAACAATTTGGTGGCACCATCAGATTTATATGGCTGTGACAAATAAGCAGTTTCCCCTTCTGGGCTCCACAGCAGAACCTGTCCCAGCATTGAAGTAGTGCAGTAATATCTGAGCACAAAGTCCTGCAGCCCACCCACCAAATTACAGGGTGAGAGGTGTTTGGTGGCAGCTGCCTGGCTGAGTCCCTGAGGGCTTTCCTAATGTAGAGCTGCTCAGGGAGTCACCAGGTTCCTTCACAGCCCCTGGAATTATGAGCTGGGAGGGACCAGGAGGTGCACACTCACTCCTGGGCATCTCCAGCCCCAGAAATTGCTGCTCTGCTCCTTCCAAACGCTGTCATGAAAACAGACATCAGGACCAGACCAGGGGTGTCCAAACCATTTCCATCAAGACTCAGAGTAACCACAGGCCTCACTGCCACTGAAAGCCTTGCAAATTACAGGGATTTATCTCTGAGTGCTGGCCTGCAAGACACAAAGAGCTAAACCCCAAAGTGCCTTTGGGATTAAACATGCCTGAACCCACCCACAGCAACGAGAGCAGCCAATCCTGCAGGGAGCTCCCTGGGAAGTTTGCTGGGATGCTGCGAGCTGGAGCAGCCCTCTCTCCCCTTAGCTGGTGCACACAACGATGCTGCCACGCCAATAAAAGCACTGCTCAGACAAAATCACCTGGCATTTCCAGGGTCTGTTCACCCAAACCAACCCACAGCTGCTTCCTGCAGCTGAAGAAACTGCAGAGAAAAGAAGCATTAAGAAGAGTGTTGCTGCATTACAGAGGAAGGTGAGGGAGGTGAAGATGGAGAGGAAGGCAGCCTGTCCCTGCCTTGACCAGCTCCCACCCACCACCTCCACCACCTCAAAGCCTGGCATTTAGCAAATCCCTGCTTTAACCACTTAGGCTGTTAGGTGGGGACATTTTAACTTGCAAAAGCCATGTCAAGACCCTTGGCAGAAGGCAGCTGAGGAGCTCCCAGTGGCTTTGGAAAACTTGTAACCTTATTTTAAGTGGCGTGAATTGTACTTCACTCCAAAGCAGTGCTCAGTTCCCATGTCTGGAAACTTTTGGACTCACAAAGCACATGAGAAACAGAACATGGCAGAGAGGTCAGAAGGACTCCCACCTCAGTGGGAGGGACAGCATTGGAATTTCTGGCTGAAAAAACCCTGCTTGGAGGAAGAACATGTTTGCAGATGATTGTGTCATTAGGTGCCAAAGCCAACTGCTAATGCCTAATGACTCTGTGTCACAAGCAATGAAGGCAGGAGCCCAACATGATGGCAGCAGGAGGAGGGAATGTGCTGGAGCGTTGCTGCCAGGATCTGGGCTTGGGCAGGGGCAGAGCACTTAACATTATTTATGACCACATAGATGGGACACTGAATGGGGGCCTTTGGATCAGCCTGGGGTTGTCAGTGTGGCTCACAGCTGGAGACACCAGATAATAGGAGAAAATTAAACCCCTTTTGCTCCCTCCCCTCGCCTGTCTAGTGGGCCTGTAGGAAAGAGGAAGGAGGGAGGAAAGAAAGCCCAATAAATGAGATTGGCTGCTGTACAACAACCTCTAGCCCTGTGTGCCCTCCTGCCTTCACTGGGAGTGTTGGAGCTCCAGCAAGGGCTGTTGGGAAGAGCCTGGGGGATGTGGACATGCAGGATCAGGGATGCAGCCTCTCAGAGCCCAGGGAGCAAGGCAGGTGTGATTTCCAGCTGAGGAGCAGCAAGCCCAGCCCAGCCCAGCTCAGCTCATTGCTCCAGCACTGACCCTGTGCTGCAAAAAGCTGATTCCCGCACGCTTCCCGTTCCACTGAGGTAATGAAACAGGCTGCATCTGATTTCTTCCCTCCCTTCCCAGTCCTGTCACCCTTCTTTCCCTATCTTCGAGGAACAGATGCACCCATTCATAACCATGCAAAAGAAAGTGCCTATTTGCCTTTCCGACTGCAGTGCAGCTGGTAAAGCACAGGAGGGAAAATTATGTTTTGTATGAATACAGAAATTATCTGCACTGATCTTATTACACTTGAATGGGAAAGCGACAGAAAAAGAAAAGAGGGAAGCGAAAGGCATTGTTTGGGCTGCACCGACGTAGCATCATTATTGTTTATCCTCTCCAAGCACTCCATCATCCTAATCCCACCGTCTCCCACAGTGACAGGTCAGTAACAGTGATCTGCTAAATAGCAGGATCCAGAGGCTGCCAAAATGAACACAGGCAGGATGCAAAGCTGGCGAGGCAACGCCTGTGGGGCCGCAGCACCTCGGGATGTCTCGCCTGCAAGTCCCAGCCAGGCAGGTCCAGGCCAAGCATCCAATAACTCACAAAGATTATCAGTGTTAAAAAGATCCATGTTACAGTGAAACCAATTAGCATCAGAGTGCTGGAATGCGCTCTGAGACAGAGATAAAACACAGGCTCAGTAAATCCCTAACCCACATCCTCGCAGAGATATCCTTATTCATCACATGAATAGGTCCCCAAAGCCCACCACAGAGCCTGTGCAAGAGGGGGCACACAGGGCAGAAGGCTCCTCCGTGCCCTGGGGATAGTCCCTTCCACAGGACCAACACATGTGGCTCCACGTGGGCTCAGCACCTCGTGCTGGGATCCTGGCTCACCAAGGCAGCAAATGCTCTGGGAGGACAGAGATCACAAAACACGATTAGACACATTAACTCCACCACACAACACTTTGTTGAAACAGCTTTGCAACCCCAAACCCTTGGCCTTCGAAGCCAAGATCGCAGAGGGCTCAGGACAGTGCTCAGCTCCTCCTCGCTGCAGCAGCAGCTGATTAGCCCAGATGACAACAGCCAATTCCTCATGCCACAGGCAACACAACAACTCCAGCAAGGACAGGGAAAACAATCACAAGGTGGAAATTCAAACACAACACAAGTCACCTGCTATCAAAACAGGGGAAATTTGGCAACTTTCCTACTTAGCACTTGCTACATCAAGGCTGCTCAATGATGCTATTTAAACAGGTACCTCCCAGACAGAGGCAGAAAGATTTACATCCCTAATTTGCATTTCTCAGTTTATTTTTCTTCCCTCCAAGGCACCATTTTAACGGCCATGGTGCGATTGCTTGGAGGAGTTTAATTTTGCATGAGTGTCATTTGAAGATGAAGGTCTGTCCCGTCAGCAGCTCGAGGATTGCTCACCCAGGGCCCAGCTTCTTCCCCCTGCTCTCCCTCAGTGGGGCTCAGCTGTTCACTGAGATTTTCTTGTTCTCTTGGGCTTGGCTTCACCAGCTGAAAAATGAATAATACTGGGCTCAGCTGCTCTCAGTGATCCAGCTGCTGTCCCCATCCAGGGGCTGGGCATGGATCAGTCTGGAGATTTTTTTTGGGGGGGGGGAATGAGCCTCAGAAATACCCAGCACCAGCAGGTGAACTGGGCAATGGAGTGCAGGGGTGTTAGTACAAAGCAAGGACCAGTCTCAGAGAGGTTATCTCTCTACCCAGTTCCCAAATCCAGCCCCAAAAACTGAGCCCAGCACGTAGCTGCTGCTGGGCAGCTGCCACGAGAGAGGTTGCTCTGATGGGATGGGACAGGATAGCTGGAAGGGAGGTATATAATTGCAAATAATCAAAAGCGGCCACAGTTCTGTAATAATTAGTCAAGAGCTACCTGTGAAATCAGAAGTCAGACACGCTCAGGGGGGGAAGGTGTCTCTGCCAGCACCCCTTGGCCACACAGCCCTGACAAGGCTCTGATTAGCAGCAAGTCACCACCGTGATAATAACTGCTTCCAGTGATTGGGCTGGTAGGAGAACTGATGAGAAAGGGAGGTGGTGATGCCTGTTTGCTGCATTTGGTCAACTCCAGAGTAACCTGGGAGGAGATGACCTGTAGCATCGAGTTCCCCTCTGCCCTGCCATGGAATGAACAGCAAGATCCTCATCTCATGCCCCCTCCAGGCACTGCAGGCACTTCCAGTGCTACTTGAACACCCTGCTAATGAGAGGCAATGGGCAGGAAGGAATCTGAAAAAGCAGCTTAAGATGAAAGTTTTCCAGAAGATGTTTACCCATCACCAGCCATCCTGTCCTGCTGAAAGTCTCATTATGTGGTTGCAGCATCAGCCCTTCAAAAAACTTCCCTGAACTCTCTGTCAGTCACACTCACCTGCAGAACAAGGTGTTAAGGTCAGAAGAGCAGCCTCCAACGTGGAGAGGAGCAGAGTGAGGGGAGGAGGAAATGGGAGAGGTGGGCTGGGTGAGGCATCATTGCCAGCAGCCCTCTCTCCTTGAAGGAATCATCTTCTGGGAGGGGAGAAAAGCAACTGCTGCCAAGTTTTATTTTACAAATGAACTCTGCCATTTTGTGGCTCTGTCCAAGCTCTGCAGCTGACTTTCCAGAGCCTTTGCTGTCCAATTCAGTAATGGCAAGAAACACATGTCTAAACACCAGCTGGTAGCCCATTTGCTTTGGCTACACTGAACATGCAGACGGCTCTCACAGAGGAAGCATTCCCTTTCCCCTCAAAATAAAGCTGTAAAACTCAAACATGGAAACTTGGCAATTCATGGCCAGTGTTTTTGACTCGGAGAGATCCCACAACCCATTTTCCTATACAGTGACTGTTGTCATGGAAAGCTGAGCAGGGAAGGATAATATAAGAGGTGGTTAGTCCTTGACATACTCCATCCTTGGACTAACGGCAGCTCCCCAGCAGAACAATCCCAACGGCAATTACAGAGGCTCTTCTAAAATGGGAGAAGCACAAACAGATTAAAAAGCCATTTGAAACCTTGAAGCAGAGTGGAAGGGAACAGGGAGCAGCCAGGGCTGCACGTGCTCGGCGAACAATGCGGAGACACTTCTCGGTAGGCAAAGTTAAATGCACCCTGCTTGTCAAAGCCGAGCGAGTGAAGGGCCTTGGGAGGCTGTGGGGATGGCACCTGACAGAAGGACAGTGGGTGCTGCTTTATGCTTCATGGTTACAGCACAGAAAACCTTCTATGAAGGGGCTGAGGAGCAGACCTGTGACCCCCTCCCCAGCACCAGCACAAGGGACTAAAGAGGGGCAAGATAAAAGAAGACTTTCAAGTGCAGAATTCAATTACACTCCAGCCACATGAATCACTGTTCCACTGGCTGGATTATTTTCTTTCCTTGCTGGAGCCAGCCCAAGGATTTGGAGAGTATGTGCAACCTGGGAATGGAAAAAAAACCCCTTTTTACTCTTTCAAGAATGGCAAGGAGTTGTAACTAAGCGAAAGCTTTATTGTTTCCAGTAGTAAAACACTACATAAAAGTTGTAAGGGATGGAGACGAGAACAACAAAATAATAAACACAAATGACCAGAGCAGACCGAGCACATTAACTGAACCTTTCTTGCTCACACTGAGCCAACTCAAAAGACAGTCAACTAACTGGTACAGGTTTAGGATAATATCCCAACAAAAGCTACAAAACACAACAAAGGGTAACACCACAAAGAAAAAAGGAGGTCTTTAATAGAAAATAGTGCACAGAACTGCAAATGTTTCTCTATCACATTCAGATGTGCCTGGATCACATCCTCCATGGCCAGATCCTTCCCTTGACCCAAGAGGAGTCTTTCCATAGATGACTGAACAGTTCAAGTGGAATTACCCCATGGAGTTAAAATATAGAGGTAAGAAAGAAAGGTTTCCAGTCCCACTGGTACCAGAGCAGTCCCAAATTTATCTCTGAGAGTGTTTTATAAGACCTGCTCTCAGTTAAGAATCAAGCTCATGCCTCAAAGTGGCACAGCAAGCCAGTGAGGATTACCAGGCTCCTGTGCAGAGCTGGCAACACACGGTGTGGTAAATGGCTGTGGGAAGTGAGAGTGGGAATGGAAACACATCTGACCTGCCTGCACTGCCCAGGAGCAAAGCACAAGGAACAGAAGAAGAGCTAGAAATGACATGCTCAATTTTAAAAACTCTTTCTAACTCAGAGTTTTTGAGGAGAAAGTAACAGGTTTAAAGAAAATAGAGTCAACTTTTAAATGTCTTTTTTTCTTCTCCTTCTGCTATAGAATTAACTCAGGCTGGCAGGCCAGGCTGTCTGAGGCACTGCAGAAATGAGAGCGTGAGCAAGACAAGCCTCACTTGCACTGTCAAAAGCTTCAAGGCAAAACAGGACTTTTTTTGGTGGCAAAACACTTCTGAAATTGAAGACCCTACAGCTCTCAGGAGAAACAGCACGACTCCAGCTCTGAAATCATCCCAGCATTTCTGCAAAAGCTGACATTTGGAGTTACTTTTTCAGAAATAGCCAGTAATTTTGGCAATTCTCCTTTCAGAGATGCAGCTGGTCGAGTTTCAGTGGCCAGGTTAACAGCACAGATCATTACATAAAGCATCCCCCAGTGGAGAACAACCTCATCCCTTGGTCTCTCCAACACCGACACTGCGATGCCCACGTTCAGTGGTTCCTCTTTCTGCCATCCCACAAAGGTTTTGTTTTAATTTGTAAAAGGGCAGGAACAGATCACAAAGGAAGAGCTGGAAGCGTTTTCCCAGCAACCTGCCATAGCACATTAACTGGAAAACCAGTGAGGGAATGGTCCTCTGCTGGACCATGTTCATTTAAAAAGAAAGCCAAGGATTGATTTCCGATCTCCTGCTAGAGTGTTCCAGCACCCAATCTCATTTATCTTTATACTGCAGCCATTTGTAAGAACATACACTACATGCACACAAAGCGCCCAGCAGCAAAGGAGAACAACAAAAGAGTAATAACCAAGGGAAAAAAACTGACATTAATGGGCACAAATTGCCTTTAACTCCACGATTTCAGAGGGAACTTTTTGGAATCCTTTGTTTCTTCATAATAGACAGGTCAGCTCCAAAGCATTTAATAAAATCCACAGACTCCTACCAGACTAGTGTGGGTTTTGTTCAGGTCTTCAAAGATCTAATTGCTCTAGAGATGTCAGGTAATTTGATTTTTCTTATTTGTCAGGCCTTAGAGGGAAATTGTCCATCGCGGAGAATAAGCAGGACCGGGGCATGCAGTTTTCAACAGCCTGACTCATGATGACACCATCACAGTCAGCCAAGATGCTCAAGACTTGCAGGAAAAAGGTAAAAGAAAGGTCCTTGCTCAGGCAAGAGATGACAAAGTGTGCAGGTGGGAGGAGAATCTGCAGAGCTTAACAAGACAAAGTAATATGAAAGCTTTTATCCAATTCGGGTGTGCGAAGGCAGCCAACTGGGCCATGGGGTGAGGGGTGTTCTCCCACCAGGAGCTGCAGCAAACACACACTGCCCATGATCCCACTGCCAAAGGATCACCCTCACACAGGACACACAGGCACAGTGCACAGGCAAGAGGACCAAACAAATCACAGCAAATTTCTTTGGGTGTTTCTTTACTTACTCCAGTGTCTCCCTGAGCAGACACTGAGAGACTGTCACAGAGAGAGACTGCAGTGGAAGTGAGCAGGATCTCAGCTTCACTGGCTGATTCCAAATGCCTCCACCAACTCAAACCAGAACAACAATGACAAGAAACACAAGGGGTGACACCCTGCCCGTGAGAGTCAAGTGCAAATCAGAGCCCCAGTCTCACTGCTGGGGTTCAGTGAAGCAGTAGAAGGGCCGCGGTCTCCTCACACCCCGTTTCAGGGACATTAGTGGTGAATTTCCCTTTCTCCTGAAGGTTTCAGAGCCAGGCCTGCAAGGACAGGAGCTGAGTCCAGGGCTGGGCTTGGCAAGCCAGGAACAGCAGAGGTGTCACACGTTTCTTCAGCTCCAGCGGGCACTTTGTGTGTCCCTTCCAGCGAACACGGGTCTGGACCCCACGGCAGCACCCCAGAGCAGGGCACCCCTCCCCGAGCAGCAGCCCAAAGTGGTGTCAGTCAGCAGGAGAGGAAACCAGACCCAGCCATCAAGCAGGTCAGTGAGGCAGGGAGGACAGGCAGATGCTTTCCCAGGTGTCATCGTGCTGCCAATGCCTGTGGAAGAGCCGGAATCATAAAGTCACCACCGGCAGCAGTCGCAGTCCGGAGTGAGGTCTAAGGAGTGGGCAAGGGGTGAGTGTTGGATCCAGGCAAAGCAGCTCCATCTTCACCTCTGTCAGCATCGTGTTCTGGTGTGGACACACCGTTTGCCTTCAAAATACATAAAGACAAAAGGTTTGTTTGGAAAGCAGCGAAGGGGAGATTCTTGACAAAGTTGTTTTACATTGCTTTTGCATGGTCGGTGCCATTTTAAGAGCTTCCTACAAATAATAAAGAGAATATCTATGCATCATTAGTCCACACTCTGTCAGCAGTAAGGGCCCATTAAACTTGATTAAAGAAAGAAAAGACACGGGGAAAGAAATGCGGGTAGAAGGAGAAAGGAGTTGTACTGCTAGAACTGTCCCTCTGGTGTGTGCATCTCTCAAAGGGCCAGGTGAGACAGAAAGCTAAGCCTCAGCTCCCAAGGACTTCTAAACCAGGTGACAGAGCAGATCTTCCATGTGACTCTCCTGCCCTCTGTGTGCCTGGGACATGGACAGGAGCCACAGCATTCCCATGGCTGGGGATGGACACAGGACAGCCGTGCTCTGCCACTGAAGGCACTGGGACACATGGCAACTAAACAAACCTGAGCTGATCACTTCAGCACCCCTGGCATAACTCAGGCTCTGCTGGGACACGCTGCTTCTCCTCCTGGAGAAAGGACAGGGGAGTCACTGCATTCATGTGAAATGTTCAAGGCACAAGGAGTCCGACAAACCCCTCCCACCAGCTGCTGCCTGACATCCCAGTTGAAAGACAACCTCCTGAGCCATAAAACTTCCCAGTGTGTTTACAGAGGCTCCAAAACCCAGACTTTTAACTTCTATATTACTGACTTCCCCTGCTCTTTCCTTTCTGCTTTGTTTTGAGAGATGACATCAACTATTGCCCTTGGTGCTTTGTGAAAAATGCTGAATAGAAAGTTGGAAGCGTGAGGAGTAAACGTATTGCAAAGGGCAGAGAATAAGTCTAAGGAGGTGGGGGCAGAAGGCCAGACAGGCTGTTTGATCAAAGACCAAAGAACAGACCTCTGCAATGTGAAAGAAGGCACAAAAATAGGAGTTTCATCTTCAGCAGCAGACTTGTTTCCAGATACATTGAGTGAAAGAGGCAAGAGAATGAATCTTTGTCATCCCTCTATTTTCAAGGAAAAAGCCTTCAATTTAAAACTCCATAAAGAATTACAGAAATATGGAATGTAATTTATTTTTTAGTAACTCCAGCCTTTATTCACTTAACTTCAAGGCGGGCTTAAAAGAGCTGAAAATGTTTTGGTTCTACCACTTGAGGATGAAAATATTTTAATTCCCCAAAACACGGAAGGGGGCATATGCTTCTCCCGAGGTTCATATTTACAAATGCTTTGTATCTGGAATGCAAACCTTGAATCACTTCCTAACGCTGTCACTACCCAAAGACATGTTTTATTTATAAATACAGCAGGACCAGTCGGTGCTCTGCGGTACCGATATGAGGAGGCAGAGACAGCTCAAAGCTTCTCAGCCATGAAGGCACAATTCAATTTTTTTCACTCTGTGGAAGACAGATCAACTTATCCTCCTCAGCAGCAGGAAAATTCAATCCCATGGCAGTGGCAGCAAGTTCTGAGCAAGGTGGGGGGCAAAAGAGTGGTGCCCAGAGATTGATGAGGCAGGCAGTGCAGGAGAGGAGAGGGTGGGTGTGGGTCTCTCCTCCACATCTGGCTCCCCTGTCCTTCCTAACCCATGTCCAAAGTGCAGGCAGAGGGAGCAAGAGCAGGGGTTACCCACCCTCTGCCACCCCACTGCAAAGCCAGCCCTGGAAGACCACACTGTCCGGGTGTGGATCATGTGGATAAGGGAATGAGCAGTCTGAAAACATTTAAGCAACTTTCTCACCAGGCACGGGAAAACAAAAGTCAGCTCCCCAAAGACTGCCATGAAGAAAGTCATTACAGAAATTACTATTCCATTTAGAGCCTAATTACTGTTAGGGCAAATTTTTTTTCCTACATGGAAGGGAGCAGTCAGACCCACTGAAGCAAAATGTTACCTCCTCATCATCCCTGAGGGAGCAAAACAGACATTCAAAAACCAGAATGGAAAGGAAAATAGAAATTAATGCCTTAACTTCAAAGATGCCCTGAAAATTTCCTGCCACAAAAATAATGCCAAATGGCTCTGCCAGTCTCATGTATTAACAGCTTGCATATTTATGAGAAAAGTGGATGCCTACCTCAGCTGAGGAGGCACTCAGCCACGGAGTGACACCACCTCATTTCTAAATCCAGCCAATTCCTAAAGGACAGGGCATAAATCTCCTCAAATTAAGGAAGCTGGAAGCAGCATTCCCTGTCCATTCCCCTCAGCCACAGGCCCTGAGCTCTGCTCAGCCTCTCCCAGCACAACAGCTACAAAGCAGCTAAAGGGAGGTATCCAGGAGCTACAGCTTCAGCATCCTGGGAGGAGGGTCCAGGCTGGACCTGCTGACATCTGGGGGTCCTTCACCAGGTCTCACCCCGTGACTGCAAGCCACAGCATTTCTTATACCCCACCAGGCACTGGTCTCAGCTCCCCAGACTCAGCCCCACCACTGTTTAATGTGGTTCTGTTTAACTGCCAGCTGCTGCACTGCCCTTTAAGTATTAATGATTTAGACAACACACTGGCAAACAAGCAGGGATGGGGACACTGTGATTTGCACTCGGATGGATGCTGCTCACTCATTAGCTTCTCTCGTGGCTGTTTCTCGAATCTCCTGTTTTCAGCAGAAATTAGAGCTCTCTCCAGCCCCACAGCCCATGTCAGGCTCATTCACCATTCCATACCAACAAGCTGTTCAGGAGATCCATGGAATGGCAAACAGGATTGACCCATTTCTGGGACAAGATCCTCACAGGACACTGAGGACCCCATTAACTTGGGCCCATCAATGTAGAACTTGCTACTGATCTGAGGAGAAATGTCTTTTGCTTAATTTACCCCCTGCAGCAGCCCCAAGCTCAAACATGTTATCTCCATTAAAAACTCTTCACGGGCTAATGAAAACCACTCTAAGATATTGATTATTTCCTTGTTTCATTCTGTTTAGTATTCCCTTTCCTTAATCAAAATGTCATAATCAACAATAGTGAGGATTGTGCTCTCTTTTAACTGTGGCATCTCTTAACATCAGCTGTACAGCCAGAACAAGGTGAGTCACCTCTCCCTAGCTGGGAGCAAGTAAGGGGAAAAAAGGAAGATTGTGCTTCTTCCCCGTGAGCAAATTTAATTTTCTTTAGGATAAAACATTCTTCAGGAAAATGAGCGTGTGACCTTCCTCTTAAAAGCTACCACGTCAGAGCAGGCACCTCCAGGAACTGGAGCTTCAGAAGAAGAAACACCAGTCCCTCAGAAAAGGCTGTTTTTGAAAGGGTTTGAGAGCAGGTGGCCGAAAAAATAATAAAACTGGCAGCCTCTCAACTCACCACTCTTCTGAAACTTTGGCTCATGGGCTGAGGTTGCCTAAATCCCAGTGCAGCTCTGACAATGAGTCATTTTATGACAAACCCCAGGCTTCATTATCTGCCTCACCAAACCCCAGCCGGAGCCGGAGCAACGCACTGGAAACCTACAACCTCTTCTTAATAGCTCCTTGTTTTCCCTTGGCCACACAACTCAGCTTGGCCTTCAGGCTTAAAGAGCTAAGACTGTGAGAGCAGCTGCACTTGCAGTACCACTCCCTAATTCCCTGTTCTGGATGTGGCCTGGGATTTAAGGATGCTTAAGTGCTCTGCAAAGTCGCACTTGAGAGCGGAATTAGAGCAGAGGTGAGAAAAAGAAGCGGAAAGAAAGTCACGGGTAGAACAACACCTGAGGTGATAACATGAAGTAAAAACTGCTCCTGACATAGTGTTATAAAGATGCAGAGCCCTTCAGAGAAACTGCAGCAAACTCTTCTTTTAATGTCCCCATTCTGCAGCTTTTGGGTCAGGGCAGACCTTGGGCACTGCCCCACAGGCAGGGAGATGCTGTGAAGGGTTTTGCCAGTACTGATATCCAGCATCAACCACCTCCACCACTCCTTAAAGAGACGAACAGCAAGAGCAGCCCCTGCTTTTTGGCTGAGTGGCATCCACAGGGATCCATCATGAAGAACTCGCTGCTGCCCCCTCAGGGGGACACAGAGCCCTCTTACCAGGGCTCTTGTCTGAACAAAGCAGCCCCCACTGCAGGAAGACTGGGAAATAAATGGACCCCAAACATAATAAGGATCTTTACAGCTACTCCCTAGTCAGCCAACCTGGCTTAACCTTTCCTTAACAGGATCCTCTCTACATCTCAGGGACAACTTTTAACTGGGCTCATGAGACTGCTAGAGTTTTCATTTTTTAAATACATGTCCATGCTGCCTGTCAATTTTAGCTCTCCCCCGCCTACACGGAGAGATCCCACTGGAAAGCTTTGACCCCTTGTGCCAAACTTTGCATATGAAGTTTTTGGCAGGAAAAAGGCTTTTTTTTTTTGCCTCTGAAATACTGTTTGCACTGTCTTGGCCGGGGAGAAGTTGGTTCCAACAGCAGGCAAAGAAGCTCCAAAGTGCCAAGTACAAGCACACCATCAAGTCCATCCTTCCAGCCTTTGGCATGGCCATGTAGCACCAGCAGAAGAAACACCCAAGGGATCATACCTGCTCTCCACCCACATCCATTTCAATCCCACAGGACAACCTGCTGCTCTGTTCCACAGGCAGCAGAGCCAACACACAACAGGAATCCGCTGTCCCTAATGCCACAGCCAAGAGCAGCTTAAAATAAACCACCCAGTCCAGGGCAGCACTATAATCCACAGGGAGGAAGGACAGAATAGAAATATCACTTGTTTGATTTGCTTTGTGAAAACTAAAATTGAAGAAAACTGCAAATCCCCGAAACTCGGGGAGGGAGGGAAGAGCAGAGAAACAATTTCATGCCGGCTATTTCCAGCGGGAAGCTGGGAAAGGGGGACTATGACTCCATGTTGCACTGAAGGATAAACCTGCTCTCTCTAATCCAATTTATGCCTCAATGTGCCCAGCACAAACTTGGCTCAGGAACAACAGGAGAGACAGTTCAGAAGGCAGGAAGGCTTGGGAGGGAGAGGCACTAAACGATAACTTGAGGGGTTAGTGAATAAATCAGTGGGAACTGCAGAGAGAACACATTTGCATCTCTTTCAGCTGCTCCTGATCAGATGTGATAGCAGCCTCTGCTTTCCCAGTCACTTAATTGTTCTGAGGTTTTTGAGGGAGAAAAAGTGTCTTTTTTGCTCTGCAGAGTTCTGGGAAGAGCCACGCTTGGCTTAAAGAGCCACCTTACTTTAGGGAAAATGTTATTCAGTCTCATGAAGCTGCTGGGCTCCTGCTTTGCTTCAGGAGAAGCTCAATCTGTTCCACTGGCTTTGCAAGACAGAGAGGAGCTCCAGGCCTTTGCAGGGGGACAGACCCAGCCTCTGACTGCTCCTGGATGTGGGTGCAGCTCCCACCCCAGACAATCACTCACGTTGCAGAACAGACTTTGCATTTGGGGAGGAGGGAAGGAGCTGTAAGGCTGTGACAGCATCTGCCACGAAAAAAAGCAGCAGGGAAAGGTGATCCCGAGCTACAGCTTTGCCAGCTGTGCCTCTGAGAAAGCTGTGCTTTGAGGGAAGTCAGCCCAAAAGGCAGGGATGTGCCCAGAGAGGAGGCTCGGCTTACCGGGGTCTCGGGTGGCAGCATCGCTGTCGCGCCCGTCGGGCGGGTGGTCGCTGTGGCAGCTCTCCGTGGCACTGAGCTCGGCCCCCTGCTCGCTGCCCAGGCTGCTGTGGCTCCCTGAGAGCGTCAGGGAGTGGGTACTGCCCAGAGCCCTGCCCACAGCCTGGCTGGGCTCCCTGGTGGGCACTGCAGGGACACACAGATATGCTGCCGAGGGAGAGAGAAGTGAGTGTCGATCCTAAGAGAGCAGCAGCCTCCCCACTCCCAGCCAGGCTCAGGAGCAGGGTCAAAACCCAGCTCTTGTGCTTTGCTGCCAAAATGGCACCAGCAGTTCCAGAGCTATAAAGCCAGGAGTTTGGAGCTGGCTGGAGATGTGCAGCTGGGAGCAGCACATCTTGTTTGACCCACTGATACAATTCCAGTGAGAAGGGATCAGACCCTCACCTGGCACTGCTACAGCCAGTAGGGTAGACAAGTGGCTGAACCAAGACCCCCAGTACTGAGAAACAAACATTCAAGCACTTTACACTTCCCGCCCTCCAGCCACAAGGAACAGCAACTCCTCACCCAGTCCTGCTTGGAGCTTTCTCCCTTGGGAGCCTTTTGACCCCACAAGCACAGGTTTGTCATCCAGGCTGGAGGAACTGAGCTCTGAGTCGCTCTCACTGTCACTGGAAACCACTGCAGGAAAGATCAGGGGGAGGAGAGGAGAGAGACAGTTATTCACAATGTTCATAACACTTACCAAAGAGGGTGCCAGATGGATCCAAATAAAACGTGAACAAACGCTGACTCGCTGATCACACTCCCCCTCTCCAAAAGGAGCCCTACCTGCAGTTCCCCCACAGCTGTTCACTCTGCCTCTCAAACATGGTGTGGTTTTACCTTCTACAGATGATTTATTACTCTGTTGCACACAGTCCTGTGGTGCCAGCCCACCAGTGCTTCTCTCCTAAACCTGACTGGGACCATGGGGACCACAGTGCCACATTTTGCTGTGGTGTGGCTGGCCTGGGCACTGGGCTCTGGGCTCTGCTCCCACTGACCCCTGTGCTGGCAGCCCAGCAAGCCCCCTCCTCCTGATGTTTGCTGTGTCCCACACAAAGTGACACTGGGTACGAGGCTGGATCCTGCTCAGCTGCAGGTGGAGGGGTCCTGGCCTTGGGTGATGTGGGGAGAGGGGTTGGCTTGCTCCAAGCTGCACTTCATGTGCAGCAGGGCCTCTGTGGAGGCTCCAGGACCTAAGAGGAAAACACCAGATAAATACTGAGCACATCAAATCATCCCTATCAGCAAACTGCCCAGAACTATGTTACTCCTATGACCCCAAAGCTTAAGAGTCACTCCTCTTCCTCAAGGAGACTGTTCTCCCACGTCAAAGCCACTTTTTTAATTCATTTTTTCCTTCTGCCTGAATCCTGGCCCTGGTCCTGGCTGCTTTCCACCCTTCATAGTTTCCACAAGAGCTGAAGGAGCCTCATTTTGCCAGACACAGCTTCCAAAACTGGCAGGTTCTTTCCACTTTTCCATGCAATTATGCAAGCCCCTCTCCTGCTTATACTGGTGTAAAAGATAACTGCCAGCTGCTCTGGGTAAAATGAGAAAGGTGTTTTCCCAACTCCTGGGCTTTTGTAATGGTCTGATTTCAAAACAGAAATGATGGGGCTGAGGAGGAAGGTAATGGGAAAACAAATGCCTTTTGTTTGAGGGATTGCACCTACAGCACTTCTCCATCTGACCAGGCAGATACCAGCTCTCCTGGCAGCTCAAAAATCATCTCAAACAGCAGGTCACAACTCCTGGCAGAAAGAACAATATTGGCCCACGTGGGATATAGAATAGGCAACACTGCAACCTACAGCCTTTATTGTAGAGAAAGGAAGCTCCAACTACTTTTTTAGACTCATCAGTATGTCTTTATAAGCTCACATTCATGTGAGAAGTGAGTTCCTTGCTCTGCTACTGAACAAACCACTTTGCCCCCGCTCTGTGTCACTCACAGTGCAGGAGGAACGTGGGTGCAGTGGTACAAGGTGACAACCATGGGGTAACACACAGCTGTCAGTTCACCTCTCTGTACCAGCCCTAAAATTCACTACACATAGTTCACAAACCCTTTAGCCCTCCCCAGGGCAGGAGGACAGGTATCCCTCCTCTTGCACAGAGCAAAAGCTGTCAAATGTTTCTGCCAAGGACCTCTGCAGACACTCCTGTATTCAGGCAGGGATCTGTACTACACAGAATATTTTATTTAAAAAAAAAAATTAATACCTAAAGTAGCGCTTTTCTGGAGTTAACATCTCTGGGGATATTAAAGTTGGCTGCCAGTGTTATTGCAAAGCATTATTGAAGCTGCCCTGGCAGGCAGCTCCCCATGCACACCTGCCTTGTGCAGCCTTTCCCTGGCACTGGCTCCTCCTGCACCCACAGCCTTCCCCTCCCACCACCACCAGGAATGGGACCTCTCACCTGCAGGGAAAGGTTGCTGAGCTGAGCAGGGAGTGAAGCCCTGTTACAAACTGAGGGCTTGTAATGCTGGCTTAGAGTCCTCAAAGCAAAGGTTTGACTTTGTTGTCTTAACAACAGCTTCACTCCTTCCTCAAAACTTCCTGAGAGAGGTGGGGGATTATATATAAAAACTGTTAAAAACAATCCATACATACCAGAATGCATTTTTTTTCCACCATAAAATCCAAATCTCAGCTGTAAGAGTCATTCTGACCATCCCATTGCTCAACTCCCTCAGAAAATGAACTCCTGTTCCACTTAGTCATTATCCCTTTTTTGGCCTCAGAGATGCATAAAATCCATTGCTTTAGAACAGCTCCTTCCTCCATGAATCCTCTCAAAATGCTGGAAGTCAGGATTTATTTGGAGAAGGCCCCAGTGAATCAGTGGAGGTGACTTTAGCTGCCTGCCCTTCTGCCATTCAGTAGTTCAGAGAGAACCAGCACAAGAGGAAGAAAATATTAATGACACGAAGGCACTTGCACCACAGGAGCAGCCTTGTCTGCTCTCATTTCCTCTGCTGCCAGTAAGAGTGCATTTTACTCACTGCACCAATGTTTCCCTTTAAGGTAATTCTTCATCCAAAGCTCCCAGACCTTCTGCTGGCACTTTCCAGAGCCCAGAAGTATTAAATCTGGTGTTCCAGCAGTTGCTGATATATCAATAAGAGTCGTTGGACAGCTGTACTTTGAGAGAAGGGAACAGATTTATCCCTATCTCCAGCTGACTGGAAAAAAAGCTCATAAAAAAAAATATGCTGAGATAAAACTTGCTAGAAAAGCAGTATTCCCACAGGGAATGGGTCACTCATTGAGGGCCTGAAGCCCTGCAGCTGCTGGCAGAGCCCACGATCCTTGTGACACGTGGCTCAACCTCCAAGCCAGAGGCACCAGAGCCCTGTGGCACAGAGAGCCACAGGGAATGGTGGAGGGCTGCTGGCTGCACTTAACCCCAGCAGCAGAGGACGTGGGGAGGCTGTGCTGAGGCTGGGAAGAAGGAGCATTTGGCTGGGGCTGAGCTCTGTTAGTCAGTGTGTGCACTTGGCACGGGCACGGCTGCGCTGGGAAGAGCCAGCCACGCTCCCTCCTGCTGCCCAGCACAGGGCAGAGCTAAGCCCCGGCACACACCACACTTGGCACTTCCTGCTGCTGCCAAAAACACAGGAAAGGCACATGGACACCCTGCAGCAACAGCTCTTACAGCCACACACCCCCCCAGCACAGCAGAGAGGCACCGGGTGAGCGGGCTGAGCACACGGATCCCCTGCGGCACCCGGATCGTTGGCACACACAGCCCTCTGGTCCCTGAGGGTGGGAGAGTCAGAGATGGTGAGAATTATTACAACCCAAGTGTCTCACTGAGGACAGCTCCTGCACTAGAGCACACCCAGCATTGCCCACAGTTGCAGGAACATCTCCAAGCAGGAGGAGGGGACTGCACTAAACCGCTCTCCCTTTCAGGAACAGCACAAGTTGCAGCTTTGTCACTGTCCAAAGCTGTTGGCAAGTTGGAGGACCCCCCTTGGTGGCCTGCAAAGCTGTTGACATGCCCCAGCACACTCCTCTCTGCTCCACCACTCAGGGATTTGGCCTCCAGCACACCAACACTGGATGAACCCACTGCAACCCCCTGCTCATCCACTGTCCAGTGCTGCCACAGCAGCAAGCCCAGCACGTTGCATTGCTTGGCAACACAACTGGAACACGAGAAACCATCAGAGACTGAGCAGAGCAGCAGGCAGCCCTCATGCCAAACAGTACAACAGCTCAGGGATTACACTTTTTTTTTTTTTTCCACCCAGATACTTTCCATTTTTTTGTGCAGAACTCAGAGTCTGGAAGAAGGAAAGTCCTGCTGCTATTGCTCCCCACCCCCTGATGCCCCATCCTGCCTGACCCAGTGCAGAATCCCACCCACATTCCACCACATGGAGCAGAGCTGTTCCCCAGCACAAGAAATATTACTGCTGTTCTCCCCGTGACAATACATTTGTGCCTTAACTAATAGCAGAGTTCCCATGGCAACTGCTTGTTTATTACAGAAAAACTATAGGCAACAGCAAATCCCAGTGTCCGTGAGCACAAGAGAAACACTTGGGTGTGCAAAAATAAAACTTCATCCTGGTGGGGTTGTTTTTTTTTTTTTCCAAGAGGCACATTCCTGTGCTCCCCTGGTCCTGATGCCTTCCCACCCTTCTGCAGTGGGAGCAGCCAGTACCCAAGGCCTGGCACTAATCCCTCGCTTTTGAGGGGTGAAAAGGGACACTTGGAGTTTGTCCCAACCCTGCTGAAAGGCAGCTCCTGGCATGGAGGATGTCCAGGGCTTGTGGCAGGACTTGGCTACGCCTGTGTTGGTCCCACCTGATTCGAACCCCTCAGTAGCTCAGAGATGTCTCGTTCAGCACGTTGGAGGTGAGTGGAGGGGTTAGACATGGTTTCCAAGATAATGGAAACCCCACAGAGAGCAGCCTGTCAGAGGCAGGCACGTTAAATGCCAGAGCTCATTCCCGAGACCATCCTGCCAAACAAGCAACAGGGCTTTCCTCGGTGCCGAAAGGACGAGGGTGTACAAGGTGTGAGCTGACAAATGCCATCAGCCAGGCAGGGGTGAGCCAGGCTGCCTTGTTAGTCACGGCCTCAGAAAGCTCAGCCCAGGCCCAGTTGTGGATTCCCAATGGCAATCTCATGGATACACAGCTCCACGGGGGAAGGCGGCTGCCCTGCACACGGCAGAGCTTTGGGATGACAAACAGCAGGAGCCCCAAGCACTGGCAGAGGAAAAAGAGTTAAATGGAGGGGTGAGGTGTACAAGCTCTCAGCTCCAGAGATGAATTACAGCCTGCAGTGCCCACTGAAAGCTGTGCAGAGGACAGGCAGCCTAACAGAGAAGGGCAATAGGGAAAGAAAACACCAGAAAATAAAGCCATAAATTAATATTATCCAAACCATAAAACAGCAGCCAGACAAACATCACAGGGCAGGGAGAAAGGCAGCTCGTCACCCACATAAAGGCTTACAAGAGGTCACTTTGCTGTCCTCCTCCTGCTCCTCTGCTGCCCTTGCCAATATTTATGGGGAGGCCTTCTCCAAAAACTAAACTCAACTAAAAAGCTGAACTAAACAGCAGGTCAGGTCTGGGCTCAACAGCTTTGACTCCTAACATTTTCTGTATCATGTTAACAAAAAACAACCTCATCAATCATGTCTTTGCTAAGACAACTCCTTCCAAGCATCTCCTGGAGGGAAGCACAACCATCTACTGTGGATGTAACTTGTCTTTAATTACAAAAGTTACAGTAGGGCTGAGAGTGCATTCCTAGCTGGGGACTGAAAAGAAGGTTTGTAAACCCAAGTCTCCTGAGCCCTCTTTATTAAAAGGTTATTTCCACCTGCACCACTGGTAAGTGGAAGAGTGCACGTGGCTGGTTCGCTTAAGAGGACTTCTCCAACTGAGGGGATCTAACAGGAAAAGAAGGGGAGAGAGGCCAGACAGTTCTGCTAATCCACACCAGAAAGAAAGGAGGAGAAATCAAAGCAGACTGGCTGCAGGTGTAATTCTGCAGTGCTCAGTCACTGCTGTGCTGATGGCCCTGAGCACTCGGCTCCTCAATGCTGAGCTGCTGTGTCCCCCCTCCCAGCTCTGGGCACAGCACTGGGGTGGGTGTGTGAGCAACAACTGGGTGGGCAGATGGAAGAGAGGGGGAGGAAAAGCCCTACAAGGCAGTGCTGTGAATGGGATCTGACACGGCAGCGATCCAAGATGTGATACAATGGTCTACTTCAATCAAGGTCTCCCCCAAAGAACAGAGATGTGAGTGCTGGAGCTAATAAACCTTCAGGCTTGTCAGTGCTCTGGCCTCAGCCCTGCACAGGGCCAATCAACAGCTTCTCCAAGAGACATTTAAAGAACAAAAAGAACAACTCAGCCTTGAGCTCTCCATGCTGCAAACCTCAGCCCCCTCCCCAAGGCCTGGGGACAGAGCTTCACCCTTCCCTGACACTTGCTCAGAGGGTCAGGCACAAAGGGACACAGCCAGCATCAGCTCACTCCTGCCCACTGACTGTTAGAAGAGTGTCTCTGCCCACTTGCTTCAGGCCCCAGGAAGCCCCCAGCAAGATGCTGGCAGTGTGTTTTCTAACTCATCTCAAAGCAACTTGAAGGATCTGCCCAGGGAGATGTTCTGCAGAGCAGCAGAAGCAAGGAGCAAGCAGCCCCAAGGAGGGAGGAATGAGATCAGCCTTTGGTCAGCCTTGGCTGCACAGCAATGTCCATCAGTGGCACAATCCCAAGGAGTTCAGCAGGAACAGCTCTCTGGGCTGTGACTGCAGACAGGTGCCTCTTTCACGGCTCATCCCTCCCTTGGCAGTCCCAGAAAAACAGCAGGGGCCGCAAGGAATGGAGGAAAGCAGGGATAGACTGAAGGAACAGGAGTTCAGGAGGACTGGGACTAGTCTGGGCCCTGCACTTACCTAACAGTGAACCCTGAAAAAACGTACCACAACATAAAACCCCGACACTGCCCACATGGGAAACACGTCACACCTTGCAGGATAACCCTCTAACAGAGGGCCTCCCCCATTAGCTGAATCCTGCTAGCAACAGTAGAAGCCAAGTCCTTCTCCCACCTGCTTTTTGGACATGCAGCAGACAACCCACCTTTTCCCCTGGCCCAGGTGAAGGATCGGCTGGTCCCGACGCTCTCCGACTCCGGCACGGCTGGCTCGCTCTGCCACGGCTGCAGCTCAATGGGTTTGCTGCTGCTCTTCAAAGGCCTGATGTACTTGGGCAACCCTTTGTAGAACCACGCCCCAGACCTCTTCCAAACCTGCCAGAGACACAACACCTTAAGCCTGGGTTTTTAACAGCAAGAGAGCACAACCACCACAAAATGAGCTGCCCACCAAGCTCAGCCCAGCCGTTCCCTCTGAGCTACCTGGACCCCACTCAAACATGGGGAGGTCAACCCTTCCAGCTCACAGAGCCCAACAGTTCCCCTGCAATCTGCATCTACCACAGCATCCCAAAATCCTCCCCAGTCCTTGTCAGCCCAGCTTCACCTCCGTCCTTCTTCCACAACTGAAAAATGACACATGTGAATGAGCAGCAGGCACAGACTGAAGGAGGAGCAGAAGGTGATCTGAAGGGGTCCCTCAGCCTGGGTGGCTTTGCTTCTGAGAGTCAAAGTCTGGCAACAGCTGCAGAATGGGACAGCAGAAACGTCCCCTCGTGTCGTACCAAATGGCACAACCTCAGTGTTCATCTCACAGAGCAATTCAGGCCAAGCCAGATCATTTAACGAGCTTGAAAACCCCAGAACGAGACGAACACCACTCAAATAACCTGAACCTGCGGCAGGAAATGGACTGTGAGCACTAAACTGTAATATCTCCTGTAAGAACGGCCTCTCCTCTCCAATTTAGTTTTAATGCAGCTTATGATGAAGGTGCTCTATTAAGTATATTTAATATAAAGCCTGATGTGAGCCAGAGGAAGGGAAAAGGGTGGCAGCTCAGACAAGGAGAAATGGCCTCAACAAACCTAATTCTTTCGTGCCTTCCAGCAGTCTAATAATGTGCTAATGAGACAGCCAGGGCAAAAATACGTTGATATAGTAAAAATATCATTTTTTATTTCATGCAAGGAGGTAGAAACTTTGCACTTCTGTTCAGAGTGAAGATCAGTGCTTTCACTCCAAGTTCCCAAAGCATTTTACAAACAGTATCACCATTATGGCAATGGGTGCAAATGCAGATACCCCTAATTACAGCAATACATTTGTAATTTGCATTTAGGGCTCGATCAGAGGGCAGTGACAAAACCTGGCACTCAGGAGTTCTCCTCATGCAGGCACAAAAAGCAGGACACCAGAGGTCCCATTTCACTGATGGGAGGAGATTGCTCAGCAGGTTGCCTGGTTCTTCCTTGTTCAGAGCCATCAACACAGAGAGTTCAAATCTCTGTGTTTGAGGTCTTGGAAACCAAGTGAAGGCAATTTGAACTCAGGGGGGAACCTGATAGCGAGGTTTTTAAAAGAAGAGCACCCAGCAGAAGACAGCAGAGCATTGCTGTGACCCAGCACACACATCAGTTACTGTAAGGGTGCAGGAGAGACACTCGTGCACCACAGCAGGATTTAGAGCCCGGGAGGTGAGAGCACCCTACAATTACACCAACGTTTTCCTGCTGGGTAACAACCCAGAAGGATGGTGAGGCTCACATCCAAGCAAAAAGCTGGGAAGCCAATTTCCCAGGACTGCAAGTTCTGCTGCAGAGGGGGTCTTGGCAGGCAGGACACTTTACCAGCAGCCAAACAGTGCCAACAGCCAAAACACTGACCCAGCCAGTCAAGGTACAAGCTGACACAGCTCCTTCTGTCCCCTCTGCCAGCACGTGGGGACTGCACAGCCTTTGGTACAGTGTGTACAACAGCACACGTCAGTGCAGCACAGAGACCCTGGAGGAACAGGCTCTTCTACCCCTGCAAACCCAAGAACTGGGAAATTCCATATATTTTTTTAAGTCTGGGACGGACAGCTCTGCACGCAGCTTAGCCCGCTGCAACTCAGCTGAAGATGCACCATGAAAGAGCTGCAAGCTGGGTAAGCCCTGCTCTCCCTCATGTGAGGAAGACTGGAGGTTTTGGGAGCAGCTGCACACAGTGGGAGCACAAGGACAGTGGCAGGCACGGGGTTTGCACCCTGAGCAGTGCCATGGCTCGAGGAGGGCAGGTTGTCCATCCCCCTGATTTGGGTAGCTGGGCCACACGTACCTTCCCTCTATAAACTGCTGGGGAGGAAACAGCCCTTTGGTACAGTCGTTCTCTGAACAGACCTTGCAACATCTGTAATTTAATTTGGGGCACTGGAGAGACCTATTATCTTCAGGCCAACTACAATTTAGGCACACCATAAAACCAATCAGACACAGCACGGATTGCTGCAACAAAGGCTGGTCGCCCCCAGGTTTCTCACTACCCCAAAGCAAGTCGTTATAGAAAGAGTTAATGATATAATACACCCAGCTCTGATGCGGTAATAGTAGTATAAAATTGATTCTCTGCATACATATTCGCTTTAAATTGGTGCCTCTAATAGAGTTTGGTCTTATTACAGCAGCACCGAAATCGTTTTGAGATCAGCTCTAAAATAGCTGCAGCAAGATGCTCTCCCCTGTATGAATTCAGTCCCTCTGCCACCCCAGTTTAGCAGCACAGCCCATCCCAAACCACCACGGATCACGTTCTGCTCTGCACATGGGCACAAGGGTCAGTTTTAGTACCCATGCATCAAAACAGATCGATGCTGCTGACTGCTATTGATGGCAGTTTGACTGATCTCAAGAGTGGCCTGACAGCAAAATTCTTGCTTGATTTTAAATTAATAAATCTGTAATGGCGCTTCAAGAATAAAACTCCTGTTTATTAGCAGGAGCTTACTTTTACCAAGGAGGACAGAACGTTCCTCCCACCGTCCCATGCCCTGTGGCAGCCTGAGTTTGGGTGGAGCTAAAACTTCACCAGCCAGCCCCTTCCAATCTCTTGCAACAACCTGATTTTGAGGAACACTCATCATCCCTTGCTCTGAGTGCTCAACAGAGGGGAGTAAAGATCAGTATCTGCATTACTCCAGGTCAGGATGGGGTGGCCCTGTGTGTGGCTCAGGACAGAGCAGCCACACCACAGTTCATCACCTGTCCGTGGCCCTGCGCTCAAACTGGCCCAACACAACCAAAATCCACACTAAACACCGACTCCCTTCAGGCTCCTTGTCCTTCTGCCTCCCCTGACACCTAAATTACCCCAAAGCAAAGCAGGGGAGGAGAGTTAATTCAGCACCACACTCCTTTTATTACTTCAAACCAATTTAGCGGCCACAGCCATGACAAGTCCAGAGAGCTCAATGCCTTTTATAACCCTGATAATATTAAAGTTGCATCAGGCCATCATTACAGCTATAGGATGAGAAATGCAGAACCAGATGTGTACTTTATCAAGCACTTTCAAGTGCAGCCTGTAAATGGGACCTAACAAAGAATTGCTGGGCCCTGGTGAAAACCCACAGCTGAAGGAATCATAACAACCACTTGCAGCCCCTCCAGAGTTCTCTTCACCAAACCACGTCCCCTAAACAGAGCTGCTTTTACTGCAAAGCCACATTTTGCTCTACCACCTCCTGCTCGTGCCACATGGTTGCTGTTCCCATCCTGCAGCCCTTTACTTCACAGCAGACCAGGCTCGGTGAGAGGAAAACCACTACCTTTAGCTTCCCATGCTGACACCAGCAATACTGCTCAGCCCCCCAAAAGGTGGGGCAGCAGCTTCTCGTGGGCTACAGTGAAGAGAAAGGCACCTGCAAGCACAGCCACCCTGGGAGGACCTCGCTGCCACTGCCTGCAGGCAGCACATGCCCACACACTCACTTTGTCCCAGCTCTCCAGCACGGCTCTGGCACGCTGCAAACCGCTGGCAGGAAGAAAGAGCGAGCGCTCTTCAGCTTCGTTATTTGCATTCATCTGCTTTTCCATAACACAGAGATTTCCAATTACATTATTTACAGCAATCTGTTGTCAACTCCCACATTCAGCACTTGAGGATGAAGAAAATTAAAAGGCAGTTGGAATTACTATTCGGAGCTTTGTTTCCGGAATAGCAAAATCTATCGCACCCCTGACCCCGACGTTTCTCAAGCTGCAGTGGCTGCCAGCCTTCAACAATTTGTCATTCCCCTTTCAATCAGGCCTCTTTTTTTCCCCCGTGGCTCTATTCTAGAGGACACTATTTTGAGTCTAACTACTTGCCACCACCCCCAAAATAATATGGCAGAGGCTATTGATGAGTCCTTTCAATTGCAAACAGGTGCACATCGCTCCGATTCAATCCAGAGTCACCCAAAATAAACACTCCTCTCCATCAGCGTGGTGTTTTGCCAAGAAATCATCATGCCAGGCAGGAATAACCCTGGGCTATGTTGCTTTATAATGTTCAAAATGGTATGAGTGTGTATGTGAAAAGGGAAGCCCTGGGGGCAAAAGGGGAGGAGATGACTCTGTTCCTCCCCTGCACAGGTTTATTGTGATAAACCGAGAAACGCAGCCAGCCATGAAAATGCCGTGTAGTGAAGGAGAAGAAATTAAAAGGAGAGTGAAGCAGAGGGGGCAAATTAAAACTTTTAGCAGCTGACACTCTCTTTCATATTCCATGGGGTTTTAAAAAGAAAAAAAAAAAGCTCTCTCCCCACTCTCCCGAAACCGCTTTCATTATCGCTACAATTTTGGATGCGTCAATTCAGATGGAAATGTGCACGAATGCTTCCAAGAGGATTTTAATTATGATGATAGCATCGCTAATTATGGATATCTAAAAAATAATATATATATAAAAAGGGGTAATTCGGGAAGGTGCTTTGCAGAACCTGGTGTTATCAGTCAAAACAAGGCTGTGCAGAGAGTTTAAGCGGCTGGGCAGGGATTTGACAAAGCACAGCAGGTCCCTTTTCCCCTTCAGGCCAGGAGGTGACAGGCAGGCTCCAGCCACATGTGACTAATTCAGCATGGGCACTGCTGCCCAAGCTGTTATCAAGCTCACATGCTCTGCCAGAGGTCTGGCAGCAGGGAATCATTCCAGCTGTATATATATCCACCACTGCTCCTCCCAGGCAAGTCCTGCTCCTCTGACAGCTGCTGCAATAAGCCTGTTTCACTGGAGGACCTGCTCCCTTTCTGCTCTGCACTCATTCCCATGGGTGTTTCACTGCCACATTAGCAACCAGGCTCACTGCAAACCCACAGCCAGTGTTTGCTGCAGTCAGGGATCAGCACCCCTATCACGCCATGGGATTCTACACACATGCAGGAAGAGGACTGTCCCAAGGAGGGTCAGCCCTCCGTGCTGTCTTCAGAAAGGCAGAGCAAGATCAAAGCCAAGAAAGGTGATGCAGCACATGGAGGAGGGAAGAAGGAATGGAGAGTCTTGCCCTCAAAGCTGAATGGAAACTTGACCAAATTTGCATCTACCCTTGCTTGCAGGAACACTAAATCACAGTCCACATCTGCTTTAATTCCACTGCCCTCTGAAGATATTGCAAGGAAAAACAACCACATAATCCTGGAAGAACAAAAGAGGGTTTTCCATAGCTGCCTCTGCAAAAACCTGGGACAAGTGGCATCTCCAACAGGCCAGTTCTGGCCTAAAGCAGGTGAGCTCTATCTCATCTCAGGAAAAAGAGATGCACTATTGATGCAGGGGTGTCTGCTGGTCCTTGGGGATGCTCTCTTTGCCAAGAGGAACACCCAGGCTCTGTCAGGTCCTTGCCACGTTAGAACACAGTACTTTCCTCCCAGCTCCTCTTGGCCTCTTGGAGACCCTCGCCCTGTGCCCATCCCGTGCAGATCCCGCGCAGCAGCTCCAGGGCTGCCAAAGGCTCTGCTTTGTTTCTGGATGACTGGGATGCAAAGCAGCAGGCAGAGCCCATTAATCGCCTCCACTCTCCAGAAATAAGACAGTGTCAGAGCAAGTTGTTCCTCATCGCTCTGCAGCACAGCCTTCCCAGTGGAGGTTTTCAAGGAAACAGAAAGCAGCACGGAACACCTCCGAGTGGCTGAGGCTGGGATTCCCAAAGGGATCTGTGGACACTAAGCACTCGATTCCAGCTGAAGAACTGATCTAAACAACAGCTTGTCACTTTGGTCTTCATTTGACCCAGGCAAAGTGATGATTAAATCATCACTGGAGCCAGCTCAGGTTCTGTCCACACGGCAAAAAGGGGAGACGACTGCCACGTGTCGCTAAACCTACCCTGGTTTAAACCAAGCCTGCAAGGATAAATAATAATAAGGATGGTGCAGGGATGAAAGCTTTGGCATGTAGGAACAGTGCCCCACACTGCAGCTGTTAGCTTGTACATGGGAATGTCCAACCCCACCATCCTGGCCTGAGAGCCTGGAGGGACACAAGTGCTCACTTAGTGCATGGCAGAGGCTAAAGGGGACAATTACAGTGCAAGGCTCTCCTGCCAGCCAGATGGTGCTGATTAACTCCAGCCAGCACCATTTAGTCCACTTGGGTTTCCAAATGACCTCCCTTTCCCACTTCAGTGCCTGGCAGTCTCTCACTAACAGAGTCAAGAGCTCCACAAATATCATGCCCAAATAGCTTGAGCGGTGGTTCAGAAAATCAAACGGCGATCAAAGAGCTGATGTGGAGGGGAATCCCCTCATCTGGAAACACCACATCTCATCACACACCTGGGAAAGGGGACTCTGGACCAGCATCAAACACTCACCCACTGCAGTGGACAAGTTTAGGTGTTGCCAGAGCTCTGTGGCCTGGGACCAGCCTTCTTTAAGTCCATATTTTGTTGGCTAAAGGAGAACCTTGCTCAGTCACGTTGTGCACTGACACAAAGGGGAGAGAAGAAGGATGATTTGTTACTGCATCACACAACCCTAAGTGCTCCAGGGCGTTCCTGAAGCTCTCTGCCTGGATTCCAGGAATTAAAATGGGGCTGATACCTAATCACCACACGTGGGATTCAGAGGTTAGACAGAAATGAGACTATCTGATCCCAAAGAGCAGACATCCATCTGCACTCACTGATAGCAAATATCACCTGCAGCAAAGAGCATGGCCAAATGGGTTTGGTCCAAAGCAGATGGCAACATGAGACAGAGTCAGACCACAGAAACAGACAGCAACAAGGCACTGGTTGTGAACACAAGCTCTTAAAAGAAACCTGTTAATTTAGTGCATGCCCAGTAATATCATTACACCTGAACCAGCTTCAGGGACTGCACTTGTACAAGCCACCAGCCTGAGGCCCAAGAGCCTCATCTCTTCCTCACACACGTAGGGAAGACCAAAGCCACTGATCAAAGTCACCTTCCAGACATTTATTCTGATTCACCTCAACTTCCTTGCCCTGGCTGACATGCCTTGAGGCTTCTGCTATTTCTCAATTCCCAATTCCCTCAAAATAAAGGCAGGGCATTTGGGAAGACAGAGGGGATTGTATCACTTGATGTCTGGCTGCATGTCCACACTGTGACCCTTCCAACCTTCTGCTGTTCAGGGCACCAGCACCGTCATAAACAAGAAAGGAGACAGACCTGAACTGATTTTGAAGAGAACAGAAAAACAAAGCCAAAGCTTAGAGCTGGGAGGCAAGATGGGGCTATATTTTAGTTAGACTAAGAAGGAAAGTTCCATCCATTTCCATCAGGAAAGCACTTTGGTTGTATCTCAGGTTTCACAGAGAGAACGAGTGCTGAAGGTTATCGTACCCTCACACACTGGCCACAGGTAACACACACCAGACAGGTTAATATTCTCTGCCCAGTGACCAGGGTTCCTTATTGTTTTTTGAAGAAATAGGGAAAAAAATCCAGTTGTACAGACTGAGATAAATAAAAACCAAAAAACGCGGAAAAAACAGGCTAAAAGAAATAAAGCAAATTTTAGTCCCATACCCTGCAGAGCACAGAAAATACCTACAACCTGCCTCACTCTCTATTTTGGGATCTCTATCCAAAATTCAAAATATCTGGATGATTCAGCACATCAAATTATTATCAAAATCCAAGGAGCTCTGCCTGCCCTACCCACCCTGCTATTCAAAAGTTATGTATCCCTCATCTTACCTGAACGTGGACTTTGTGAGTGCTCCCACACAAACAATCCCCCCCAATGGAAAACCCAAGCAATGTTAAGTTTCCATAACTAGGATAAAAAAACCAAACTTCTGCCTCTCTAACACCTGCACAAATGCTGTCACTACACCTCAAAAATTGATTTAGCAGAGCACCCAGGTCAGAAACAGCTGCACTGGATTGATGCTCAAGGACCACAAGCAAAAGGCCAAAACAAATTGATGGGAACAAGTGAAAATCTGTCTGTGATCACAGAACAAATTCGTGGACTTCACCACAGAGCAGCGAGCCCTGATGTTGGTGGATGCTGGCTGGCAGACAGGAATTGAGGCAGCCCATTAATTTTTTTTTTTGGAGTGTAAAGTCGAGGATGAAGGATATAAAAATTTAGAGACCTGCGTTATAAGTCTCACA
The DNA here is from genome assembly GCA_035041135.1 of Platyrinchus mystaceus. NCBI lineage: Eukaryota > Metazoa > Chordata > Aves > Passeriformes > Tyrannidae > Platyrinchus > Platyrinchus mystaceus. The sequence goes on from JAWWLV010000053.1 coordinate 3,200,829, forward strand.
CTGGCAAGTTATGGGATTTTGCAGGCAGGGAGGAAAACAGATTTAAAAGCTGCAATCCTAGTTATTTTTAGAGGGACAAATATTGCAGTTATGCTCCACATCTCTGAAGCTGTATTAAAAAAAAAAACAGTTAGCCAAGTTTATTTGCCACAGAGCCAGGAGGGAAAGAGTGTAAGGTAACAGTGTCTTTATGGCCATGGCTAGAAAAATTCCACAGAGCCATACAGGCTCCAGGTGCTGGTGGGGTTTTTCTCCTCTGCCCCCTCATAAACCAAAGTTGTCACCACTGTGTGTGTTTGAGCCTGCCTGGCCTCCTAAACCCCATCCCAAGCTGCCTCACAATAAGTGTCCAGGCCCAGGGAAGAGCTCAGGCAGGCTCTGCACAGACTTGGGGCAGGCAGGTGAAAGCTGCTGAGCCCCATCTCTCCACAGCTGTCTTTTTACCTCTCTCTGTTCACTGCAGATCTTGCACAACCAAAGAGGACGTTTCTGGGCTCCAATGGTTTCTATTCCACACTTGGTGCAAACTTTCTGAAACAAGGAGAGAAAAAAAAAAGGAAAAGGTGGTGTTGGCAACTCCCCAAAGCCACAGAGCCCTTGGGAGAGAGAAGCTTGAGAAACACCTCTCCAAAGAGCTCTGTTTTGCTCTCTTTAGAAACCTAAAGACAGTACAACGTTCTTATTTGTCCTGGAGAACCATTCATTGCAGGAAGCTGCTTCACATCTATATGGACATGAGACAAAGGCAGATCTACAGCACAGTCCTTGACTCCAGAGAAAGAAGAGAACTGCACAGGGCAAATCAAACCTCGTGAATGGTTTTCTTATTCCTCTGAATCCTAAACTCAGTCTCTGTGGCATGGAAAGCAGCTGTAACCAAGTACAAGACTGGAAATCCTCTCCTCCCTTCCCTCACACATACAGTCTTAAACCCCTCAGCTTCCCCTCCAGTTCAGCACACGCTCCTTGCTACTGATTTGTGGTGTTTAGGAAGTGGGCAGGACCATGTCTACACACACATTTCCCGAATGCCTGACAGCCCTTATTGCTGCACAAGGGAACTTTCATGTCTCTGCTGGCATTACAAGCCATTTACAACCTGAATCACCTAATATCATATAATGAAGCTGATGCCTATCAGCCTTGGCATACAGCTTGAATGAGAAATTGGATGAATTCTTTGATCCTCACAGAGCAAAATCCTCACTCACAAGAGGGCTCTGGAGAGCAAAACCTTGCTGAGAAATACAGGAGAATTTGATATCCCCAGGTAAGGTCTTACATATCCCCCTAACCAGGCTCCTCACCACAGACCTGGAGGTCTGTGTCCAGGGACAAAGGTCTCAGTGGCTCACTCAGCCCTCAGTGCCCAGGTCTGGAGGAGGAGGAGAGTGGCAGAATGATGGCACTAGAGGCAGTGGCATCACTGCATGAATAAACACCCAACTGTTTTGGCCAGTGTAGTCCAGAGGACGGTCTGTTCCCAACTCATGCTGCACAGAAAACAGGGAGGCATCTACAGCCCCACAGAGGTTGGTGCTCTTCTCCATCTTACTGTTCCTGTCCTCATTTTCACAGGGAAGTAAGGAACAACCTATTGGGTCTGGTGCATCAAAACTCAAGCCAAGGGGGATTTGCAGATTCAATTAGCAGACACCACCTGAGCTACTCCAAACTCTCCCTCCCTCAATCCAAAATCTGAGGGAGGAACTCAGTCTGAAATACCCTCAAAGATCCCAATCCCCACACGAATAGCACATTCAAACGCTCCCTCTAGTGGAAGTTTCCAACCGATTTTACTCCTAGACATAAATTTTGAAAATTCCAATATAGAACGGGGCTTTCCTCCTCCCCTTCTCTGCAGACTGGCTGGAAAACTCAGCATCACTCACAACCCCTCAGAAGAAGACATAAAAATGAAGGACATTAAATGCAGCCCCATTGCTCATTAAATACAAGACAAAGCACTTTCTTCTCCTACTTACACTTCACCTTTTATAGATGATACCCTCTGCATGGTAAATGCCACACTGTGCTTTGTCCAACTACTCCTATTGTTAATGCATCTGGATTTGCCTGCATTCTTTGTCTTGCCATAATGCCTTCATTTCTAAAGTAGTAAAAACTAATATTAAAAGCATTCTTCATAAAGCAGAATGTGGCACTTAGAAAACCCATCAGACTACAAGAAATGCAAGAACCTCTATTCAGCAGAAGGGGCTTGCTGAGGGTAAATTCTTTGCTGTGTTTCAGATGCATCATTACAGTTCCAGTTATTGAATTAAACAGGCTGCAATGAGATGGTAACAGAGCACTGCCTGCAAGAAAAATATGAACTTTAAAAATCCATAATTCCCTGACAAATTGCTTATTGCATACAGCACTGCACAAGTGATGGATGTCCCTGGACAAGAGGGAACAAACTTAAAGTAGGAGTTCACTCTGTGTGCTCTGCTGGAGGGGTGACTCTTCCCTGAGTTCACAACATTAAAAAGCAGAAAGGAGAGAAGCCCAGGGCACCAAGGCAGCACTGCCCTAGGCTTGCACACAGCTGAAAAGTGCAGCCAAGCTGCAAGCAGCTGCAAAATGCACACAGGAAAAGCAGGGTCTCACTTAAATCAACCTGGATATGAACGCTCCTGAACTGCCCAACAGACTCCAGACAAAAAGGGAATAACCATAAATCAAGAAAAGAACCACCATCCTTTCTCTGGGGTTTTCTGGTCACAGCCCTCCCACAGTCTCAGGCTCGTGCTGTGCCACCAGCTGGGGGTTCCTTTCTGCAGCTGCAGATGGAAAAGGCTGGGAACTGTCTGAATCACCTTCTGCCTCCTCAGTAGTGTACTGGGCTCACAGGAGGGAGGTTAGAAAGCCCTGTGGCAACGTGACCTAGCTGGCTTCTGGCAAGGTGAGAGCAGAACTGCCAGGGGAAGAAGGCAGGAACACAGCACATCCTGTTATTCCACATGCTTGAAACGCAGGAAGGAGCCTCCCGTCTCCTGTCTGTCATCCACTCTCCACAGGCCACGTGCACAGAGACCACTTTCCTCTGAGAGCTGCCTAACAGCTTCCATTCAAACCAGACATTTCACTTCCCAGTACTCTACTGCTGCTTCCTTCCCCACCCCTTCCTCAAGAGCTGCTTTCTCCCTGGCTTAGGACCCAGGAGCTCAAAGATTTGCATTTCCTTTCCCAGACGCTGCCTTACAAGCAATCTTCTGCATAATCCCTGCATCAGTCAAGCTACTTCTGCAAACTGGATCCAGTGGAGAAACCCACTTGAGAGCAGAGGCAGCACAGCTCCCAGCAGCTCCCAGCCCAGCAAGTGTGATGGAAGGGTGCTGGGACCTCGGGTCTGACCGCATGGGACACCCACCTCCCTTCCCTCTCCCACAAGAGCTTCAAGAGCAATGCTGCAGGCAAGTGGATCAGTGCAGCCCCAGCCTGGCAGCCTGGTCTGCATGAGAACAGCATCTCACTAACTTCAGCAGTGCCAGCACTGAAGGTTCTCCACCGTGGCCTGCATGGCTGCTTAACTACAGAGGTGCCAACACGCAGCACTCCGCAGTAAAGCTGCAGGTTTTACTCTGTGGCCTCCACAGGACATCTCCTCGGTGACAGGCTGGGTGACACTGGGAAGTGTCTCCTTGATGCCAGTACCCAACAGGGACAGAGTCAGCCCAGGCTGCTCCTTTCCACCCAACCACCATCAAGTCAGAAACACTCCAGCACACAGCGGGTACCCTCAACCCCTGCACAGGCAACACGCTGAGATGAGAAGCTCACAGAGGTGTCTCCCCAGGGAAAGATGGGCTTCAAGTGCAGGAAAATCAGCCTCCCAGCAGAGGCACGATAAGGTGGTTGCCTTGGAGATCATCATCTCCACAGCAATACAGATTAACCCCTTGGCTGCGGAGCCTAAACCAGCAGCAGTCATCCCTGGGGTGCTGGTGGAGCAGCAGTCTCCCTGAAAACTGGTGCCCAAACAGCACCCATGGAGTCCTGTCAACACACACAGCACAGGCAGTCGCTGGGGCACAGGGCTGGAAAACTCACACTGGTTTGGAACGGGAGGGTGGACTTGAGTTCTCAAAGAGAGGCGTGGCTGGAAGGTCTAAGGGCACGGCAAAGCTCACAGGCTGTTACGAGTTGTCTTTGATGAGTGTACATTTCTGTCCCCAAATGGGAGATGCAGGGGGGGCTGAGACACCCCATCCCAGTACTAAGGGCAGTTTAGGCACTTTTGGATCCTGAGACAAGCAAGAGAAAATCTGATGGTCTGACAGCACTGACTTAGACAAGTGGGGCCAAAGTTAAACTGTGCAGAATTATCCAGCTTCCAAGAGGCCCGGAGGCCTTTCCTAGATAGATCTGCTACCAGGAACAGCAGGAACCTGTGTGACCAAACCCACCTTTTTGCAGTCCTGGCAGAAGACAGCACTGCTGCCCAGCAGCCCGAGCAGCTCCCCACAGAGCAGGCACTGCGAGAGCCCGTTCCCCATCGCGTTCTTCCTCATGTTCTCCAGCCTCTCCACCAGGCGCCTGTGGGGAGAGAGGCAGAGCAGAGGTCACAGCACTCACCTTGGAAATGGAAGCACCTGGTACTGAGGCTTGCCAAAAACCTGCAGACTGTGCTCCAGACTCAGCCTACCTCTGCCTCTTCTGTGCAGTTCTGGGCCCCTTGCTGGGACCATATGTACCTTCACTTCAGTGTCTGCACTCAGTGCTTCCTATCAGCTGGCTCTTGGCCTTCAGGAGATATAAACCCCTGTAAGCCCGTCTACCAACGTTCACCAAGCTCAGAATAATCAAACTGGGAATACCACTGAGAGGCCTGACTCAGCCAGTGGGCAGAGAGCTCACACAAAGAGCTTAATCCTAAACACTTAGGGAGCTCAGTGTCACTGGGGCCACAGTCTCAGCACAAACATTTCCTGCTTGTAGAGCAGGAAAAGCTTTTAATACTCAGAGCAGGGCAAGTCAAAAAGCACCAGGAAAGGGCAGAGGAGTTAGACCTGCCAAGCCCTCTCCATGTTTATGTGTCCCTGATAGCAGTGCTGCAGGCACATGACTTGCCCATATCCCATTAGGAAGGCCAAACTGAAGCCATCAGACCAAAATGAGCCTGGCTGCAGTACAGGAATGCCAGTAACTGCTCCCTGCTTCGTTCCACAGCCTGCTTGGAAGACAGGAAGCACATATGTATGCACAAGGTCCGTAGCAGCAGGACTAGGAAAGGGAAGGAAGGCAGGATAAGCGATCAGGATGCAGGATGTGGAGAGCGTGCAGAGCAAGGCTGCTGTCGTGAGATCACTGCTTGGCAATCTTCAGGCATCCATTTGTAGATGGGGACAGTAACAGCCAGGCCATTTACCAGTGGCAGTGACCAGCCACAGCCACGCCTGTGCAGGAGGCTCAGGGAGGAAGTGATCCTGCTATCCATGCAATCCCATCCTCATTAGTGCTAATGTCCCATCAACCAAGCCCCACACTGAGAGGAAGGCAAGGTCTGTTTGAAAGAGGTACTGCCTGTGGTGGTGGGGTCAGATTGCACAGCCAGACCGAGCCATCATTAGTGGATTTATGATCCTCGACTTCGGCACAAGAGAACTCCCAGGAGTTAACAAAGGCATTTCAGGGAATGCTTCAGCATGGGAACAGCAAGTGTATCACTTGCTGCAGCTACACCAACCACCACACAGGAACAACCAGCTCCTCAGGGTCACTGGCTGCTGCTGGGGTCTCCCATTTAGCACAAAAACATCACTGTCAGTTCTCGTTAGCCCTCATTAACATGCTCTGCACAGGGAAGTGGAGAGGCAGGAAGCTGGGCCTGCTGGACACAGGGTGGGAGTCACTGGGGTTTCCTGTTTCATGAGCACAAAAGCTGCTGGGAAATGCTACAGGACTGCCCAGCTCCCTGGCTTTAAGGTAGTGCAGGACGATCACAGACACAGCTGAGGCCAGACCTCCAGCAGGACTGAAAGCAAATGGAAATCAGCAGCAGCAAAAGGATGCCTGTAAATTAAATAATTCAAGCTAGCAAACCCATCCAGAGGGCTCAGCCAACTAGAACATCAACTTATTCACTGCTCCAGGCAAAATCCCAGGGGACTGGTGCAGATGAGGGAAAACCTGACTGCACTGCCAGCAGTGGCCTCTGAGCCATCCATCCACTAGCACTGGGCATCTTCCCAGCCTCCTCCAGAGCCACTGGGGCAGCTGTCTCAGCACAGGCTGCATTTTCCAGGGACTGTGTCAGGGCTGCAACCTCAGCAAGCCCCGAGGCTCAAAGAAGGCACTGAGAAAGGCTCAAGATGTGGAGATAAGGAAAACATCACATCCTTCCCGATGTTCGTCACCTCCAAACAAGCGAAGCGGGAGGAGAAAGTAACGGACCTAAGGGATGCTCTGACTGATGGAGGCTGAGCTCAGGCAGGAGGGAGAGCCACTCCTCTGTCTGTGCTGACCTTTCCTCGGGAGGGAAGGGGGCAAATGAACGTGACTGTACCCGATGCGCTGCTGCTCTATGATGTCCAGCTTCTCTGCCTTGCGGACGACTTCCAGAATGACCTCAAGTTCCTTCGGGCTCAGAGCCTGCGTCTTCCTCTGCTTCTCAGTCTGGAATGTGTGCACCGACCAGCCCGTCTGGAGCCTGTGGGAGGGGGTGGAGGGCAGGATTCAGCTGTGAAAGGAAAGCACAAAACCCCTGCCCTGCCCCAGAGGCCAAAACTGCCAGGCACAGACCCACGTCAGCCTTCCGTCAGAGGGGCCTGTTCCATGACTAACGCCCAAAGCAGGAGTCTCCTCTCACTGACCACGTCACTCCTCCAGCATCTCAAGTGCTGTGCTGTCTCTCCCTGCCCTTTCACTTCCCTTTCTGCTCCCGTTTGTATTTTACCACTCCAAGCCCTCAATCCTGTTTGTCTCTGCCCAGTGCCCCTAAGAATGGCTACCCTGCTCCTGGGGGTGCCCTTGCAGAGGTGGGTGCTGATGCCAGACACCAGAAATGCCAACAGCACACTCCCAAACACAGGGATTACCTGCATCCTCCTCCCTCCAGATCACACATTTCTAAGGTCCTCTGTTCAAACACACAAATCACCGGGCATGCTTGGAAATATAAATTTGGCAACTTCCCTGCTTGGTCTAACCCAGGTTCACACGAGGACTTCAGCAAACCACTTCCCTCTGTGCCTCACACACAGAGCTCCTTGGCTCACTTGGCAGCAGGCAGGAGCTTTCACAGCTCAATTAATTACCATTCAGGAGGGGTTTAGAGGTCACTGGATAAAGTTATGGCTGCTAACAGAATGCAGGGCACTCTCTGGCACAACTGTCTTACTGAGGCTTTCAGATGCAGGCTGGAGAAGTGGCAGTGAACAGTGAACACACTGTTCAGACAGGCAGTCCCCCCCAAACATGGGGTGCCCTCTCCTATTTTCCAACACTCTGCAGCAGCAGGATGACTCCAGGGGTTCAGGCAAGAGCAGAGGTGGCAGTGGCATGGTACCAGCTGCCAGAGGAGGAAAGCAGCCAAGAAAGAAATGCAGTTCTAGTGCTTGACTCATCTCCCTCCTTTCAGTCTTTAGGTTATGCAGCAATTTTAACTTCAGGGGAAAACGAGATCAAATGACAAGTTCCTAAAACAAAAGAGTGCTGCTGGCAGCTGGGGGATGCTATCAAATATATTTAGGGTGCTGCAGAGATACCAGCCTGCCTCCAAGCCCTTCCCTTCAGCCAGGGGAGGGCTGGTGGGATGGACTCCCCCCACAATGCACATTCCACTGCAGGCTGGCAGCCCTGAGCCCCAGCTTTGCAGGCTCCTGTCCCACCAAGCAGGGTACAGAGGGGTCTGTGTGACAGGACAGCAGACCAGTGCTCCACACAGACACGAGGAAAGGACTCAGGCCAGAGCTGAGGCTGGAAGGAGAGCAGGAGGGTGACAAGGACTCACTTGGCTCGCAGTGCCAGCTGCCGGTCGTTGGGGCAAACCCACTGGCCCGTCCCGCTCCCAAAAATCATGTCAGCCATGGCACCAGGCTGGGCAGGAGTGGCAGGGATCACACCTGGAAGAAGCAAACACCAGCACTGAGCACAGCTGTTATTCCACCCCTGGGAAAGCACAGGGCAGCACTTGGCAGAGCCTCATTAACCCTCCCAAAGGGCCACTCTTCCAGCAAACCAAAGGGAGGTGATCTGCTGGCATCTCACACAGGGGAAGGAGACAGATTCCCACCCACAGACAGCGATAAAAACATACCATCATCCTCATAAAGTATAAGCCAATAAATATCTTGAAATACCTTGAAGGCAAGGCTGGAAGTTTAGATTTTATGGTACTCTCAGAAAAAAAGCCAGACACTCTTTGTCAGTTCTGATTTTTCATTTCAAACTAGGGGAAAGCGTTGTCTGTAAGAATAATCTCTGCCTTCCCACCTCCAGAGCCCCAGCTCTGCAATTCTGACAGAGAAAGCCACGCAAAAAGGACACAAAGAAGCTACAGTTGCCTTTTTTTTTACCTCTTAATGGGGTAACAAACAAAAACCCACGCTACAATCAGCATGAATAGTGGCAAGTCATTTAGTTCATTAAAACTGCCTCCATAATAGCCTGATATTTATAACTACAGCCTACAATAGCAGCTTGTTTGCATTCTCTGATGCTGAAGACAGCACCTCTTGCAGCAGATCTCCTGCCGTGGCTCCTGTCCCCGGCACGGTCACACCAGCGGTTCCTCGTGTTCAGTGACAGTTGCACCGAACTGATCAGTAAAGGCAGCAAGAGCCAACCTGTGTGTGCTCCTGGGAGAGACATTCCCAAAAGAGACTCTGCAGCTAAGCACTTGTGAGTCCCACCACAGCAGCCTGGGTGACTGGAAAGCACCAGGGGAAAGGCACAGCCAAATGATTTCAGCGGATGCACAACTAGACTTGATGTACCGAGCTTTTAACCAGCTGGATTTGCTCTCCAGCAGAGCGAGTGTCTTACGAGCCCTAATGCATAAATTTCCAGGTATTAATACTTCCCTTCCCCAGAACAGACACTTGCCAGCTTTGAAACCGTACCTGCTGGGCAGAGATAACGTGTTTAATGCTGGTTGGCAAACAGAAAACAGATACAACGGCAGGAAGGTGCATCACCTGCCAACTGTGCCGTGGTTCCCCAGCAAACACTTGTTCCACTCTCAATCCACAGCACAGTCACCCAGCAGTGCCTGTGGGTCAGTGCTGCACCTACCCTTGCTATCTGCTGCTGACACACAGGGCTCTCGGCGTGGAGATGCACGGAGGCATCGCAGGCTGATGGCCTTGGTCCTGTTACAGAGGCACACACACAGCTTGTGCACATCCATCCCTCCCTCCCTGTGCTGAGCCCACATGTGCCACACGTGCCACACTCACCCCCAGCACAGAAACACCAACCTGTGCCAGAGAACTGACAGCTCCGTCCTGCCAAACCCCACGTCAGCCCTGAGAGCCAAACTGGTTCCTAACAGTGAACCAGTTCTCTCCTCTCTGACCATCTGATTTTTGGAAAGGGTCTGAAAACTGAGTGATTGCAACAGGCAGGAGAGAAGAGGGGAAATTCCACACAGAGCATAGATTTTTTTCAGAGCAAGGGGACAGATGTATAAAGAGGGTGAGGGCTCAACACAACCTGAACTGTACAGCAAAGTGAGGAATGGAGGAGATAGGAAGCTGCAGGAAAGAGGGTTGAGACAGGAAGGACAGACAGAAGTGTCACATTCAATTTTTTAAACCTTTACTACATTAGTTAAGATGATCACTTTTGGAAGGGATCATCCCTGGAAGAAATCCTTGAACCCTGGCACCTTCGATTTACCAACTGCCTTCCCCCCTCTGCTCAGTGCTACACATGCTGTGGGTTTGCATTTCCATTTGGTCCCAGAACACCTCATGCTCTTTTCATCTCCTTCACGATCTCAAGCGAGGAGAGAACACCTTCCCCACACACATCCCACAGCAGCTCACACACAGGGGAGCAATCAAGCATGAGCAGCAAAAGAATACAGCAGCTCCCGCCCCCGGGGCAGGGTTAGAAGAACAGAGAAGCTACAGTTTCACACAGAATGGCTGACCTGGGATTTTCCAGAGATTTTCTAAGCCTGTGATGTGTGGTTACAGGATTATATGCACATGTAGCCCCCCCCCACACATATGCATATATTAAATTACTCTTCAGCTACACCATGTATTCCTCCCTCCCACTCAGGCACACCTGAGGAATAGCACAGCCCACACTCTGTGTCCACTGGTGAGGCTCAGTGCACACACCGTGAGCAGCACTGTTGGCTCTGGGATGGATGTTTAGCATAAAAGCTGGAGCTGGAGACGAGCCCCACATCACAGTCAGGGCAGAGGAGTTTGCTCTGCCAGCAGCTGAGCTTTCAGGGCGGAAAGCTGTGCTGAAAACATCTGCCCCTCCTTAAGCAGAGCTTTATCTGCTCTAACAGAGCTGAAGGCAAGTCAGAACAGAGCACATCAGGTGAGCATTTTTCTCAGGAGAGACCTAAATGCATTCTCCAGCCTCACAGCACAGTGAGCTTTGCTCAGCGTGACTGAACAAAAACAAGCAATGTCATGCTCTTTTGCCTCTTGTTACTCAGCATATGCTTTCTGTTCTCCACCATTCCCTGAGCACCATCTGAAAAGAGAGAAGGAATACAAAACACTGCCTGAAGAGCCATCATATCCCAAAACAGTCTTCAGGGAGGTTATTCCCAAAAATATTTACAGGAGCGTTTTCTTCTGGCGGCATTGCGATGTGCTGCTTCCTCTCACCTAAGCTGGCTCTGCAGTTGGCTTTGCACCTTTGCCTCTGGAAAAAGCCTGGTGGGGAGTGACACAACCACCTCAGAGAAGGAAACAAGAATGGGACACAGTCTGCTGGGGCAGAAACAGGACTGGAGGGAAAGGACTCTCTCTCATGGGCATGGGAATGATGCCAAAGGAATGGTACCACTATCTGGAAGGCAAGAAGCATCCTCCTTCTTATCTCTCTGTACAGGACAAGGAGTACAGTAGAATCAGAAACACCAAGATAGCAAAACCACGCCAGCCTGGGGAGTCATTTCCATGGGCTGTGGGGAAACGTCCCTCTCTTGCAGTCTCTTGCATTCTCTCTCAAAAATACTCCAGTTAGCACCTACCTCACCCAGCCATCCCCTCCCTGTCCTCCTCTCAACAGACTTGATGAAGGGTGGAAGCAGCCAGCGAGAGAGCAAGAGAAATCCACAGCTCCTGGCCCACCTGCAAGTACACTGCCTACAGAACAAACTGCACAAGCACGTAGTGTTACAGAAAGAAAACATCCCAGTCCCAGATTCTGCTTTTTACTTGAATTCAGAATTAAAAGGGAGCCCTTATCGATATTCTATGACCTGCTTTAAAAGCACTCCACCTGTTTGTTCCTTTCCTGTGATGGAGGAAGTCATGTGAAACAAAACCTCATTAAATCTGAGTCCACCTGGCTGCCCTTGGCACAGAAGCTCAGGGGAGCTCTGCATGGAAGGAGTTCTGCCCTGCAGTGAGCCAACCCTTCACGTGGGGCCTGGAGCATCCTGGAGGATGCAGAACCCCAGCACATCTCTGCCTGCAGCTCTGCTTCTGCTCTCCCCATGATAAGACCTGTGCTCTTCAGCCAGAGAACGAGGCACCAGAGAACATGACTTCAGTCTGGGAGAGGAAAGTCTTCTGGTGGATTCTGAGTGAAGGGAACAAGGGAAGGCAGACACAGCCCTTTGACTTGATGCTCTTCAAAGAATTTCAGGCTCTTCTGTGAAAGAAGGCCATTTTCCTCAGCAGAACAGCAACATGAACGTCACGTATCTTTACCTCAGTAACAGAACACAGTCACAGCAGGTCATGCCAAAGGTACAGCGAGCACAGTACCTGCTATCTGACCACCTCCAAGAGCAGATGCTTCAAGAAGAGTGTAAGACTAAAGCACAACACAGCAATACTTATCCAGAATACCCTCCCAGCCTCCAGAGATTCCTGGATCATGCACTCTGTGAATCAGGCTGCAGCTCTGTATTTAACACCCTTAACATTTTTCTGTCCCGAATTTATCAGCTTGCTTTTTCAGCTCATATACTTTTAGCACCACCTCCCTACAGCAAGTCCCTTCCCCGCTCCTCCACCTCAAACACATTTTGGCTTTACCTTGACTACACCAAAGTTAAAAGTGGAGGGTCCTGTTGACATCGAGGCAGTCACTGCAGCAGAAACACCTCCTCACACAGCGACAGCACAGCCTGCACCAGCCCTCCTGGGCTGATTACAGGTGCCCACGAAGCATTAATTCCTCAGAGCCCTGCAAATACAAAAATATCCTACACTGGCCCGTGAGGAGCTCTCCAGTCAGCTTTCATTTGCCTGCTTATTTCAGCTGAGCAGCTCGTGTCTATATTAATTTGTTTTCATAGGAAATTAATTAGGCGATTTTTTTTTTTTAAAATACTTCATTTAAAAAAAATCAAAATTAAACAGTTGGCCAGGGATGAGCCCCCAATTCCCAAGCCGTGCTGTGCCGGTGTTAATTAACCCGCCTGCTTCCAGGGCGTCACCTCCCCCAGGACTCCCAGTTTGCACCAGGTACCTGCCGGCCTGTTTTTCCTTTTAGCGGCTGCTCCCTCAAAGAAGCAGCGTAATTACTCTCTGCTCCGCACACCAGACTCCATTATCCCCGGGAAACCTTAGCAACTGAGTGAGTGTTTGCTCGTGTTGCTATGACAGGGGATGAATGACTGGCGGAGACTGATAAGGTTAACCCAGCCCACCGGCCGGTCCCTTTTCCGCCCAGGCACCGGGGAGAGCAGGCAGGAAAAGGCTCTTTACTCCAGACGCAAGTCTTCCCCTCGTGTTTTAAAGATCCCGGCGCCACGGTTGTATTTCTAAGCACACGGCTGTTTTGAAGTGACAGAATAACCCTCCGGGGCTGTAGAAACGTGGCAGAAGACAACGCACTTGACTTTGAAGATCTGGCCAAGTCTCAGAGCCAGAGCAGGGCAGGAACTGTGCCTGTACAAGTGCTGGCTGAATCAGGGCTTTATAGAAGTTTTTCTCACACACAAACCACTTTGAACTGCCCGTTCACACCTACATCTAGCAGTTCCTCAGCCCCTTCAGCGGCACAGGAGCCTGCTGTAAGCATCAGTAAAATGCTATAAAATGATTTTATAAGGGCTAATCAGGCAGGAAGCAAAAGAACAGCAGAGCCAGGTGATCCCCATCATCTCCTGCTCTCCCCTCTCTCAGGCAGGGAGACACCTGGGCACAGGGGCACAGCTGAGGAACAGCCTTTTGTTATTCCTTACAAATCCTCACAGCGTCACAAACCCTCAGCAGCAGAGGGAGAGCCAAGAGACACAAAGAATCCAATATGATCAGACTTGACTTGCAGCTCTGTGGCTTGGGCCAAAACACAGTGTCCAAATAAACACCACAAAGCTTTGGCAAGCTTTGGGACAACAACTCAAGAACCCAATCAGACAGACTTTTCCCAGTCTGTCTCACCATGAAAGCTCAATCTAAGCAGCATCAGTGCCAGCAAAATAGGCACAACCTCGTTCAAAGCCTCATTCAGTCAATTCTGGTTGGCCCAGACCAAATTAAACACCAACTGGCTGCAGCACACAGCAACTGAGAGGTGTCGTTATCACATAAGGCCAAGCTGGCAAAGGAGCAAGTGAGGATGAGGTTTGAGGGGAAAACAAAGAAGGTTTCCGTAAACCAGAGCTGATTCCCAATCCTGGCAGCAGTGACAAGAAGCCTAACTACCTTTAGGATGGAGCTAATAAAGAGTTTATAAAATACAATGCCCTGGAGGTCCCTGCCAGTCCTGCAAGAGGGAAGATAAAATCAGCTCTACAGGAAAGCCGACATACAGTACCAACCATCCTTTATTAATGAGAGGCACTTGTTAGTGTGTCTACTTGATCTATGGTAAGCTAGAAAAAAAGGTTTTTGCCCAAGAAAATCAGTCTTCAGCGCCCCAGCACCCTATGATGCTGGGGAGAAAAGCCAGCACTGTTCCACCTGCCAAGGTGTATCTTTATTTATCAGCCTTTGGACTTATTTCCTCCTGATCCCCAGCCAGGCAGGTGCGTTATGCAAAGTGAATAATTCATGAAGACAGCAGGCTGTTCTGGGGCAGGTTGATCTGGCATAGGCCTAGGAGAAGCAAATTAGCATCTAAATGGCCAATTAGAGAAACTCATTTCACTGTTCTGATATGCTAAAAAGCTCAGGAGGCCTTAGCTGAGGGTTGGCGTGTGCAATCCTGCACCTCCCAGCCTCCAGAGAAGCATCAGGTTTCTTAGAAAGAATTGGACATAGTAGGGAAGCACTGGCCAGTGTTTGTCAAGGAATCCCTTGCAGAAGAACCACATGCCAGCCTGTTTCACAGGTAACCTCAAGTGAACCAGGAAAAGCACAGCTCACAGCCAGTGGAGGAACTCTGCTGAGCAGCCTGACCCCAGGCCTTGCCAAAAACTCACTACCCAGCAGAGCCAACACATCTGGAGGATGAAATAGCCTTTCTCAGAATCCTTAAGGTACAGTATTGGTTTTAGGCATCCTAGGAAGCCTTTGAACAACACCACAAGCACGGCCACTCCAAAGACCTTTATCACCCTTTGTTGGTACGAGCAAAAAGAAAGTCATGGACTTTGACCAGGCTCTGGAGAGTACCTGACCCAACCTGAAGCACACCAAAAACCCTGAGGGTGGGCACAGCATATCACAGTTACAGGCACATACAACAGCACCATCACCCCGTGTCAGAGTGCCCAAGAACCATGGCTATCCATCCTCCATCAGGTGCACGTGGCTGTCCCCACCACACGACACACAGGAGCCCAACAGCAGCTCTCAAGAGCACGACGTGGCTGATAATTTTTTTTTCCATGGAACACGTCGCTTTCAACCTCCCATTTCTGGCTTGTTTCCCTCCACACCTTTGCCACTTACGGTCAGTTCCCTTCAGGGGGCTGAATTTCACCTGAATTCGCAGAATGGCTGGGGTGGGAAGGGACCTCTGGAGATCACCCAACCCCCAGGGCAGGCTGCACAGGACACATCCAGGCGATCAGCCCTGTGCAGCTCACCCCGCAGCCTTTCGCAGAGACTCTCCCACCTGTAGAGCGCCGGCTCTGAGTGCCCAGACCCCTCCTCAAAGCTCCCCGGTCCCATCCCACCCGTACCCGTGGGCACGGCCCTTTCCTTAGAGTGACACGTACCTGGCAGCCGGTAGGAACCGAGCCCTGAAACTCTGCTCAAACTCCGCCCGGAGCGCCCGAGCCGCGCCGAGCTAAACTAAACTAAGCTAAGCTAAAACAAACAGAGCCGAGCAGAGCTGCCCTGCCCGGTCCCCGGCGCGGCTCCCCCCGCGCACCCACCTGAGCTCGGGCCTCGGTCGCGGCTGCCCCGGCGGGACGAGGCGGAAACGGAGCGTACCCGGAGCGCACCCGGAGCGCACCCGCACCGCCCCCGCCCGCCCCCCGCGCGTCCCCTGGCGGCCACCGACCGGCCCCGACGGGAGCGGGGATGCGGGCACGGAGGGGATGCGGGCACCGCGGGAGGTGCGCCGGGAGCGCAGGGAGGTGTGCGGCTGGGAGCGGCCGGAGGGGATTCAGGCACAGCCAGATGTGTGCGCCGGGATCTGGTGCGGGGCTCCGGGCACAGCCAGATGTGCGCCGGGATCTGGTGCGGGGCTCCGGGCACAG
>JAWWLV010000053.1:3216679-3295869 GCA_035041135.1 Platyrinchus mystaceus
CCAAGTGTGAGCCAGGAGAGGCTGGGGAGGATTCGGGCACAGCCAGATGTGCGCCAGGAGAGGCTGGGGAGGATTCGGGCACAGCCAAGTGTGCGCCAGGAGAGGCTGGGGAGGATTTGGGCACAGCCAAGTGTGCGCCAGGAGAGGCTGGGGAAGATTCGGGCACAGCCAAGTGTGCGCCAGGAGAGGCTGGGGAAGATTCGGGCACCGCCAGATGTGCGCCCGGAGAAGCCAGCAGGGATGCGGGCGCCGCCAGATGTGTGCTGGGAAGGGGTGGTGGGGATACAGGCACAGCCAGATGTGTGCTGGGAAGGGGTGGTGGGGATGTGGGCACCACCAGATGTGTGCTGGGAAGGGCTGGTGGGGCTCTGGGCGCTGCCAGATGTTCTCTGGGAGCAGAGCGGAGCTGCGGGCGCCGCCACATGTCCCCCAAAACAGAGTAAGAACCCACGAGGGGGGGAAAAAAGCACCAAACTATAAACAAGGAAAAGCCATACCAAAACAAACCCGAAGAAACCCCAAAGAATTCTCCAAAACAATAACAAGAAACCCCACCCTCGAAACAGAAACAAATGAAACAACCTCTGACAAAACAGAAAACCCAACCAAACAAAACCCCCAAACACAAACCTACCCGAACAAAATAAACCTTCCAAAAACCATAAAAAAACAAACAAAACCCCCAAACTTAAAACCTCAAAGTAAAACAAACAAACAACAAAACCCAAACCCAAGCAAATCTTACAAACAAACAAAAAAACCTCAGCACAAAAATTAACTTTGCAGGGGTAAAAAAAAAAAGGTTCAAACCGAGAACAAAAGGTGACCTGCTGGGTCAGCCCCAGGACACCCACAGGGAGCCTGGAAATTTTAAAACTGAAGGGTCCTAATCTGCTGAGTGATCCCAATAATACATATTTGCTGGTAACAGCAGCAGAATTTGGTCTTGCAAAGAGACAACCTGGAATCATACAGTGAGTCAACAGAAAGTGCAGAGACAACCTGGGATCATACAGTGAGTCAACAGAAAGTCACAGGAACACAATTATTCCTTTGCACAAGCCCAGGAACACAGAAATTCAGGCTCATTACTGTCTAAATGTCCAGTGGATGCTGAGAGTAAATTTGCCATGTGACAGGAGGAAAAGAGAAAGGAGGAGAAGATAAATCCTTAGCCTGTGTTTTCACTCTCTGTTCAGAGCCTGCTCTTGAGAAATCTGCAGGCCCTACAAGCCCCATCATTTCCACACATCCACCAGACCTCAGGAGAAGCTGAGGGACCCTCAGCCACCTTTCACTTAAGTGGAATTCAAGTCTGAGCATATATTTTACTTTTTGATTTAGGCAACTCTTGAAAAATACATCAGAGTAAGCAGTTTGCATGAACACAGAGCCTGCATTTCTGTGGAAGAAAGCACTTGACGATGACATTTCACACCAGGGTAGTTCCTCCACAGTCAATAATATAAATAAATTAAACACATGGTTCAGCCAGCTTCAGGAAAAAGATAAATTACCTTATTTAACCACCTGTACTGGCAGGGAAATGACACATCTCAGAGCCTGCATCCCTTCTGCTGCTGAATTTGCTTGTCAGGATCCTCACAGAACCACAGATGCTTCAGAGTCTGACTGCAAGGCTGGGCCCTGGTAACTGGAGTCACAGAGAATAAATATGCCATTACATTAAAAAATATTTAAAGGCTAAGTACGAGTTTGATCTTCCATAGCACAAAGTCAATTTTTAATACACTCCTTTCTCAGCACTTCCAATTCCACCCGAAGAACCCTTCAAAACCTCTCTTTTATCGATGATGGGTTTCACTGAATTATTCACCAGATCTCAGCTGCCTGAAATTTTAAATACTCCCGTGACAAGGACAGTAACAGATTACAACCTTCTCCCCCTCCTCCTGCAGGCCTCCCAGTGCTGCTGAGAGGGGCACCATGGTTGCCCTGAGCTGGTCCCATCTCCTCTCAGCTCAGCACATACTGGCACACCAGGAACAGCCTCCTGTGTCACCCTCTGGCACGTTCTTCCAGAAATGGAAAATAAAGATCACCTTTTCTGGAGAGCTTTTAAACTCATGGGTGTGAAGTTGTCCCTCAGAAGGACTACAGGTGTTTAAAAGCAGCCCTGCTGTACACCAAAAGGATTCTAAGTGTTAACAATACTGGAGTGCTACAGGAAATGATTCCTGGTTTGGACACTGGGATCATAAGCAGGGTCTGGGCTCCCATTCTCAGCCAGGTCCTGCTGAGCTGCTTCCCACAGCTTGGCTGTAATCTCTGGTTCATCACAGGGTCCTTCAGGTGAGGGCTCTCATCCTCTATTAAGCATTTGCACATGGGTTCCAGGTGGGCAAATAGTGTTTTAATACTCAAATAATGTTAATTATGAGCTATTTTAAACACACAGAGGAACCAAAGGCCAAACTGGCCCTCTGCTTATCTCCAAATGACCATTTTCCAGGGACACAGGCTGACAACTGGAGAGGATTTGCCACAGCCAGGGCTGTTTGGCACTGCTTCCCCATCCCCCCTGAGCGCTCCAGCTCGGTCTAGCTGCTTCACAATTCACAGCAAGAAGGCCAGGGATTTTCTCCAAGCTGTTACTCTGATTGCAATCCTCTGATTCAATTTGTATTTGTCCGTCTAATTACCATTCCTTAATAAAAATGTCAATGATTCCGTCCCTAATCTGAACCAAAAAAAAAAAAATCTTGTCTATGAGACACACCTGCTCGAGGCTACAAGACAAAGCAAACGTTGGAAGAATACTGATGCTTCACAGCAAATTAGGTTGCTTATTTTGACCTGTTTTAAAGAATAATTCCAAATTCTGATCGCATTTCCCTTGCAAGGGCAAAGCTCAGGTCTAATTCCCCTTTCCTTATTTGTGTTAAGCCTACAGTATCCACAATACCACTTCACAAGACTTTCCTGGTAGCCCATGTGGTAAGTCTATACACAGCTTCCGTGCCTCTGGGGCACAGGAAAATGATGCACATTTGGGAATAAACTGGTTCCATGGGAAAATCCAGAGGAATTTCTCAGTGTAGTTGCATTTGAAGTCAAAAAGTGCACCCAGATTTGCCTGGGGGTAAATGCCCTTTCAAGAACAACATTATCTGCTGCCAGGGGCACCTCACAACCCAGCATCCTCCCGGCCTCCTGCAGCAGCAGAAAGGGCAGGTTAACCAGGAGAACAGCGATCCTATCCATCCTGGTATTCCAGCGAGGAACTGTCAGAATGTTTTCTTTGTGTGTAGCTCAGCCACTCCCACTGGGTTCTAATTTTGGCTGGCAAGTCAGGTTTTATCATAATAAAATTAATGACAACCCCCACTTGTCATTAACAACAAGTAATCCCCTTCCCTCAGCTGTTCTCCAAAAATATCACACTCACTTCTCAGTCCAGATGAATTATTTACATCCCATCACCGCTGTTGTCGTTTTCCTTGTCTTCTGCCCCTGTGTCACCATCCCTTTTATCCACACTCAGGCTTTGGGGACCTTCTGGCTGCAGTACAGCATCAGCAATAGCTATCATGGAGAACCCCTGCTGCTGATGCCAGGGAATTAGACCACTAGTGACAGTCAGAGCGGGATCAGCCGTGGGAGCAGCCTGTGGGATCCTGACTCCATCAGAACCTGTCCGAATGCAGCCGCCAGCACCTGCCAAACTTCACGTCCAAATAGATCAGAAGGAGAGAAGGGAAGAGGCAGGGAGGGCAAGAAAACACCCAAAGAGGATTAAACCACAGATTATTCCCAGGGAATGACAAATCAGAGGAGCATTGCTTCGGCAGCTGTTCCTGGAGTTCCCGGGGTTTTTGTCCGGGTTCACCTCTGAAGGAGACGTGCTGATCTCCCTCATTGGGAGGGTGTTACAGCACTTCCCACCACCACACACAGCAAGGGCAGGAGGTCTTGCCCAAAAACCTCAGGAGAGCTGTTGCTGCCTCAGGAACTGGTTCTCACCTACCTGCCCGGTGGGGAAAGGCTGAGGGAAAGGGAAAGCGGGAATGGGAAGGAAGGAAGAGACAAGTTTCCCTCAGCACCTTGATTTACAGGGCTGAGGTGCTGTGGAGTGGTGTGAAGCACCCTGGGGAATGGTCTCCCTGCAACAGTTTGGGAAGGCAGTGGTGAGATGGAGGGGAAAAGTCTGGCAGGAGGAGAGGTGAAGGGAAAAGGTGAGGTGGAAGGGAAAGGGGTGAGAGGAGGTGGAGGGGGAAGACACGGAGTGGAAAGGAAGACGGGGAGGGGGTCACAGACAGGCCATGCCAGGGCTGCTGACCTCCCTTCCCCTGCTGCATTCCAGGCTTGATGTCAACTCTGGGAGGCCATGCCAGGGTGGCTGCAGGTCCCTGTGCCCAGGACCCCCTCCACCACCTCGGGCTGGCATGAAGCCACCATGGAGAAAGAAGCCACCACAGAGAAGTACCACCACCAGCACCAGCACCAGCACCACGAGGGCAGGTGAGCTGAAGAGAAAAAACCCCAGCCTTTCCCAGGTAACCACAGATGGTGCTTTAAAACCTTTTACTGAACCTGTAGCCTGTTTATACACACACACTTTCACATGTAGCTACAAATCTATAAAGAAAAAAAAAATATTGAGTGCATGTAACTACACCGCATAAGCAGTAGGAGGCATAAGGCATCTGTCAGGATGTAGGAAATTTCATAAACTGCCTGAGATTTGGGATGCTGTAAATATTTAGTGGTTTTTCTTTTGGTGAGCTGCAGTATATTTGTTTAAATATTCACCGTTCCACGGGCGTGAGTCACGGCCCTGCTCAAAGTTCCCATCAGTGAGGGTGAGTGGTTGTTAAAACTACAGAAAGGGGAGGTTAATTTCCATGTAATTCCTTCCATGTTAAGGAATACTTCCATTCACTTCCAGTATCTTAGTACAAAAGGTGCCTGAGAGTTTCCAGAAATCGTACTATTTAAAAAAAAAAAAAATCACATGGCTTGCTGTATTAATGGATAACAGCTTAAAAAAAATCCCCAACAACTAAGAATCAATTTCCTGCCTAAATTGAGTCAGGCAAACCCAGTGAACTCGATGCCATTGCAGAAGTGCTATTAATGCATTAACAGCCTCAATAAATACATTTTACAGGTGTGAGAAGTGCTAAGTTAGCCAATCGGAAAAATATATATTTCCCACTTTAAAATAAGATTTTTGGGCCATTAATACTTTCCTGTAGATTTGGTTTCTTATTAATGGCTACATGAAGGCCACAGCAAGCAGTTCTCTCATCATTCTTTTTATGAAATAAGCAGGAAAGCCTCAGAGGCACTGCTTACAGTTTTGCTAAAAGCATTTATCACTTTAACAGATAAACACCACCACAAAAGCAGAGAGCAGCGGGTCCAACTCCCCACCAGTGCTTAAAATCCCAAGTCCCAGGAGGAACCCTGACTCAGCCCAAAATACTGCAGAGGAGAAGCAGGAAGATGCAGAAACAAAAAAGGTTGTGGCATCAACTTCTTCCACCATTTTGGATTCTAGTCAGGCAGAGGAAGGTCTTTCAGCTCTTTAAGGAAAGCCTTTGATGGGACGGGATTCTCGAGGATCCCGGAGCAGAGGAGGAAAGGCTGTCTGTCCATGAGGTGAACAGAAGGAAACAGTGTGAGTTGTATATCCAGCAGCATCTCCCTGCTGAGCTGTGCCCAGCTGCCAGGCATTCCCCATCCCTCCATCACAGCCATCAGCAGCAGGTATGGAAGATTGCTGCACTTATTCTCTGGAAAAGCCAATGGGAACTGGTCCTGAATGCCAAACGAGCTGGCACAGCCTCTCAGCTGCACCAGTGGTGCCACCCAAAATCTCAACAACTTCTGTAGCTCAGTACTGACTACTCACTGTCTATATCATTTATAAATATTTGTAAATATTTTAGAAACAATTAGTTAGTTAAAATACGGGTGCAACTCAAGATTGCTCCCGACAATTAAAAATGCTCCTTTCCACGCTGCCTGTTTGTCCTGGAATATCCCTAGTTATTGCTATTATTTTATTTCAAAATAATACTCACTGCATTACACCTGGGCTTTCCAGGTATTCCCGTTGTCCATTGCTGGTCTGTGGGCAGCTGAGGGACCAGACACCTTGTTTGGAGGCTGAAATGATTTGCAGGCACCCGGACTTACCTTATTGCTGCAAAGTCAGGATGGGAATCCAGCCCTCGCCTCCTGGCTTGTGATCCAACTGTTAGGTGCAGTGTTCCACTTTTTAATAAAAATTCATTGTATCAGACCCCCAGATGTGATGTTCTGGAGAAGCACAACAGATGTAAAAGCAAAAACAGGGCACACCCATGCCAGGGTTATCCTTGGCATGGTAGGTTGCAACTAGAAGCCCATTTGGACAATATGAATTAAAAGTTACATCGAGCAGTTGGCTGCCTTTTACTGCCCTACTTCAAGTTCTCATAGTAAAGGAACATCTTCCATACAGAGTGTTATGACAATACTCGAGGAAAACAGCCCAGGCCACGCTAAGGGAAGCATTTGGAAGTTAAGTGACACATGTGAAAGGAGAGAAAGTTTCCCTGAACCCCCCCCTCGAAAGACACTGCTGCGATTTTAAAAGTTTCTTCTTAATGGCTCCTCCAATAGACTCTTTTGCAGAGAATTGATGTTTATATTTGGCTTTTCTCCTGTTTAATACTTTAAGCACTGCAGGATACCCGAATGCCTCGCACAGCCTTTCGCAGGAGCAGCGGCTTCACAGCTCCCCAGATCCCAATAATGTCATTACGTGCAACTCCGGAGCTTTCGCAAGCAGATAACCAGATGAACAATAAAAAGTAAGCAAAAAAAAAAATCCCATTAGGAATTAATTAACTGATGTTCAATTGCATCTGTCTCTACTCTGCCGGAGTCACTGACAAAATCAGCACGCCTGCAAATTTGGAAAGGTTGGAAGAACAGATTAAGCATCCAGAAAAACACCACAGCGTTTCTCTCAACACAATAGTTTATAACCATCTATTCTGTTTCTGTAAAGTTTAATGTGTGACACGTTTTAGTCTTATTTTTATGCTGTATTTATTAATGTAGCATTCGAGCATCCACATTTTAAGAATAAATTCCCGCCTGGTTAAATACGTGTTATATTTGAAAGGGATTAGTCCTTCACTTATAGGATATGTTGAAATCCATACCAGAAACTCTCTTTAAAAATAAAACTATACCAGATGAACGGCTCAAACACGTACTGGAGAGGATTTTCAGCTGTCTTCAAAGCACTTAATCAGTGTCTTACTAAACTGACAAAGCCACAACATTTGGCATTGGTGTGTTTTTTTTTTAATATAGACAGTTTTATATAGGAAACACCCTCCTAGAATATGTAAACAACAGTAACACATGATAGAAGAGAAAGGAGGGGAGCTGGGATTGGCAAGACGTACTATGTATTTATTTCTAAGTAACTACCACAATAAACACTGAAAAGCTTTGAATGAAAAATAAAGAGACTTCCCCCCAGGATGGTTTTCAGATCATTTATTACCAATGAAGTAAAAGACAAATTGAAAATCAGAAGGAGGGGGTGGGAAACACCACAGACATCAGAACACTTGCACAGAGCTAATCAGAGCTTTGCAAATGTTGGAACATAAATAATTTAGAAGGTATTTCTACCAATTAAAATATGTTTAAGAGGTACATATATTTAAGTTTGCTTGCTTTATAAAAAATCAGGTGCTTTATAGCCTAAGGGTCGTTTTGTTTCTAACTAGGGACAACTAATGCTTACAACTTAAAACAACCTCCTCATAGACCTCCTGCAAATGAATTCACTGGAAGAGTGTTGTCAGAGCCATTCAGGGTCCAACATCCTTCCAGTGTCCTGTGTCCAACCAGATGTTTAAGGAGCAAGGTACAAGAAACAGCAAAGCAATGGTGCAACAGCTTTCCCACAGGGGATCCTGTCCGTTGGAAACCCCACACGCTCCGGGGCGAGTTGTGCCTTCCGTGACACCACAAGTACATCTTGGGGCAGCATTTAGGGGGGAGTTGCAACATGAATTTAAGACACATCTCCTCAATACTGTAGTCTGAAACCAACATGTTTAATAACGACATTGTGCTGCTCTTAACTCCAGAGCGATGCCCACCTGACCGTGCCCTCTGTCCTCCTGGAGCTGGTTTGGGATCTCAGAGGCAAGTATCAAAGGCTAAGGATGTTCTGTTCTGAGCTAATAAATAAGTAAAAAACCATGACAACAACAGCAACAACAAAAAAACCAAACCCCAAACCATCCAAACTGAAGGCTTCCTTCCTGCTGCATTCTTCATCTCCCAAGTCGCTTCTGCTCCCCGGACTGCACTTCCACAGCACTCATCGCACTTGCCCAAACACGCGTTAAGTACAGCTCAAGAACAGGCTCCCGGGGTTTAACTCACCACTGAAACTCACCCTGGGGGCCTTGCACTACCCAAGTCCTCCTTAAAAGCAGCTCCAGGGCTGGTGTTGCCACCACGCAGCGACCCACACCTCGGAGGAGTTTTGGAATACGTGGAAAAGCTGTGCCCAGCTAAGACAAGCCCACCAGGTGTTTCTGGGTGACTACACTCCATGCAACCTGTGCTCCCCAAAGCAGATGCTCTCCACACTGCACTGCGCTCTGTCAATACTGGGAAAAAAAATCCGGGAAAAGAAGGAAACCCCTCTGTCTTATTTCCATCAAAGCACACGACAAACTAACGTACATAACATCCGGACAGACTTTCATGGTGTCTGAAGCTATTCCCTTTGGTCCCCAAACTCAGCATGCACTTGGGACTGGAGGGGTCATTTGGCACCTACAGACAGGCTACCCCACTCCAGTGACATCCAGGATAGCAAAGTCCAGCGAGGACACAGACCTTTGCAACGAGAAGCTCAGCGGGGAAGCAGAGCTACGGCCATGGATTTCATTACACGCTCTAAAAATCTGCCTGTCCTTTGCTACCATCGACCTCCTCACAACCCCCACCCCGACAGCGTCTCACACCCCATCCCAGCACCTCCTTTGTCGTTCTAGGTCCCTGTGTAAACGTTGTCTGAAACTTGCCTGGTTACAGCTCCCTCAGAGCAGACAGTTCAGTGTCGGTATAAAAACAAGGCACTTGCGGTTTTTCCACCTCCGCATCGTCAAGACCCGACTTTCCAACAACACGGGGATGATTTTCGGCCGGGGTAATTTTAATCTTTGGTACAAGTCCTACCACACTCCCACAAATGTGTGCTGCACGGACAACTGCGCTGCTGAAGTCATAAGAACGGTTCATCCAAAGAACTGGAATCACCCGAATTTGCCTGGAGCTGCAAAGGCAGTCTGTCTTCTGCGCTACTGAGAATCCCTCTTCTTCCCAATTTACACCTTCAACCAAGACATGAATGCCATGTGACAGCACTTTTGTACCTGTTAAATTCAGAATTCTGGATTTTTCTGGTTGCTTTTTCCAGGATTTTCCAGGAGATGGTCCTTCTAGAGAAAGCACTCTCGTGATCTAAACTGAAATGACTGACAGCTCTGGCTATCTGCAACCAAATGACCTGGTAGACCCTTTGCAAGAGAGTGAACTGCCCTTATTTTTGCACATCACCCCAAAGCATCAAAATGGATCCCCACCTGCCAGGCACTATTCCACGTTCTTTCTTACCTGTCAGCTTTTCCTCTGGGAAAATACTTCCCATTACTTTCACCTGATTACTGCACTGCGGGGAAGGGGGAGGGAACTCACGGCTTTGGAGGCGAAGAAACGAGTCCCTTACTAAGTTATGTTCCCACAAGAAAACTGCGCTTCAGGCCGTTCTGATGCTCAAAGCAGGAATTAAGAGCTGGGAAAGGAGGGTCTGTACCCACTTCAGCTTAGTGGAGTTAGCACAGTACGTTAGGTGGGGCCGGGACGGCTCGGAGCGAGAGAGGAGGCCGGCAGTCAGCAGCCATCCAGCACGCAGTCGTTCCCGAGGTACTCCGAGGTTTCCAGCTCTATGCTGGACAGGAACCGCCGCGTGGCCTTGCGGCAGTTGTAATCCAGCGTGGTGGTGTAGACAGTCTTGGCGCGCTTCGGGTAGATGATGGTGGTGCTGGTGAAGCGCCGGGGCTTGTTGCGGGGCTCGAAGCGCACCTCGGACTTGTAGCTGCGCCACGTGCAGCTGGGGACGCAGATCACCGTCTGGCTGCAGGAGGACACGCTCAAGCCCACGGGCATGTAGACGTCGTCGATGAAGTGCTTCTCCGAGTCGTATCTCACGGAGGACGTGTACCTGGAACACGAGAGGCACACGGGTGTGTGTGTGTGTGTTTGTGAGCTCAGACCTGCAGAGGCAGGATGTGTTTTCTGGAACGTGGCGCCAGGGCGGCTCCTCAGCCCCGAACCTGCCGCCTCAACGCAAAAACGGCCACGCCGCGCAAGAAACGCCCGCCCGTGTCTTACTCACACGTTTACGGGATGAAGAAAGAGCCCTGCGCTAGCAGCACGCCCAGAATTATCACTGTTCAGCCCGGTGCCAGCACTGACAAACGCCTTCTCGATCCTTGTGTACATCATTTTAGCCCTTGAGCCCTGTGAACCTACAAACCTCCTTCAGATTCCTAAACCCAGGGGCCCAGATCCACATTTAGGCTTTGCACATAAACATCCTGACTCCTCGGAGTGCCAAGTCCACTGGAAGCACACGTTATCTTCTCAGTTTTGCTCTGCCAGGAGTCATGTGGGAGTTCTCTGCTATCACTCCCAGCACGGGGCACTCTCTGAAGACAAACTTGTGAAGATTCAACTGACAGGAAAATACTCCAATTTGCACACCAGCCTCTGCTGGTGAGAAAATGCCCTGTGCCTGGACTGCAACGGAAAGTTTTCATCTCCTTCACACTGTGACAACTCTGTGTTGGCTTTTTCACAGTGCTAACTGCCTCCAGTGCCAGCCACAGCACAGGCTCCTTCCCCACACCAGGACATAATTCTTCCTACCCTCCCCTGCACTAGGCTTCCGTTTGATTTTATCAGCCTACCTCTGCTTGCACAGTCATCAACTGGGAGCCTTCATTTCTCATTACTGCAAATCATGATGTTCAAAGGAATAATTCACAGGCTGTGAAGCGATGCAGTGCATTAAAAAAAATAATTATGCACTCCTCTGAATATTACCTTTCCTTTTATTTCACACAACCAGCCACAGCTGTTAAGATAGAAAGTGCTTATTATAAAACCATGAGGTTACAAGAGCAAAACTCCCTTCCTCTAATAAAACAGTCCTAGGAAGAACTTTGAAGCTCTTCCCTCATGATTACCTTCTGGTTATTTAGTTGAAAGGCAACATTTTGGAGCACTGCAAGGAAGTCAAAGCAGGAAAGTAAAATACAAGAAAGTCTTCCTGGAAAAAAAAAAACAAACAAACCCAACCATATGGGTGGGATTAAAAGAGGCTGAACACTCCTTCAGCCTGTACAAATGTCCAGGTCCAGGAATGTACAGCTGCGGTGAACAATAGCTCTGCAAATAAATTAACCTGACTCACAGGCACTGATAAGGCCTAACTGCTCCTTTACGTGCTATCTCCTCTAACTCCTTCAAAATGAGATGACTGTAACACAGTATTTACCTTATTTCCTTTGGTGGTAAAGGGTCAAACTCAACTCCTTCGCCAAAGGATAAAGGACACAATCTTGGAGGGCAGCTGGAGAGAACAGGGCTGGGGGAGAACACGGAATTCTGCAAAAAATGCAAAAGTTTTATGTTACAATTCAGTATATTCTCAATAAAAGACATTTATTTATCCCTTGGTATGGAGATGTTGAGGTTCACGTTTACGTGCAGGAGGATCTGCTAGTCCAAGACGTGCCTACAGGTGCATCCCACAGGCCTGAGTCCACACTGGTCTGCAGCATCCAAGACATGGCAAGGGGCATGTTTGAAGGCAAGGTCCTAAATCTGGGAGCTTAATTCAGAGGAGCCACTCTGGGAAACGAGAGAGGAACACAACCCCTCAGCACAGCGGAGCTTCTGCAGCATGAGCTATAGTCTGTCCCCTGTATGAGCCCACGCTCAGTTTATAGCTGACATTACATGGGTCTGTGAGAGCTCCCTCCTTGCTGGATTCACCCACGGACAGCCCGCAGCGGGGAACCATCGCAGGGCATCTCGCCCTGAGCAACCTCCTCCTCTCACAGCTACGCCCTGGCTCCTCTTTGAAGGCATTAAATCCAATCTAATTCACACACAGCATGTTGGGAAGGATTAACTCGTTCCCACTGAGTGGTGATTCACGGACTTTCCCTGTGCTCCTCTCCTGGACACCCAGAGCCACGAGCCGACACCGGCCCGGCAACGTCCCACAGCACAAAGTGGCCCCAAAGGGAAGGAACCCAATGGGTTTGTGGTTTTGAAGCCACCTCTGCACATGTTCTTACTAACGAGGGGCAAGGGGGCTGTGAGCATCTCTCTGGTTCAACACACAATTCTCCTATGGCCTTTTCCAATTTCACAGCAGCACCCCTGTAGAAAAGGGATTCTCCCTCTAAATCTGCAGTTTCCAAAGTACTTGTAACAACAGCTCAGCGTTCACATCTAAAAACCATTTGTTAAAAAACCAGCACATATCTATCTGATGCTATTAACTGAAACCAAAGTTTATACACAAACTTCCTACTCTGGGTCACTGTGGAATAACAGGAGCTCACTTTCCGCAGGGATTTTCAAAGACATATTGCAACCCTGTCCCAACCCCGACCGGGGGCAGGAGGGACAGGGATTCCTTTGCACCAAGAACCGACCCCAGAGCTGGAGGCACTGTAAAAGGGATCCCTGACACGACCCCGGTTCCCCGCGGGATCCCTCCCGGTGCAGGTCCCTTAAGGGATACGAAAGCGGCCGGAGGGGTCGGTGAAAAGGAGGGAAACCGGGGGCGGTTATTCCCCACCCATTCCCACGCCGACCCGCCGGTAACCCCCGCGGGTTTCCACCCTCCTTTTCCCACGGGATGCTGCGGGGCCCGGAGCGCGACCGGGGCCGCCGGCGCGGGGTCGCGGGCGGTGCATCCCGGCGGGGTGCGAGGGGCAGCGGCTCCTGCGCTGCCCCGGGGGGAGCGGGGCCCGGCACCTGCCCGCGGCCCCGGGAGGAGGGTCCGGCGGCCCCGGCACGCAGCGAGGGGCGGCCGGGCCGGTACTCACCGCGGCGGAGGGCGCGGGCGGGTCGGGCTCCGGCAGCCCGTTGGCGGCGGCGGCGCCGCGGTCGGGGCTGCCCGAGGAGAGGAGCCAGGGCGGGGGCGCGGGCCCCGGGCTGGGGGGCAGCCCGGAGTCGGGGCTGTCGAGCCCGGAGTCGCCCCGCTTCCTCATGTCCGGGAGGTCGGGCACCTCCCGCAGGCTGAGCCGCCCCACCATGGCGGAGCCGCCGGTCCCTGCCCCGGCCCGGCCCCTGCCCGCCGGTCCCGCCGCTCCGCTCCCGGCGCCGGCTGCGCCCGGGCGGCGGCGGCNNNNTGTCCAACCGGTGTCCCCCGTGTCCCACCGGTGTCCCCCGTCCCACTGCTGTACCGGGTTCGCCCTGCGCTCCCGCTTCCCCCCGTCCGCCAGGTGCCCCCCTGTCCTCCCGTGCTCTCCGTGTCTTCCCAGTGTCCCTGCCCTCCCGGTGCCTCTCCATTCCCCTACCCCGGTCCTGCATCCCTGCCCCATCGCTCCATCCGCAGCCGGGTGGAATTAGGCACTGGAACGGGCTGCCCAGGGAAGTGGTGGAGTCACCGTCCCATGAGGTGTGTAAGGGAAGGCCGGACGTGGCACTCAGTGCCAGTGACAAGGTGGTGTTCGGTCAGAGGTTGGGCCTCCATGATCTCAAGAGGTTTTTTCCAACCTGCTCGATTCTGTGATTCTGTGAAACCAGCCCCGACGCATCCCTGGTCCAACCCATGGAGCACCGTCCCAATGCCTTGCCCTTTCCTGTGCCAGCACGGATTTTGGGGAGCACTGAAAGAGCTGCCAGATCCTGCTGGGCTGTCCCCACCTCCAGTGGTGCTTTCTCCAATAGCAGTGGTCTGCCGGGAATTTTGGCAGTCTGGTTAAGTCCCTAAAGTTTTCCCTTTGGGCTGCTCTTTCTCACTCCCCCCTCCCAAGGATTCAGACTCAGGCAGCAGCGCTGCCTTCCCTAATTGCATTTTTCAGGCAAAGCTGCCGAAGCCGAAATAAGAGAACAGAAGGAAAAGGTCTTTCTAGCACTAGAGGAGACCAAGGGAACCTTTTTTGGAAAATCCTAATGAAATAATTGCGCCGTGTCATCAGATTCGGTGGGGGAATACTCTTGTGGAGGGAAAGAACTGTCTGCAGCCAGCCAAAGTCAACACTCCCCTGTGCAGAAACCAGCAGTCTGGCCTGATGGGCCCAGCACAAGTGAACCCAAACCTCTGAAAAAAAATTCCTTCCCTGCCCCAAAATTAAAAGCAGAGCAGAACTTTCAGCCGTAGGCGTCTGTGGTTTGCAGCTATGCGGTGCTGGGAACTCCGGAGACTTCCTCAAGGAATTTACATTCCTTTGAAGAAATACTATGAGGCTGTTTGTCTTCGCTGAAAAATGCAGATGGAAAGAAAAAGAACATTAAAAATTTTGACTGAGATTTTTGGAGTCTGAGCAAATGTGCTGGACAGGTGTTTTTTCTTCCTTTTGATTTAAATGTATCCCCAAAAAAAGAGATGCTAGTCTCTGCAAACAATGGGAAAGCTGACCATTCCTGGCTCCAAAATCTCCCATAAAAGCCCTTTATGAAATTAGATGCCTCAAAAGGCACTGCAGCAGTTTCCAGATGAACACAATCATAATTTCAGAGCTGCTGTGCAGCTCCTGGGTGAAAACCTGCACTGCCAACAACCCACTAAGTGCAATTAAGAAGGGAGGGAACTTGGGGCACATTCCAGCAATCACCTCCAAGGGCTGTGAGTGTCCTCACAGCCGCTCCCGTGGGGATCAGGGTCTGAACGAGAGGGCTCTCAGAGCCTGAGGAGCTGCCTGAGGCTGCAGCTGGCATGCCTATGGGATGAGCAGAGCCCCACAGGCTTCTGGAAATCTTTCTGCTCCTTATATACTAGCAAAAAACCTCCCACTCCAGCATGGCTTGACACAAAGGACAATTTTTTGTGCCCTTCCAGGCTCTCGTTTCTGGACTTGGCAGGTGAACGGAGGTGTCTGAGCAGCCGCGGGGGCTCTGCCCACCCGAGGATCTCCCACAGCAGCAGCATCCAGATCTGCAAATCTGCCTGCCAGGACGAAAAGGGGGTGTTTAACCAGAATTTTAACTGCCTGATAACTCTGCTACTACTGAGTCACTGTGTACAGGGGCTCTGCTTTTCAGGACGTGTACTCTGCCCTCTTGGAAAGCCTGCCTGTTTTCAAGCCTCACAAACCGTACCGATCTGTGCCGTCCCTGATGGCATTGGAAATCTTTTCCTCTGTCTGTACATGGCAGCCAGCCTGCTCACATTATTTACTTTTTAACTGCCCATGCACAGGTGGGACAGGGCAGATAAGAGTCTCTTATCAAGATCCTCCTTCCATAAAGGACTTTCTACCGGGCCGGGCGCGCTCGGCTCAACCAGCAACTGAACTGCAGACACCCCAATGCTGAGCGGGGGCTGTCGCTGGGAGAAGCAAATCAAAAGCATCCCATGTTGTTTGGCAAGGATGGAAAGTTATTTCCAAACGATGGGAAATGCCAGGCTGCTCCCTGTGGCACAGAGTTGTGCTCACAGAGAGCTGCCGAGCCCTGGGATTGACGGGAGCCCTGGGAGTGGTCCGGCTGTGGGGATGAGCGCTGACGGCACATCGCTGAAGTCGCTGAGGGCTGATCAGCTTTTACAGCCCTGCCGCCACCGCCCTCATGGATGGCCGAGCCACGAGCCAAGGAAAGGCTCATGGAGGCTTGGACGTCGTCACTGGGATGCTCGAAATCCCGGCTGTAAATCTGGTGAAAGAAATAAACACCCGTCGCCCGGCGCGGGCTGCTCCTGCCCAAGGGCGGAGGGGGCAGGACCGGCAGGAGAAAAGCAAATGAGTCATTAAATTCTCCAAGCGAAAGAAACGGCTCCAGCGTCATGCAGCCCGTGGAAAAAGGCACTACCTATTAATTAATTTCAAGGGAAAAATTAGGAGATCTCAGAAATCTCTGCCGCAGCCACAGTCACCAGAAATGATGCGATTATTTAGGGGCACGAGGTCAGTTGTGCTGAACCGCCCACCAGGGGAGCTCCTGCGGGTGCTGCTGGAATGGCAGAGGGTGGAAAAGGCAGAAGAGAGGAGCAAGCAAGGCAGACAGAAAGGGTGTCTTTGGGCGAGGTCCATCCCGGCCGCTGGGGTTTGCTGTGTGGCAGCAGTACAGAAAACACCCAGCAATGAACATCAGTAACCATTTAATTCATTTTAGTGTCACACCCCGACATACAGACAGAATTACACCTTGGCCCGAAACCATAAAAAGTGGCATTTTATACAAAAAACAAATAATCATCCTTTATTCTCCAGAGATGTAAAACTCAAAAGAGCAAACACACACAAAGAGACCTGCCAAATCTGATAAACACCCAAGAGCCAGGGGCTCAAAACCCTTAGAGTGAAAGTAGAAAACTGTGGATTTGCTCTCTAAAAGTGTAACTCTGAACACCCAGCCCTATAGCATTCTTCAAAGGCTGAAACTAAAAATTCATTTCTCCTTTTATTTCCTCTTATCTACAGAACGAAGTGCAGAGAATGAAATAGGGGAAGCCTTTGGGAAAGACACTCAACGATAACTTCAACATCGTCTTCAGCTATTCATAATTTAGTTAGAGCCTTATCCTTAGAAAAAGCAAAGACAAATTCATCTAAAATAAATTATTCATCCCCCTCTGGGAATAATGAATCTCTGCAAACCCATGTTCCCTCCTCCCTGGCTATGCAAAGTGATAACACATGAGCCATCCTGCACATGCACCTTGAGATAATCTGTCCTTGGGGAACGGCTGTTCAGAGCCCTGACGTGCTTTCAAACCGTTCCTTCTTTTGTCACCCAGTGTGAAATCAGAAGAGGAAATAAACGAGGCAACAGCAGATTTGTAAAACTGGAGTGATGAGAAACTGCTGTCCCTCCCCACAGGTGGTGTTACTGCTGCTCTGGAGGGACTGTGCTCTGCAGCTGAGCTCCCACACGGCCAAGGCCAAGCCTGGAGACTCCTGAAAATAGACCCTGAAGAGTTTTTGTTAACATAACTGTTAGTGCACACCCTGCTGCAGCAGCAGCTGGGTCTGAGCAGCATTACAAAACCTGACTGGTGAGGGTTTCATCTCTGTGGGTTTATTCCTTCTGCTCCAATTGTGTGACCAACTCCTGCCTGTTCACACACACTCACCTGCTGCTGTGCAAAGGGAGGATGGGATTTTACCAACCAGGCACCAAATTTGCCCTCCCACAGCCATGGGGAGCAGCCCATGCTCAAGAGGGGACAGTGCTGATGCACACCATGAGCCCAGGTTTTGCCTTACTCAAGGATTTCTCCTTCCACTTCCTCCTTCACTTATCCCAGCGAAACTCTGGGTTTGGGTGGATGGAACTCGTAATCCTGGAGTCTAATCCCCCCTCCCTGATGTGCAGCAGTGAGAGTATTACAATCCCTGTGAACAAAGCCTCTAATAAATACAGTCCTAAGGCCCAAACTTGCCCTGGTGGGAAACATGACCCTCCCAGGAAGGCATCTGACAGCACAGTCCTTCCTCACCACCCAAACTGGTACAGGACTTCTCTTTCCTGCACATGCAAGTGAAGCTTGAGTTAAATAACACAGGCACGACTGGTTGATCTGCCCCTACACCCACACGGGGTTCAATCCTTGGGCACATGCCTTCAAAGTCCTCCAAATAGGGCACAGAGGAGTCTGGGAAGAAATCCAGCAGTGCTAACGACAAGGTGATGCCTCCGTGCATGGAGACTCCTTGAGGAAGCATCCACCCCTGCTCCACACTGGCTTTGTGGCTGGCAGCCAGTAGCTGGGCCCCAGGAAGAGGGGCCTGGGTTATCCAAAATATTTCACCCCTGGTTCTCTTCCTCTCTGCACTGGTGCAAGCTGGAGCTCAGAAGCTGAGGAGGAGAGGAAGGGCCTTGAAGGCTGAGGCTGATGCAAGTCCCAGGAAGCAGCCCTGGCTCCCTATTAGAGCCAACATTTCCAGCACCTCTCCTTGCAGGGCACTGAAGGTGCCAAAGGGGCACAGCCCTGCTCGGGACACACCGGGTGGTGTGAGAACGAGGGGCTGGGGCTGTTTGACACTTGCTCCATGAAGGGCTCTTTGTGGAGAGAGGGCAAGATGCAGGATGGGAACTCCCATCAGGGAGAGCAGGAGAGCCCAGCACACGCCAGAGAAATAACAAGCAGCTGGAGCCGGGCTCTGCAGATGTCCTGTTTGGCCTTTAAACTCGAACAGCGACCCAGGCTGCCGGCTGGGCTGGCAGGAGGTTTGCCAAGGTGCAGAAGGCATTAATTCAGCCCTTTCCTCTTGTTCTGAAAAGGATTTGACTTGCTGTTTCACGGTGCTTTGTGCATGCCTGTCCTGGGAGCAGCAGGAAAATCTGCTTTGGGGTTTTCTCCTGGGCATCTCGTTGAGTCAGTGGAGCTGCAGATGCCTGGATCTCAGCTGTTAAAGGGTTGGGGTTTTCGGTGGTGGTGATGGTACGGGGTTGGTTCACCCCTAATAAATAATCTATCAAAGGAACAGCTCTGCAGCAGGGAGTGAGCAGTAACACAGAACTCTCAGGCAAAATCCTCAGTGCTGCAGCAGGAGCTCAGCCAGGATAAAAGCTGTGACACCCAGTGTATCACAGCCAGACATTCTCTGAGTCCACCTAAACTGTTTCCGTAGCTGGCGACTCCCAGATATCTCTACTTTCTCCACCATGTGGACCTGACAATGTCCTGGGTTTTCCTCCTGCTAAGCCAAGGACAAACACCTTGGTCAGACTCTTCCTTGGTCTGAAAGCGTCACAGTATACGATGGTTAAGAGATCACAGGGCCGGGGAGTGACGGGACACGGGTTTTCCAGCAGCACACTGTAAATCACAAGCCTGACGAGCTTTGCTCCCACTCCCTGCAGCCAGTACTGAGCAGAGGAGTTTTCTTCTGCTCACTCAGAGTCTTTTTTTGATGAGTTTCTCCAGTTTCCGTATCCGGGAGGATTCCTGCTCGGGTGTCGGGGCGCTCAGGGACAGGGAGCCGGGGTTGTCCCCGCCGGGGGGAGGAGCGGGGAGGCGCAGGCGGAACAGGTCCAGCATGCTGCTCTGCTCACTCCTCTTCAGGCCCTGCAGGAGCAAAGCACAGGGAAGCAAGGAGGTCAGAATTCATTGATCTGTGCATGGGAGTAGCTGCAGGAGAGCCCATTTCAAAGCTCAACCTTGTTCACCCACCAAGAGCTGCACGGAGACCTCCGGATGATCCTGAGACAACTGAGCTCGGCCCCAGGAGCCAGAGCAGGTAAGAACATGTGAAGTGAACTGAAAAGCTTTTCTTCAGCAGCTCAGTTTTCTTCAGTAACTCTGCTCTACACACTTTCAGATTACAGGGAATACACTTGCCTTAGAGTGCTTCTCCCACCCCCAAGCCCCTCTGTATTGCTGTTGAAATAAAGTCACCAGTGATCTCATTGCAGCACTAGAGGATGAGCAGAAGCTCTGGACAGGTTCTAACCTTCATGTCAAGTATCTTCTGGAATGTGTCAGTGCTGCAGTCAGCGAGGAGCTTGATGTAATTGTCAACAAACACAACCGGGGGTTCATGTGGAGCCATCACCACCTGCCAAGGCAAGAAAAAAGAGATCAGACAAACAATATGAGTTAAAGCCAGTGCTCAGTCAACTCGGGCAAGGAGTGACAGCAGGACTGGCTTCTAAAATAAAATGCTTAAGGAGCAAGGAAGAGGCTGTGTGTGCTGCTAGTAGGAGAGATAAGGCTGAGTGAAGAGAAGCATAGTACAGAGCAGGGAGGAGGACAGGTCTCTTTCAGCACAGCAGTGCTCGGGCCCAAGGGGTTGTGCATCATGTTTCAGAGAGCAGCAGGACTTTGTCTGTGGCCTGTGAACTGGCAGGCACTGGCATATTGTCAAAGCTCAAGATTTTATCTTGTTGCATGGGGAAGACAAGCTGGGGAGTCGCTCAGGGAACAAAGGCGGTGCTGGTGGTGACACTCAGGAAGTCCCCAGGGATCAGGCAGCCTGGATGCAGTCCAGACCCTCACTTTGGCTGTGTGTCCCTCTCACTCCTTCCTGCCTGGATGCAGGACAGGCAGTGTGTCACAGGGGAATGTGACAACACTCTGTGGTCGCTCCCTCCATCCCCAGAGCGGGTCAGAGCTCTCTGCTCTGCAGTCCTGCTGCTGCTGACGTGTCACCCGATGGGTGAGCAGTGCCACACGCAGCCACTCTGTCCTTTGGGTGCAGCTCCTCTCCTACACTCCTCTGGAGAGACTGGGATGCTGCGTGGGAACCCCCACTGACATCTGCCCAGGAGTAATGGTGGAAGTCAGGAAAAAAATCAAAATAGCCTCAAAGCTGGGAAGATGATTCCTCATTTGTGTGCTTTCCTTACATAAGCAACGAGCTCTACAGAGAACACATCTTTTGATCATGCTGGGCAGCAAAACCATCTTTTTGGGGAAGAGTGTGTGTGTGTGTAAATGCATGCACACACACAGGGCAGAAACAGCACAAGACCAGACTCTTCCCTGTCTCCAAAAACATTTCCATATGTTTCCATTGACCCAGCTCGCCCCACACTGTATTCTGTCACCGAGACATTTCTTTCTCTCCCTGCACTTCAGACCAATGAAACATCATAGCCATGTATACACTTATAAATCCTTAATTTACAGCCCTTGTAAAAATCTTCTGCCAAGATGAAAAGCTGGAACTTCAGAGAGCATAGCCAGAGGAGAAGGGAAAGAGCTCTGCGGGATGTGCACGCCCTGACGCCCTCCTCCCCACTTGCATCTGAGCTTTGTGGGGCTCAGCTGAATGAATTTGTTCGTGCCATCCACAGGCTCAGTGGTTCTTAGTGATTATTCTCCTGAATTAGCTGTCCCACTACAAGCCTGGGCACATTAATTGCGTTGGTGGTATTTTTGTATGCAAAAGAGGCATATGATGACCAGTGAGCTCTGGGCTCCTGCAAGGAAACCTTCCTGCAGAAATACTGGTGGTCCACCAGGAGCAGGCACTTCTGAGAGCCTTTTCCTCTCCCAAACCCAAGAGATTGGTGCTGGCACCAGCCCCAAATGCTGTGTGTGGCTTACCAAGGCTCAGGGTGATCTATTCAGTCACTACAATTAACCAACCTGCCCCACACGACCCTTTGGCCCCATCCCCACTGATCCCATGGGGCCACAAAGGTATCGCTGTTTGACTTCTAGTTACACTGACACAGAGCCCTCACTTGGGGCCAGATGTGCTTTGTGCAGCAGCAGGGCCAGCACGGGATGCCTGACACAGCAGTGCCACTGCTGCTGCACAGCCCGGGGACAGCAGCACTCCACAGCCTGCACTCCCTGCCCCAGGCACTCCTGCTCTCATCTCCATCTCAGTGAAGCCAATGTGATGCTGAGGGCAGACAAATTAACTCCACTGCTTTTCAGATTCACATATAAGCTCCAAGGAAAGACTCGTTTCTGTTTGTAACAGGCACCGACCTTCTCTGCTCCCGTTAGCACAACCAGGGCATTTTCCTTCAGGTCATTTCTATGAAAATTTAGACTTATTCTAATGTAGTTACTAACACCTCAGCCATCCTACTCCAAAAGCACGGAAGTGGAGAACTCATTTCTGAATTCAGAAGGCAAACTCAACTGTGACATTACCTTGGGCATGGGAGCAAAGCCACCCTGAGCAGCAGGGGAGCACTGAGAGCTTGGGCTCCTCACCCCCCCTTGCCTTGGCTGCAGTTTACAGGAGGCTCTGGCTGGCAGCTGCCTGTCTTGCCTGACCCCAGGTGCCACTAATTCCCCCACAGGAATGTCTTCACAGCACTGCTGGTGAGCAGGGGACAATCCCATCACCCAGGAGGGTACAACTGTACAGCTCCCATGGCTTCTCCTGGGGACCAAACCTAACTTCTTACTCCCAGCACCAGTTGGGAAGGGGAGATTGCTTTGCTTGTTACTTTTTGTGAAGACAACACACTGCTTTTGGGTCATTTTCCAGGCACCAGGTCTGGAAAATGAAAAAGGGCTCTGGTGAATACAGTAACCCAGACATGTTTGCACTGGCTGTTGCACTAGACAGTAAACAGGTGACTCAAGCACGGCTTGGCTCCCCTGCGTGACGGAGTCTGCACAAAGGCCCGGAGTAACCTGAACTCCAGGGTTTGCCCTGAGGCAGACACGGATGCTAGCTCTGATTTTCACAAGCTCCTGAGGGAACCTGGTGCCCCAACTCTCCTAGTAAAAGCAGAACTTGAGCCCTTGGTTACCTTGAAAAATGAGGATGAAAACTCAAAATGAGATCCTAAAAGGGGAGTGGGGGCAAACCCAAGGCGAGTGAGCCAGTTCTGCAGAGCAGCTGGCAGCGCACCCGGCCGGGCTCGCCGTTCATGTGCGATTGCAGATCGCTGCATTCAAGGGAAGGGCCCCCTGGAATTCGCTCGCTCCGATTCCCAGTCCAGCAGTCTGGCTGGCAGGTTATCAAAAGTCTTGAGTTACCTTCAGGATCATTTCAGCCCGAGTCATGCCTTTCACCACTATCTTTGTGTAGCTGGCAGGAGCCTTCCTCACCACTTGGGACCCAATGGAGGGCAGATCCAGGAGAACCATCTTCAGAGAGTGAGTGTCCAGCAGCAGCTGCAATAGTTAATCACACTCTGTTATTCAGGCCCCTTTTACCAAGATCTATTAGCTGCTATAATCCAACATCCTTAAAAGTTTAACGCTTCTCACATTGGAAAATGCCCTGGTATTTGGGACTTTTACCCACGTAATGGCACTTGGAGGAGACACGATCACCCGTGGCTGCACATCAGCACCACGGTTGATTTTAACAGAGCACTGCTCTGCTGACTGGAAATAACTTATGGCAGCCCAACATCTGGCACATCAGGCTCAGATTTCCAGTCCTTCCTCTTGACAGTATAAAGAGAAACAATCTTGATTACCTGTAGCTGTATCATGATTTAGATACCGAGGGCAAATGAACTAACACCAAACTTCCCCCTGCACCCAGCCACCCACAGTGTCAGGTTTTCTGCATTT
This sequence comes from Platyrinchus mystaceus, assembly GCA_035041135.1. Classification (NCBI taxonomy): domain Eukaryota; kingdom Metazoa; phylum Chordata; class Aves; order Passeriformes; family Tyrannidae; genus Platyrinchus; species Platyrinchus mystaceus. Next base: position 3,239,919 of record JAWWLV010000053.1, read on the forward strand.
ACTCAACCACTTGATTGGGGTTTTTTTCCTTAAAAACTTTGACACAATAGAGCTACAATGAGAGCTGCTCAGTATCCTGCACTCACTGCTGCACTGACACTCACAGTCTGGATGTTGTTTATTACTAGATCAGCAGATAAATAAGCAGCAGCCACAAAAATTGAGCCCAGACAGAACAGCACTGTCTGATGACAAAATGCTGTGGCTAAGGGCTTCTTAGAGCAAAATTACCCCAAATACCGCACTCCTCTGATTGCACAAAGAAGAGACAAGACCAGTGAAGAACAGAAAGCTGAAATCAAGCTAGAGGAAGAGCAGCACAATTTATTCAAACAGCAGGAAAAGCTGTGTGTAGGACAGGGAAGGCCAGGAAAGCTTATTCCACAACAACATTTGCACCAGGGGAGAAACTGGCATGGAAAGATATTGGTGGGTGACCAGGGGGGTTCAAAAGATGTGAAGGCAACTGGGGTCCTGCATGAGGGACAGAGATCAGCTGCTGAGACCTCTGTACCCCTAACCCCAGAAAGCTATGGCCCACTTCTAATGAGATATATTCACTGGGAATCAGGCTAATAAAAACTTTCCCAGTCTGCTTTAAAGAAGCAAATTGGGCCTGTTATTCCAATATAGGAATGTTAAAACCTTTTAACATTAGACACGAGCCCACTGCTGGTTAATCACTTTAGAAGCTTATTTTAAAAAAGTCTCCCTTTAATCACTCTTAGGTTATTGCTCATCACACAAGATGAACAGGCACCGTGCTTCACTCATTTGCTTTCCATTAAGGAAGAGGAAGGTTTTGATGTAAAGCTCCTGTTTCATTTTGCAGACACACACTGCTCAGAACCATCTTTGATGCCTAAAACCCAAGCAGCTTTGAAGGCATTGATTTGAAGTTCGTGGCAGTCCCATTAGGGAAGATTCTGCTTTTTTTTTTTTGCCTTTTTTTTTTCCTTAGCCCAGAGGGAAGCAGCTGCATGTGCAGGGGACAGATGAAACCCTGCCTCTCCCAAACCTCATCCTCACAGAGAAGCAGGATCCCAGTCCACAGGCAGGGGTGGGAGATGAAGAGTCCCTGCCTTAATTTCTTGAACTCAAAAGCCACAAAACATGACAGCTAACACACCTACTTGTTCTTACCTGCTCTGCACCCACCATGCTGATAGGTTTGCACTTGAAGAGATGGTTAATGAACTTGGGAATGAAGGAGCTGAAGAGGAGAGATACAAAATGACACAATTAGATAAGAGCATTTGCAGTCACATAGTCTTCTGTGGTTTTGGTAAAACCAAACCAGGATGGCTTCCACAGAGACACTCCAAGTGCCTGGTTCCCAAGTTAATTCCAGACACGTTAGGTACACTAAATAAAAAAATTCCAAACCCCAGGCACAATTCTTTTGCTTTAATCCCTACTAATCTCAAAGTTAATTGAGAAGTTGCACACATACTCTAGGCAGAGAAATTGCTATAAACTAGATAAGATGTATTACAATACAAGGTCAAGAACAAGCAAACAAACTATTGTCCATAAGAAAACCAGCAACATGTCAGGATTAGCATCACTATTCACAAGTGGAAGCATCTTGACTGTATCCAGAACCTACATTTTACTGCATATAAGTAATTCCATAACATGCATATTACAAACTGAACTTGAGGTCCAGCCAAGGCTGGAGGTCTGCTGGGCCCTGGACACTCAAACACAGGCACTCGTCCAGGAAGCTCCTGGCCAACACAATCAAGACAAGAAAAAGTTTTGTGGAAAGGAAAACACCATTACCATAATTTACTGACATGGACTTCAGACTCAGAAAAATGACTATGGTGCATATACCCAACCAAGGAGAGCTTGGCAAGGATGGAAGCCCAATATCCACCACGTGGTACTCCAGAGCATCAGCTTTGGGTTTAGTTTTTTTGCCTCTTGATTTTAGGCTTTGAGGTAGTGTTTCATTCCTCAGTGGAGATGCAGATGCTGCCTTCCAGCAGAAGCACTGGCTGAGCACCTGCAGGACAAGTTCCTGCCCACCTACTCTACCAAGGAGCAGCACCAGGAAAATTCAGGAGCTGAACGAGAGGAGAAGGGTCAGCAGGAGAGACACCTCTGTCAGGACCACACCACTCTGGCTTGTCTTGTTGCTGCCTTGTTTTTTAATGTACTCTGCTTCTTTCACATGTCCTCCTTTGGCTGAATGCCTACAGGGCTCACGTTTCCAGGACCTTGCCCATGACCTGGTGGCACATCTTAGACTCTAATGGCTCTGTCCTAAGCTCATATCAGTCAGTCTGTTTTCTGTCCTTTTGAATGAGGCAATGTTCAGGATGATGATGATCTAAATTCAGCGTGGCTTCCCCCGTGCATCTGTTAAGCTATTTGTTTCCTCCTCACAAAGCAAGGAGCACAGACAGCATCTTGTTTGTCCTGCCACCTGTTTTCCAAGCCAGGACATTAATTTTTCGCCCTTTCTCATGGAAGAATGACAAAAGTGTAACTCAGGCAGGGAGCATGCCAAGCTGCTGAAATGGTTCAAGGAAGAGCCCTTCCAAGCAAAGGCTTCTTCCCTTCCCCTTCCCTCAAACACAGTCACTACCTCTCCCAGTGAATCATTTTATCCTGGAGAGGTGTCAAGGAGAACAATTTCAAACTACTGTTGAGAACCAGCTACTGGCCTGCCCCAAACAGCTTTGAATTTGGCCACGACAGAAACAACCTTGGCAACAAAATACAAAGAGGAGAAGGAAAACAAGCCCTGTCTCCTCTTGCACAAAAGCATTACAGTGGCAATTTAACCTGTTTTAAAAGTCCATTTTTCAGGTGTATAACTAATTCCCAGAGGACAATTAGAGAGTGCTGAGCACAGCTGGAGCTTAGGTGATCCTAGAAAATGATCCATTGCCAGCAGCTCTGGATGCAGCAGTCGCTACTAACAGAACAGTGCAAGAAATAAATTGTGCCTTTGATCTTGCAGGTAGGTCCAACTGTCCCTCCCTCTGCAAGGTCAGGCATGGAGCTAAAGCCCATGTTGGGTAGGAGAAACAAGGTGAGCCTTTCCTTCTGCAGGGGAGTAGATCGGCAGCCAAAGGACCCCCTCCTCTCTTTTTTTTAAATCTCCCTTTCTACATAACCACACAGTCTCATATAGAGAGCACTCTGTCTTCCATGAAACAATTCCCAGGCCCCTTTGGATGGCCACCCACAATCAGTGCAGAGGGGTAAAGCGACCTTCCATCCCCACATGCCTGTTATTTCACGCTGCCTTATTGGAAACAGCTTCCCAACTCCAGCAGGACAGACAAGACAAACCGTTAAGAGCCAAGGGCAGCTCTGGAATTTTTTTTTTCCCCTTTTTCTTTAAGTTTTTTGACTAGCAGTGACCATCAAGAGCAGATGCACTTAATAGAAAAATGCACTTGAGCCTCTTGCCTCGGCTGGACTGGATGCCTGGCGCTCTCAGGCAATCCTGATGTGAATAATACGTGCATGTTCAGTGCTAATGCTCTGCACGAGGTTTGTGCTCTGAATGCCTTTACTCCCTGCACATTCACAGCTAGACTGGATGCCAGAATTCATTTACAGTTTCAGCTATAAAATTGAACCCAGCAAACCCTCCATAGAAGCAAAGTCCCCAGCGTAACAATAAAGCATTGCAAGACAGATGAGGAACCTAAAGCACAGAAACCACAGCATCTGAGAGGCTCCCATCCAACAGGAGTGGCTCTGCCAAAGCCTGCGTTTTCCTAATCCCCTGCAATGATGATGCATCAAACACAATGCCTTGCTGAACGAGGCAGACAGACATGCAACCACAGTCTGTCTGATGGGAGATGGGAGATGGACAGGACATCATTCAAAGCATTCTGGTGTTGCTGAGTCACTGCAGCTGAGGCGAGTTTTGCTTTATGCCACCCTCCAAGATGGTGACCAGCCTGAGCTCAGCCCTGAAACCTCCAGGAGCCTCCTCAACACGACCTTCTTCCACCAAACTCCTCTCACTTTTTAGGCTGGAGCACCTGGAAGGACCCTGCTGCAGCACCCACCGCCCCTGGCGAGGGGGGAGAGCTGTTGGTTTTTCCCGTCTCTCCGTTCTAATCTCTTCCTCATTGAGGTCAGGTCACAGACTTCCCAAACACATCCTGGCCTAGCAGCCACGGCTCCAGCGCTGTGGGTTTTGATTTCAAAGGACAAGGTGCAGTGAGAGCAGAGCTCCCCACCCTGCCTGCAGAGCCTCTCGCAGAGCCGACTGCTGCTCGCCACCCCGAGGGAGCGAGGGCTGCACACGGGTCAAAACAAAAGCAAAGATGACAAATTAGGTTAGAGGATTGATGCAATTTCTGATGGCCATTTTTCTCCTTTCCAGACTTGGCTCAGGGCCCGCAGTTTTAAATTTAGTGACTTTAGCTGCCTCCTCCCCTGTGGTCCCTGTAACTCAACACTCGCGCTTTATACAATCCATTAGAGCTGAGAAGTGGCCGCTCACAGAGGCACAGGCATTAACATATGGAGAGGCACAGTGCTTGTTAAAAGGATTTTCGGTGTTGTGGGGCACACAAAAGGCCAGGTATTTATAGGGGGCAGGCCAGCATATTCCCTAAGAATTCAGGGCCTCAAAAAATACAAATATTTGCATTAAAACGGCATAAGCATTTTAAGGAGACTGGTTCTCCCTTATCACTGGGCAAGTTCTCCTTAACACCAAGTTGTACAGACCCAGCAAAAACAATCTTCAGGAACCCAATCTTCCCTTCCATACCTGACCCATGGCACAGTGAGTTCAGTACTGTTGTCCTAATGTGCTGTAGATCAGAGCTGTAGTTGTCTTAGAAAAGGTTTTGAAGAGCAGCAGTGGTTTCTGTGCTCGTGGAACAAGCTGTGATTAAGGCACTCAGATGGGAACTTCTCTCAAATGGGAGAGCTGGGTATTTCATCTGGAGTTTACTTGGTATGTGCTCAGCAATAAAGTTAAAAGGGAGGCAACTAAGCTGAGGTATTAAGAGTGTGCTGTGAACAGCTGAGTAAATGGGGTTTTTTATTTACCACCGTGTGATATAAAATTCAAGTGTAACCACACAGAAGGCTTTCATGCAATAAATTTTCACTGAGACAGCATTTCAAACAGTGATTATGAGCAACGTCATGGTATGATTTATCAGCAACTGCTCCTTAATGCAAACTAATGAGTACCCCGAGACAGAGAGCGGGGATGAAACTCTCAGGCCATCCTCCCTGCTGGGAAAGTTTACAGTCCCCAGGAGAGCTGCTGCATCCCACCCTGCTGAAGCTCCAGTCTCAAACCCACACAGTAAACTGCCAGGCCACCCAGCTTATTTCAGGGTGATTACCTTATTACAGATGAATGAAACGTTAAGGTATTTTAGAGTGACATATGACACGCACACCACTGCTCACAAGTCAACCAGCGCAGTCACATGCGACACCAAAAGCAGCAGCTACAACTGGCACAGTCCTCCCGAGGGTTTTTCTTGGGGTGTTGCCATGTGAAGCTCAGCTGGCCACAGGCAAGCAGGGAAGAGCTCAAAGTATCTTCCCAAAGAACTGAATTTTTGTTTCAGACAGTTTGGATGTCCAAGAGATGCTGGAGAGCTGCATCCTGAATCCAGAAGCATTTCTGTCTCATCTGCTCAACTTTGAGTGACTTGCCAGGAAGACACTTTAATATCCCTCAGAATTTAAATGGGTATTTCCCCTCCTTAGTGAGCTATTTTTGCAAAGAAAAGAAGCTTTTAGACTATGAAGGCAGAACATACTCCTCACACATGCCCTCCTTACAGTGCTGTAGCTATTACAAATGTTATTTTGAGGTAAATGATGCACCAAACTTCTCAGTACCTGGAAGCCTCACAGCTTCTTATCTCTGGAAGAAAAGCAGGTTCCCACAAGAAGAGTCATGTCTACAGTCAGATACTTAAAGTCTTTTAAAGATGTCCAACCCAAAACCTTCTGTACTTGGCAAACACCAGACTGTGACCATTGCACTATTTTATGGGATGGTTTAGGCACACAAACTGTGCCATGCTGGTAACTTACTTACTTTGCAAATTTTATACAGAACTGGGTGAAATACTTTCTCGTGGAGGCCAGGTTGTCACGGATGATGGGGACGTTCTGCTTGATGTGGAGAATCACTGAGGTGACATAAGGACTCTGGTCACCGACGTGCTCCACGTTCTGCCACTGCATCTGCACAAAGGGGAAAAAACAACCAAAATGACTGTTTAACTCATTAAGATTCAAGCAATAGGTAAGGAAAACTGTACAAACTTCCTGCCAGAAGATCTCTAAGGAATCATTAAGAGACTGCCCCTGCAATTCACCACCAAGGTCAAGTTCTTCGTCACTACACTGACTGGGCAAAACCCTTCCAAAACAAGACACAAAGAAAACCCAGAACAGCCCTTTTTTTTTTTTTTGTACCAGAGAAGAGAGAGATTGTAACCAGCAATCTACACAAACAGGGACCACAAGGCTTAAAAAAGCTTTTTGGAGCACACCAGACTGCTTTAATATTTAACAGTTTCCAGTTTGCCGGGATGAAGTGCCCATATAAATCCAGATTACAGGCATTTAAGAAAATATCTGCAAGCTTGCAAAGTCTGGATTCCTGTATGGCAGCCAAGACTTTAAAGCTGGTGAGACTGATGACAGATAGATGGAAGAGGTAGAAATAGTCTTAAAGTCCAAAGCACTGCACACCAGCATAGCTCACTGAAAACACTGCTGGGTGTACAAGCCAGGATGCCCAAGTTCAGCTCTTCCAAATACATGTAAAAATACAAAACAAGAAGAGTTACTCAACCCCCCATTTTGTTTTCATTTATTGTCAGCAGAACTGCAACAGAACAGCCCCTGGGAGCCACATGTGTGGCTCACTTGACTTTCTCTGAGCCTTGTTTGCAGTACACAGGGTACTTCCCTGTGTAAGTCATGTGGAAAAACAACAAAAAAAAAAAACCCAAGAGGCAACTGGGTATAGCCTGGCCAAGTATCATGTATATAACAGTGTCTCACTGAGGAACATGAACATCCAGAAGAGCACACTCAGTTCTGCTACTGCTCAGACAACTAGGCACTCTGCAATGTTCTCCCAATAACTGGAGATCTCTTCCTCAGGTTGGAGCTGAGACAGAAGGAAAATACATAGGAAATTAGGAGACTGGGCACATGTGGAAGATGACCTTCTTTTTTTTGAGGGGCTGTTTGACCTCCAAATTGCTTTCTCAATTTCTGGATTTTGCATATAAAGTTTTTCTTTACTCCCAGTTTTAATTAATTTAATAAGGCTACTTTGCCCCCTGCAACTCAGCTGACTCAATTCCATCCAAACAACATGCAACTTAGTGGGAAAGAGAAGCCAAATTCTTTGCAAAACCACAGTGTCTGAGTCTACACATGTCCTACCAAAGCTGTCTTTATTTAAACCAAACCAACCAACCCCCAACCTGCTTATCTCTCATCAGCTGGGGAGCTACAAGGGATATCTTTCTCATCACCTGCTTTACAGGTTTTCATAGAATCACAGAACATCTGGAGTTGGAAGGGCCCCACAAAGACCACCAAGTCCATCCTCTGGCCCTGCATGGGACACCCCAACAATCCCATCCTGTCCCTGAGAGCGTTGTGCAAACACTGCTGGAGCTGTGGCAGCCTTGGTGCTGTGCCCACTGCCCTGGGGAGCCTGGTCAGTGCCCAACCACTGTCTGCAGGAAGAACCTTTTCCTGAGATCCAACCTAAACCTTCCCTGACACAGCTCCAGACATTCCCTCAGGTCCTGCCATGGGTCACCAGAGATAACTGCTTTTCTACTCCTCACGGCACTGGTCATATCCAAACAAAATACTTTGTGCCTTTCTTCCTGATGGAGTCCAACATTCCCAGCACTGGCCCTTCTTGACAGACAGCAATCCTCAACCAACACACCATCCCCATTCGAGTGGGAACGGCCAGAAAAGTGGGAAGGGACTGCTGAGTTGAATTATTGCACCAACAATAAAACAGTAGCTTTTTCATTTTGTTGGTCTTCATTCCAAAAGCAATACTTTGAAACCAAACCTTTAAAGCATGAACAGTAAAAATAATCCTTTGTGTGTGTGTATGTGGGTGTGTTTCACCCCCCCCAAAAAAAAAAACACCCAGTAGCTGCAGTGAAAGAAATAGCACACATACTGAAAAGTCATCAGAAGAAATACGAGCCCAACTCTGCTGGTACAGCTTTGTTCCTGTTGTTTTAAATTTATTCCTCTTTTTCCCCCTCATCCTATGTTTTTCCTGGGATATCCACACAGTTTACATACACAAACTGAAAATGAGTCCTAAGAACAGGAGCATCGAGGCCCTGCTGAAAGGCACCTGCACACTGTGAGGACACAGAGTGCCTGCAAGGGCAGGACCTGGGTTTGAAGTCCTGGTGCCACCTTCAGAGCTGGTTCTCACAACAAAAACACAGCCCTGCCATGGCTTTAGGGCTCTTTCTTTAAAAAAGGGAGGAGAAAAGAGAAACCCTGAGGAAAACTGAGGGGGGGTTGGCATTTAGCAAGAGCTGTGCTACCTTCTGGGAACGGTGAAGGCTCAAGGGCGCTCCTGACTCTGCCTGGCTGGGGGTTCCCATGTCCCCATGCCCATAAAGACCTGGCAGGTCCCTCCTCCTTCTCCAGCACTGATATGGGTCTCCAGCAAAGAGGCTGCTTCGTGACTGACTCTCCAAGTGTCTCTGTTCCCTGTAGCATCCCACTGCCAGTTTATCCTTACAGGCTCCAGACTTACAGGGCCCTTACAGGGCACAGGAGCATCCGTAACCCGGCCAGCACCTGCTCCCTTGACCTTGTGTTGCTCCCACAGGAAGAGGTGGGAGGGGAGAGGAAAGCCAGTGGGAGCTGCCAGGAGCAGATATCGCTGCCTCAACAGACCCCCCCTGTTCTCTGACACGAGCTGGGCTTTGCACTGTCACATTCAGGGCTAAAACGCTCTCCTGGGGACTTTTAATTAGCAGCTGGCAGCTCTGATTGCTCTGCTCTCGGGGTTTTCCATGTGTGTATTGGAGAAATGATTAAAGCTCCGTGTTCAAGCTCTTGCTGTTGTCCACTTGGTTGTAAGGAAGCAGGGAATTGCAGCTGTGCCAAAAGGTTTTAGCAAAATATAAAAGAGCCAGCAAGCGACCACATGAGTCACTAAAATGTCCCCCAGTCCCACTTACAAGCACAGTTTTACATATAAATCGATGCTTAATTCAGCAACTAAATCAAGCCTTATCCAGTGCAACCCATAAACTTAACTGGGGCAAAAATATCCTGTGCAGGCTAGCAGCTCCCTCATCCCAACAATTAAAAATGGAGCACACCAGGCACTGCAAGTGCCTGTTACTGATCAGGACAACACATTCACAGTACTTTGTTACCCAGAATATCACAGCAGGGGTTTAGGGCAAGTTCTTCTCCCACCCACATCCCAGCTCCGTGTCCTACAGCCACGTTTAATCATTCTACACCTGCTCTAAAGTATGAGTAAAGATTATCACTTACAAATTTTGTAATATGGGGCCTTCTCACCGTTTACCATTTCTTCCAGAACACACAAGGTAGAGAATCATGGAAACTGAGCACCATTCCCAGCTGAAAGCAATATTCCTGATGCCATTTGCTGGGTTAAATCTCTCAAAGTGGCCTGCAGCCAAAGTGGATTGAGAGGTTTAAGTATTTCATAATTTACCTCTGTAGTTCCTGAATATATTTGCAAGGAAAAAAAAAACCACAAAAGCCAGACTCCAACAAAGGACTGGGAATGTTCAATCCTGAAGGACACCAGAGTAAAGTAAATGAAAAGAAGCTAAACAAAGGAAGAGCCCTAACAGAGTAGGGTCTTGAGATAGCAAAACTGGAATGGATCATCCACAGAGTCTTTATTCCTCTAATAGAGACTGAAATTTTACATTTGCAAATACTAACTCTACATTTAAATAATTTTATGCATTTCTTATTCAAATGTTATAGAGTAATAACCCAGCCCTGAAGGGAGGAGGAGGGTGAAGGAAAAGCCTCTTGCACCAAATCCAGGTCTAATAAAAAAAAAAATCACATAAAAGCACCTCTGTCTGATGCAAATAGTGGAGTGTGTGCACAAGTGACAAGTATTTATTTAGCTAATTTCATAACACTTAACTTGTTTATATATCATCAGTCCCATCACATGTGCTGCATTTTACCAGTGTTCCAAAGACAAAAATAAATGGCCTACCAGCTGCTGCTTTCTCAAGGTTGTGGTTTACTTGGGTATAAACAGCCAGAGCTAAGTGATTCAAACATTACTACACTCTGTAGGTCCCGGAGATCTGAGGAGCTGACACGGCACACCTGAAGTGCCGAGCCCTTCCTAACGGTGTTATTTTCCTGGGCAAAAAAATCCTCTTTCCATTTGGAACCTGTACAAGCTCTATTACCAGCTGCATTCCACTTCAAATATTAGCTGGGGGTGGCTGGGCTAGTTACAGCTGGAATACATCATAAAGCAGAAAGCTATTAAAATTCATGGCAGCGAGACAGTGTGTTGATCCTACAAAAATGGAGCTCTATGTTTAATATTTCTAATTAAAAAAAAAAAAATACTTCAATCCACTTTTGTTGTCTTCACCTCTGTCTAAAGCAGTCTGGGTTTTCACAATACTTTGGCAAGAAAACACAGCTCTGCATTTTAAACATATAAAAGCCAGCAGTGTAACTGCAACAAAATCCTTAAGCTCCAATCATAGGGGCCTCTCCAGGAATGGCTCCATATGTCCTTGAGAGGATCACAGAAGCAATAAGGTTCAATCTCAATTCCATATCACCTTTTCAGTACCTCCATTTAACAGCCACAAACAAGTAAAACTCCTCGCCAAGGAAGACAAAGAGGAGAGCAAATGTGAAGGTGTATTTGAAATTTTATGCTGACAAAAGTTTCCCCCAATTTTAAATGCTCTCGCTGGCATCAGGAGTGGAAAGAGAAAGCCTTATGTATTTACTGAATGTATTTCACTGTCTTGTGTGTTTTAATGTGCTGCAAAAGCCTGAAAGCTCTATCCTGAATAATAAGAGGGTTTGGAGTGAGGGATATATTTATAAATACAGCAACTGCTGCTCTCAGAAGCAAGAAATCAATATATGGTTAAATCTCAAGGCAGCGTAAAAGGATATATCAATAGTGAAATCAAGCAATCAAGGCACACAAGAACTCCACATGGATCTTAAGGCAACCTCTTCCCAAAAATCCCCCCCCCCTACCTTGCTCATAGCAGTCAGGGCAGGGTCACAGGCTGCATCCAGGTCCTGCACTAACAGCTGGATGCTGTTGGAGATCACACTGCAAAAAAAACCACAAAACAAACAAAAAAAATCAAGCAGGAGTTTTAGAATCACACTGAGTAACAGAGTGCCAGAACTGGAGCATTTGACTGTGAAAGGAGGGAAATCATCTACTGGCTGACAGTAGCACTGTGATGTGAACACACATGGCTACAACATGTACTGAAAAGAAGCTGGGAAGTTCTTCAGGGAGCTACAGGATGGGCTTCAGTGCAGAGAGGATGTTTTTACAGTTGACCTTTCTCTGTTTTGACACGTAGAAGGGGCTGGGGATCAAAGGTGACAGATGAGGAAAAGGAGAAACCCCTGAGTACCAAGCCCAGACTGGGATTCAGCTTCGAATTTAATCCAGTCTGCATAACACCAGCATTTTATTGTCTCTCCATTTATTCACAGTCAATATTCTACTGCTTACAGGATTTTAAAAATTACATCTGTGTGAGTTCTGTGTCTCCCAAGTGCGAAGATGAAGGCAGATGTCTTATTTACACTATGTCTAGGACTGCAGCCATCCATTGTTTGAGTTTCTGAGACATATACCAGACTTAAGGACACATTAGTCAAACACATTTCTCTCATTTCCCTCCATGCCCCTTTATTCTTTCTTAAACAGCACGATATTGCTTAGAGACATATTTAATGGCACCGTATTACGATGTGCATAAAGGTGCAACTGATCCTAAAACAACAGCCAAGAAGCAGCAGCAGCTCAGACCACCCTCATGGGCACTGAACCAGCACTCACACTGCAGACAGCTTCTGCTAGAAGCAATAACTGACTGTGTTTCACTAAGTGCAGTTTTTAAAAACAGTGTAAACTTTAAATCTGCCACAGATGCCTGTTTACAACCTCGGGATTATATCTGCAAGAACTGGGTTTTACTTTTGCTCTTTCTCAGGATGGTAGCACAGATGAGAATCACAGAGCTGTGAGAAATCTGACCAATGCTTCTTCAAACCATCTTTCCTCCCCCTCAGTGTCTTTGTGAAGTTCTGGATGCTACTGACTGTTCAAAATATTTTTAAGTGTCCACCTCCTCACTGAGACATGGTCTCACCCACACTTAATTATGATTTGTGTCTTGTTCTTCACCGTGACCCAGAAAGTTTGCCTGTTCTCTTTCCTACAGCTACAGCACATAACAGGGTGCAAAGTAAAAGACTTCCTTCAAAGCAATTAATTTGTTTGTAAAGGCAAACTCACCCAAAATCAGCTGGAAAAATGAGTATGGGAGACGAAGTGACTACTGGCTTCAAGTTACACGATCTAAAACTTGCATTGGGTTAAAAAAAGCCTGTGACTGTTTCTGCTGGTGCTTCTGCTGGGCACTACAGAATTTACTCCCATGGGGGATTCCACCAGCCCAAGCAATGCCAAGGAAGCCAGACTGAAATAACCATCCCGTGGGCACAACTGACTCCTGCAGGGCATCCGCTGCCACTGACTGGGAGCGAAGAGTTGTGGTTCAGCACCAAAGTGAAACACAGGGCTCTGAGTGGATGGAAAGGAACTCCATCACTAATGTGTCCACGTGTCAGGAGTCACCAAGAGCAGGCTCTCACCTAAAAACTACAAGTTTGCAAACAGGGAGAGAAGCCCATTTGTCCGCCCTTGAAAATAAACACCCGCTGTGGAGGGGTAACAGTGCAGCAAGAAGGGTGTTGCAAACACAAAGGATCATGACATGCCAAGAGGGCTTTGGATCCTGGTTCTGCAAGAAGACACTTCAAATCCTCAAACCAGGCAGCACATAAAGTACTTCAGCAGCAGTGAGTGACTCCTCAGCAATCCCTGACATGCACAGAAGCTGATGGATTGGGAAGCTGAGCCATGAAGGAGCAGCACAGTAAGTTCTCACTACGTGAGCCCAACGCTTCGGGCCTTCAGAGGGTCTCTGAATGCTGCCCACAGTCTCACAACAGATCATCAAGGCAGGAGGTGGGATTTGCATGACAATAACTTCTCTTCAAGAAGAGCTCATCATTTTTCCCACATTTCCTAAAGAAACCTCTTTGCCACCCCAGGGTTAAACCCCCCACCCTTCTACACATTTGGGGTGGTTCTGCACTCGTCCTTCCATGAAAGAAGAAACACCTTCCACGGTGCATAAACAGTTTTATCACTTACTTTATGGCTGTGCCTAACAAGACATCAAATCCCAAAAGAGACAACTTGTTTGATGCTGAATGAGTGAACGCCAGAGAGGTTTATAGCTATGACTTACACTGACAGAAGGCTGGACAAAGCACTACACTGGAACAGAATGAAAGTCAATTAAAAAGCCTTTCATACAAGATGTATCAGCCCTGTCAGTTTGACTTTAAAGCTGTCCAAACCAGCAAACGTGAACTACGTATTAAATAATTTCCTAAACACATCATATTGGCTGCCTGTGATCAAACACCTCATGAGGCAGCCACTGGGAACTGAGGAGTGACTCAAGGTTGCTGGTTCCTGCTGACAAAACTCTTGTCATGTTGAGAAAATCCCATCACATGGAGCATTTTATTTCTACTCCCTTGCTACCTTGCTTGCTTTGGCTTAGTGGTCAGAGCAACCCCAGCTTTCCGTCAGGGATTCACCCTTAAAAAGGTCTGAGAAGTATCTGAAGGGAAGGGAGTCTCTGCAGCCTGGAATGGAGCCTGAGACCATGTGAAAAACCTGGATGGAGATTCAGTGGGATCCTGTCCACTGCAGCAGCAGAGGAGGAATCACAGGAAGGAAGTCTAAAAAAAGTATCTTACTGCTCTCTGGCCTGAATCTTAAGTTTTAGGGAGAGAGCTGCTGATAGGGATTATTTTCCCAGCTTTGCCAAGATTTTCTTTTGTTTGATATGAGGCAAAACAACTTTTTTTTTCTTTTTGCCTCAATTTTCTTCTCTCAAAAAATATTCAGTCTATCTGTCAGTGGTGGAGAGGATGGTTGAGCTGAATATTCTTAGCATCGTTACATGAAAAGTTATTTTAATGAATGATAATCTTCTCTCAATTATAATCCCCAAATATAAGATTGGATCAGTCTTTTATGTCATCTGAAATGGGGTTTGATCATACTGACAAGGCTGCTGATTAACAGGGGGAAGTTAGAGCAGGAAGGAATGTACTGAAATAGCTTCCTTTCTTGAAATGTAACAGCCACCTCGCAGAGCTGCCAAGATGCAAATGATGTTTCAAATGGAAACTCACTGTTTCCTTCCCCTTTTCCAGTGCTCTTGTTCCTTTGGCTTGGATGATGGGGAACAACTAAAGCCTGTACTACTGCTGCTCTTGGACAGCCCAAGGGTGACCATTCCCTCACCAGGGAAATGCCTGTGCCTAGGGCTGTGTATCTGGGTGGATCCTGTCACACTGGGATCTTGGGATTGTATTACTCCAGCACCATCTGGCTGACAAACAGGGATGTTTGATATATTCTGGGAGGAAGCATCTGCTGAACATACATGCTGAAAGTGTCCATCTCTCCTGTCAGGTTGATTCTCTCCACCAGACTTGCATCCACTTTTTCTTTGAGTTTCTCTTCCAACTGTTAGGAAACAAAACAAAGCAACAGAGAGATCAGATTTCTTACTTGAAATGACCATTCTTGAAAACTTATGTCCTGGAAAAGTCAGCTTGTTAAAACCTAATCTGTGCCCAGACTATATCCAACACTCAGCCAGTGACACTGGAAATCTCTCCTTCTTGGCATTCCAGACCTGCTGATCAGCCAGGATGGGCCATGGTGGCTCTGTGTCCTCAAAGAATTAAACCTCCAAGGTCAAATATGTAACTCTAGTATGACATGACACCATACTGGCTTAACACCGTGGCATCTGTCCTGCTAATAAAGATGTTTTTTCAACACACTGTCTGTGCCCAAACTGCAGAGGAGGAGAATTGCCAGGTTTAGTGGTGGAGAGGCCTTGATACAGCCAAACATCACAGCTCATCTCCTGACCTGTGGCATTTTGGAAGCACCTGAAGGTAACAAGCAATGAGGCTGCATATCTTATATGCCTCCTCTCTTCACTCCACCTTCCCCCAGTGTTTCAAGCAAGTGTTTCCCCAAAGCTATTTCAAACTACTGTTGTTCTTGTTTTTATAAAAGGGAGATGATGAACCAAGAGTCTTTTTCAAAAAAAAAAAAATGTGGTCCCCAATCCAAAACAAATTATGTAACAAGAATAAAAGGACTGAACCCAAAACCCACACTGCAAAGCAGGATTACGAGCAAATTGCTTTTCTCAGGTAGGAACAGCAAAATCAATACTTTTCTTTCTTTGAAATACAGATTTAATAATGCAGAGCTCAATAATCAATGTGGGGCTGACTCTGCTATGGATATTTCAGTACTTTTGACTCTCCCAGCCTCCACAGCAGCACAGGATATCATGGCAGAAGAGGGGATGCTGCTGGGTGCCCCCTCAGAGGTGCTGCAGAGGGAAGCTCACCTGCTGGGTGGTGGCCAAACAGTACTCTGCAGTACTTAGGATGCTGCAAATGAGGCAGAGTTCTTCTAAAGTGAACTTGGCCACTTCAGAGCCTTCTTTTTCTTTCAGCAAACTAGTGATGGTGAGCCCACCACTGCTGCTGGTTGTCCTGGAAAAAAAAAACAAAACAACAAACAGACAAAACCTGTAAGGTTTTTGGTGTACAGACACACACAGGGCAAAATTACTGCTAGATTTTAATGCCATAAAAAGCCCTTATGGCCACAAAGCCCAACACCCTGTGCAAGGCCAGTCAGTGTCATCCTACATCAAACCCACAGCTGCTATTTTGGTGAAGGAATATCTTTTAGAAAGACAAACAGAGCTTTGTATCAAGTCTCCAGGCAAAGGGCAGCACACTCATTCACAACCAGATAGACTGGGATGCAAGTGGAACACAGCCCTCCCCACTGAGCTTCACCTTCACTGCCAGCTATTCAAAATCTAATTAGAGATTACAGAAAAATCTCAGAACTATCAGGCAACATGTCATATTTATCTCTGCAGCACTAAACAGCTGTCCACATGCATTTGAGACTTTGGTAACCTGTTTTAAAAGCTGATGATATCAACAAAATAAATTACAGAAGATGTGCCATCTCTCCATCATCTTCCAGTGATGAACATTCATTGTATCAACAAAGAACAGTTTAGAGGCAGGAAATTCCCTACCTCTCAACCCTTTATAATCCAAATCCATTAAAAAAAAATAGGACAGTGATATTTATCTTGGAAGCAAAAATGGAGCACACAAAAAAATGTGTATAAAGAATGCACATTAAATTTATCTTTCCACTTGTCTGGATGGAACCCTCTCCCCTTCCATCTGTAAAAGATTTTAATGGTTTCAGAAATTCATTTTGTTGCTCCCAGTTTTACAAGGGAAACAAAATGAAGATGGTAAATAGCATATAAAATTATCTGCAGTGAAGATTGGCAATATCTCAGAAGCTCCTTTGGCCTTATTCGTGTAAATTCATAATGATCCCCTTTATTTTCACGGAATTTCCATCTATATATTTTATTTATACATAGACAAAATGTTCCAGAGCAGAGGGAGTTGCAGGTAAGCACTTTAGCATCACACAGAGAAACCACCTTCATTATAAATTATCATATATATAGTGTTGAGCTGAGGCAGCAAAGAATCACAGTGCGAACTGGTTACTCAAGCAGCAATTCTGAAAGCCAGACCTCTCTGAAGAGACTTGGGCTGGCATTTCAAAAGGAACTTCAAGAAACTGTAAGTCTGGCTACTAATCAAAGCCAAATATGAAGCTATTCTCCAGGGGCCCTTAAAGGAAAAACAAAATGTGACTGTCCTTTTGCTCTCCCGCTTTTCCTCAGTGCAACAAACTGAACTTTTGAGAAAATCATGAGGTAAATGTAGTCCTACTGATGCTACCCGGGGTCCTTGACAGTGAAAAAAGTGCCCACCAGGACGTGTTTATTAATTATCTTTACAAAGCATCTGCTCCTCACTGGACTGCCTCACCAGACGGTGCTGCTGCAGCGTTTGGGAAGCGAGACTCACTTGGGCAGGTTTCCAGAGAGAATTTTCCAGGCGTATTCCCGAAGGTACTTCTGGAAGATGGTAGTCAGGGCTATCATGGGCTCACCAGTGCTGAGCTGGGAGCACTGCACCATGCACTTCTTGTAGTACACGAAGAGGTCGGCACAGCTGGGCAGGACGGCCCCTCCTTCGTCCACGTTGGGCTTGGGGGGACCCTGAGCCTTGAAATCAGCCACAAACCTGTCAATCAGCTCCCCGAGATTCCTGAGGGGGGAAACAACAAAGACACTTTAGTCTGCTGGGGGAGGAAACAGAGGGAAGAAAGACAATAATGCTTAAAAAACAGGATGCCCTATTTTGTGACGGCAAGAAGCACGTTCAGGTTTTAGCAGGTGGGCATCCCGGTCCTTTCTTATCCCACCCTCCCAGCACAAAGCTCACACAACAGCACAGACCAGACCGATGAGTAACAACCTTCTGCACTCCAGAGTTTCAGTGGCAGCTTCAATCTGTTCTCCAGTCACACACAAAAGCTCCCCAAGTCTGCCAGGACTGGGTTCAGCACATCTGATGCAAGTGCATAAAGCCTGTGCTCAAGTTTCATTCCTGGCACCAGGAAAAGTAACAGTCAGGCTTCCCATCTCAGCAGCCTCCGGAGCAGACCTCAGGGAATATGGATTTTAAAGGGATGTGCTCAAAATGGTGTGCCATTTGCCATTTCTTGGTCCCATTTGGATACCACCTGGTCTTGCACAGCTTCACACATCCATTAAAGCAGTTTTATTTAGCACGAGCCCAAAGTGCACTTCCTACTTAAACTCCTTTTAAAAGCACAAAAAGCCCTCCTATTGTCTCCAGTGATTCATTACAGCCTGGTCCTTGCTCAAATACTTCAATCTTTAGGCAATGATAAACTTCACTCCATCGTTTCACCACAACAAAAAGGTTTTTACTGTGGCTGAGGGCCAGAGCCTTCAACACAGAACCAGAGATGTCTTCTGATCCCAGGGACTTCCTCTGGTCCTGCTCCTCCAGAGACAGCACATCCGTGTCAGTGACCAAGACCAGCTCTCCCAACACCAGAGCTCAGCTCCAAGGAATAACCTTTGCCAGATGAACTGAATTACAGCAGTAAACCTCCTCCCCCAGACACACAACTTTCCTCAAGGAAGTTTGGCTTTTGAGGAATGTAGAGGCCTTTCAGGTGACAGAGTGGCACTGGGCTGACCAAAAGGAGTTCCTGTGTTTTATATTCCTGTTTCTAATATGGTCTTGGCTCCACTTCCTTCAGCTCTCCCCTTCCCATGGCACAGCCTTCATCCCTCTCACTGCTGAGGGTGTAATGGCTGTGCTGTGCCATGATCTGGGATATCTAAACAGAAAGCCAAACCCTCAGGAGAGTGGCTGAGACTCTTCAGCACATTCTCACTTACCTCTGCCAACGAAAGGGAAAATCCTGCCAACAATGACGACTTTTCCCCAGTTTCTGTCCCTTTTTTCTTTTCCTCTTGTGGAAGAGAAAACCCCTCTGATTCCAGTTTACCAAAGAATCCACGATACCACACAAGTCTCTTCCCTGATAAACTTAGGAGATTGCTGCCCCAGAACAGATGAGCTCCTACTGTGGGTGATCCACTGGGCCAAACTGATCTACAGAAATGTGTTTGCAGTATCAGGGCTTTGAGTCACGGAGTGAGGCTCTCTGGCTTTAGCCAGGCTGCTGCAAAGACAAGTAGCCCCCTTTTTTCCTGCTTATTGCACACAGCTCTGATTCCACAGCTACCCACAGTTCCTCGGCTGTGTTACAAGCACTGTGAAAACATCAGGCTGCTCAACTGATGTGATAAATCTCTACACTGGCAGGAGCAATCGAAGGCTGAACTGAAGCATTGATTGTACTCGGCCACAGTGAAGCAAAATTGACCTCCCCCTGTAGCTGTAGGAGAGCCAAACAGATGGAGCTGCAGGAGGGCTCACACGTGCTGCAGGCTGCAGATTCCTGCAGGTTCTCAAGGAAAGCGGACGTGGCTCACTCCTTGTCAAATTAAACAGCTGCATCTCCACCTCTGCATCTGTGCTTTGCTCCAGATGGGCAACAAAGTGGAGCTTTCTTACCATTCACCAGTCACTTTGGTTTTTTTTTCATTCTCTCAGTCTCAAGACACGGTCAGGAATGTCAGTGGCTTTTGTTTCTTTATGCTTAGTCCACATGTTCTCCTCTTCTCCAAGGCGAAGTGAAATGTATCTGCATTTTCCTGGCCCCCCAAGGTCTTGTCAACTGGGGTGCAGGAGAAAATGCAGCTGTTCAGAAGAGCTGGGAGAGCAGCGCTGGGGCTTCACGCTTGTTCTGATCCCAACCTGGACAAACTGCCTGTCAAACCAGGCTATGAGACTGCTCTTATTTCAGCATGGGACTGGTACAAGCAAAATATCAGGATATTTGGCACTAAGGGAACTAATATATCATTAATGGCCACCTCAGTTGATGGCAAACTTACACATTAGTCTCAGTTTTCCCAAATATAATACGAAGGCTAAAAACCTTTGTGTGGTACAACGGGAGCACGGAGAGTCTGGCAGAAAAGGCTACTGGGAGATGAAACATGAAGAAGGGCAGGAGAGCTACAGAAAATGAGTATTTTCTCCATAGACTCTACGGAAAAGCTCCAAGAAAATTCTCTGGTAGTGCAGATGTGGTATTTCCTAACAGTAGCATATTTATTGGGAGCGAGAACTCGCCAAACCTAACCAAGAGAAAGCATGACATGAAATCACACAAACGGAATTTTATTCTGGTCCTTAAATCTTTTCACTCCTGCATTCCTCTTCCTTTTTTCTTTTGCTCAACCTATTCAGGGATTTTTTTTTTTTTTCCACCTCTGGCAATCATGAGAGGAAACAGGCAACTCCTCAGCGGCACGAGGGAAGAACACAGCGCTCGGGAAGCTGGTCTGCTCAGGGATGTCAATAGTGGTAACTGCTGGGCACTGAAAAAGGGCAATGGCACTGAGACACCTGGACCATTGTAGAATAGTTTCCGTGGATGTGGGTATTTTGGAAGCCCCTCTGCTCCTGAGGCTCCAAACACACAGGAGGAAGTGCCAGTTTTCCGAACAATCCGAACTCGGACGTGCCTCTTAGCAGAGTAAAGCACAGCTCTGCACAGGCTCAACCCTGCAGACCTGACAGACTCCTTCCTTCCCTCCAGCAGAGCAGCTCAGCTCATGTCTGTGTGCTCCTGCTGCTCCAACTGACCACAAAGAAGAGCTAAAGACACACATCCCCAAAGGGGCAGAAATGAAATCCACTTGGCTGGTAAGAAATCTGATATTTACTCTGCAGCTGAGGATGGAGAGCAGCATCCTTAAAGTCTTTCTTTCAGGTGTCTCCTCTTAAACTGCTACAGATTTTGGCAACGTGTTTAAGTGGGCATGGAAACAATTTTTTGGAAGAAAAAGCCCAGGCTGCTTTCTGCCACAGATTTCAGGCAATGATGAACAAAACTATCGAGCTACTCTCACTATTCAGAGCCCAAACATACAATTAATGATCTAAGCAACATCTCATTTTCAGACATCAGCAGCAGATTCCTCAAAAGTTCAATCAAAGGGGGAAGAAGAGAGAAAATCATGAAGGGAAGCAATTTTTGGCAGACAGGGGCAGCATGGGGAATACTGTGGCAGTTTTTCTTTGAACTCCTTGCAGCCTGTGGCTATAAAGCTAATATAAAACATCTCATGATTGTAAAAGAAAAGGAAAAAAAAAAAAAAGGCAACTGAAAGGGCTAGGAGCACAGTGGGGTAGAATTACCAAAATGGGTATTAAAATGGCCCCCAGTGGGAAGGGAAGAAATATTCAAACAAGTCAGTGCTCAGTTGGCTGAGGGCAGGGGGGGGAAATATCAGTTTCCCTTTGTTATACTGCACAGGGGAACCTAAGCCCAGCATGACAGACCATTGTGCAAGGTTTCAGTTATTTTATTAATTTTTTTTAAGCATAAAAGGTTGATGGGACATGGGAAAGCTTTCTCAAGATAGTTATTGTGGAGACTGGACAAAATCAGGACACCAGGAGGCCTCAAGTTATACACTCTGTCATGTGTAAGTCCTTGAAGACAGTAGGGCACAGACAGATGAGATACACAAAGCAGGCACCTCCTTCTCCTTTCCAGCCACTAATCTGTGCTAAAGGACTAAATTGAACCTTTTTCAACTCTTTGAGGTGGCACTGCAGTTGTTACCATGATGTTATTTAAACCCTGGTGTGAATGAAGGTGCACAAGAAAGTGTGGTGAGAGCTCTGAAAACTTCTCTGAGCCCTAAGCTGAAAGCTCCTTTCATTCAAGTTATTTTGCTGCAAGTCAAAGAGGCAGATGAAGGAGTGTTCCAGGGATTAAAGCCCCTGACAAAGTCCCAATCTGTGAGCAATGATAATGTTATCTTACAGCCAGCTCATTTACAGCAGCTTTCATCTGAGGATCTCAAATAACTTATTTCTGTAAAGCAAATCTTGAAAAAACCCTCTGCCACGAAGCCACATGTGTATTTTACAGAAAACCCAAACCTATTATTTGTGGAAGACACGAGATGAAAGAAAGACATATGTCTGCAGTGGGAACTGCAGAGGCAACAGCAGTAATTTCAGGAACACTAAGCCTCTTCTGCAGAAAGGCAGCAGGCACCATCCTGCAGGCCTTTGCAATCACACATGAAACCAACCTCCACAGCCCTCTGAACACTCATTTTGCCCAAGCAAAGGTCCCACTAAAACTTTCTTGAACCACAAACGCCGCTCCTGACGAAAGCAGATTTCAATAAATTAATTTTCTGCAGCTTGAGTACAGAATGCTGTACAACCCAACACGTTCAAAAGCAAACAAACCCCAAAGAGGAGCTGGTTACTCACTTGTCCTGGGACTCTATATACACATAAAGGTGAGGCTCAAAGCACTTGGAAACAATGCCATGGAAAGGATTGTCAGGGACCTTTGGCTTCTTTGGCTGTAAGAGAACATGGAGAGAGTTGGTTTCAAACCTGCCCTGTAAGACCTTGAAGAAACAGCAACAGCACAGAAGGATGTAAGGCTTTAGAGATATTACAACAGAAATTTACTGTCAAGCAATCAAAGCATATAATTGACAGTACAGGCAAGTCTTCCCTCCCTCTTACAGAGCTGTTGGCAATCCAAGGAATTATCTTTCCACTTGTAAAATATTCTTATCCTTGAAGAGAAGCCTGCTCCATGCTAACAGATTTCAGTAAAAGAACCTTAATGCAGTTTGCAAAGAAAACCCCGCTGAATCCTTCAAACAGTAACAAGACTCCACTAGTCTCCTCTGAAATCAAATGCAGCAGCTATTTGGAAGCAAGATTCAAAAATCCCTATATTTTAGAATATCAAGGGTAATGACTCAAAGTTACAGACTTCATCCTGATGAATTTTATTGAGATAAACAGCATGTAATTACTGGAGGAGTTGGAATGATACAGGCAACACCACAGGCCTGTTTCCTCTGTGAAACATGTTTCTAGGGATGCAAAGATTTCCATTTTAAAATTACATTTACAGCATTAAGCACATTGGGAGCCATCCAGTTTAGCCTCATTTTAGTTCAGTGCTGCACTCTATACCATGGCCAAGCACAATTCAGCAAAGCCACTAGGACTACTCATATGCTTAAATTTGGGCATGTTTAAGTACCAGGCTGGGCAGGGCCTTTAAGCTCTTTTTTGCCCTATGGCTCGGTTGTTATTATTTTTTTTAACTAATAGACAATTTTTCTTGTTGTTTCCTAGCAAACCAAAAATTTTTCACTGGCTGCAAGGAGGGCTGTAGTGGCTCTGGAATGGAATTATTGCTTCTCTCTCTACAAAAAGCCAGGATGAGCTCCCAGCCAACGAAGATAAGAATTTTTCCAGCTGAAATTTTTAGTGTAAGAAAAGCAAAACAAGAGAGCTTAAAGGACATTCTCTCCTAAACAGAGGAGGTGGCACTAAACCTTTGGCAGAAACAGCAAGGAATGACAAGGCAAACACTTCTCAGCAATAATCCAGCCCCAAAGACACGATGAATCCTAATGGATGGCTGCAAACCTAAAGCGAGCAAAAGGTTTTATGGAGGCCAGACCACCTTTATGAGCCTAGCTTCATTAACCTCCTCACCCAGAGCATGACTGGAGAACTGACTGAGTTTGCACAGCTCTGGGACAGAGCCACTACCAGCATCCTCCACCCCAGCCCCTCTGCCAGGGCCTGCCCGTTTCTGCCGGATGCAGACGCTCCTCAGAGCCGGGAGGAAAACAATAGCTGGTGATCGCAGAAACCTCCCAGTGGCCGAGTGCCCAGGATGGCAGTGCCAACACAAGGCTGCAAATTCACCATGTTTACCATCTACCAGGCTGGAAGAGCCAACTCCCAAAGCAGGACCGGCTCTCTGTGTCTCCCCATCTCGCTGCCCCCAGCGTGTCTGGTGGGGAGAATACTAAATCTTTTAACAGTAGCACCGAAGCTGTATTTCTGAGATTGCAATCCTGTCCAAAAGCTGCAGATGTTTAAGCTATTTCCTCCTTGAGTTTGATGGAAATAATAAAAGGTTACTGTTGTCACAGTAAGGAGGTCTGCAGCTGGCCCAGTTTCCTTTCATTACTATCCAAAGTAAACAGATTAAACCGAACTGTTAGGATGGCTAAAAGAGGTGCTTTTTTAACATGGATTCCCCCCCACCCCCCAAACTCTTGTGCTCCCTCTTACACTCCCAAGTGCCTTGAATTCTCGGGACTAGTGTCTTGGAAGGGCTCTCCCACTGAAAACCTTCTTCCTGTCCCTTCTCTTCTCCATGTAGTGACAGCAGAAGATGAGTCCTCCAACATGAAGTCTCAGCACAAACCACCAGCTGCTGGCACCGTGGCACTGAAATGCTGGAGCCCACGGGCCTCCCACTTGGCAGCCAGAAGCCTGCAGGGCAGCTGCCCTTGCAGCACAACCCAGCACTGCACTGTGAGCATTAACACATGGAATTCCCAGAAGAAGAGGGCAACCTCAGCACACAGAGCATTCCAAGGGATGCCTCCGTGGATGGCTTTGCACCAGCCTCCCCAGGTACAGGGGGCAAAGCACTTCTTTTCTCAGAAGCTCCTGGACTGCTTCTGGCCAGGGCAGTGCATTCTGCTGTTCAATTAACCCAGCACTAATTACTGCAGTTATCTGTCATCTGCCTTCCAGCAACACTGATGTCTCCAAGGACGTTCTCTCATCTCAACACTGCACATCAAAGCCAACCTTCTCCCACCCATTAGATATTGGAAAGCAAGCTCTTCCCAAAACATACATCACACTTGTCTCCCCAAGTTCCCAGTCACTGTTTCATGGATAAAAGTCCACCCAATACCAACTGTCCAAGCTGTATTTTAATGAAAAGAGCAACATTTCATTTAAATCATTCTGTTTCTGGACTTTGGCTGTGGGTGGAAGGCAGGGCTGCTCTGCTCACATGAAAATTTGGAGGGGATGCACCAGATTGTGCTGGTGGAGAACTACCACCTCCTAATATCCCCAGGAGTATGGATCTGAGTAGGTCTTGGGGCCCTGGTCATCCATCAGGATACACCTGTACATGGCCCATTTATAGGGCTGTAAACACACTAAATAAGGAGAGAGTACCAGCCTCAAACAATTTACAATTGAACATTTAGAAAACATCCATCTGGTGAATAAAAAATATGGGGCTTATAGGCTTTCATATTGGTGCCAATCAAAACAATTGCATTTACTATTCACTTCTTTAATGTTTGCAGAGGGCTTTGGAAGCTCAGTGCTTGTACAAGCCATTAGGTGCTGCCTGCTTTGCAGAGGTAATGGATGAAAAGCACTCCAGAGATAGAAATCCCAGAAGTAATTTATCTGGAGTGCAAATCTAAAAACTGACACTTGAAAGTTCAATGAGTTGCCTGGTGACTCCAGACAGTTTGCCTGGCTGACAGGGCAAAATATGAATTGCAACTGTTTGTGGAGGAGCTTCTTTTGGGATCTGAAAGCCCAACTGTGCTAGTTCATCTTTCTTTGACAGAAATCCTGTAGTTACACTTAAGCTGTTGCTGTACAGGCTAGAACAGAATCCAACTCACTCTCACGTGTCAGGATGGTCTCTGCACTATTAACTGAAATAAAGATTGCTTTGGTTTCAATGAAGTGAGCCAGAGCAAACCATGGGTGTACTGGGAGCCTCTATGCTGCACAAAGGATCAAAACTGCACTGGATTAATTGCTGTGAAAACAAACCCTTCAAATCAATGTGATGGGAGAAGCTTAGGCACCACTGGAGATTTTGACAGAGAGACTGTCTCACTGACAACTGGAGAACTTCAAAGACTTACTCTGTCCGGATCACTTTTCTCAATCACAATCTCATCTGTCTCTGTCCCAGTTTCATCCTCCAGAAATGGGTTGGTGGAAGGAGGTGGCACTTCTGGCTTCTTCTGTTGAGAAAGAGGAAGCTCCTTAGAGAACAGTCAGTTTTGTGCCCTCTGGCACACAGTTGCATCCCTATTTTGCTTTACTGAGCCCTTCAAAAAAAATAAAGTCATATTCTTGAGAGATCTAAATTCAGGAGGAAAACCTGACAGGACTTCCCTTTTTAACCAGCAGCACCCACTGACCCACAGCAAATTACAAGTGGGTCCAGCAGGCTTTCCTTGTAGGCTGAATTATCACATCCAAGGAGGCTTCAAGACACCAGCTGGACAGAGAGCCAAGCTCAAACCAGTGGCTTCTGAGCCACACGTGGACTTTGTGCTTCCAGAGCACTTAGCTGGCAAAGCTCCTGGCTGAGATTTTGGGCAGAAAAAGCAGAGATAGACCCAGAGATACTCCCTGAGCTGTTTCTCTTGGCTCTGCCTTTATAATCAACCAAATGAGACAAAAGTAGAAGCTACCAATGTCCCTGTAAGTCAGACTGACCCAACAATGTGGGATTGAAAGTTGGTACCATGTGGTGAGCGTGTGGTAAGTAGAATTTAAGAGGGGACTCTTAGTTATTATGTATCACTGACATACAGAGAACAAACACTGTAACACAGTCATCACTCCATAATTACTCTGTGGTTCCCCATAGTTATGTGGCTTCAGTTGCAAACAGCACAGGGCCCAGGAGAACCAAAAAAGGACACAATCAGTGTATTTTTACTCCTGTGAGCTCTGTGGTACCTTCTCTACACAGTGTGCACGATCAAAAACCTCTTTTCAAACTGCAGTCCACTGAGCACAATCCCACTAAACACCCTAATGTGCCAGTGCAGGAGGAGGCTGGAGGTGACACCTTCTGCAGTCTCCCACTAGCAGCGCTATGTGTGACAGGGTTTCTTTATCCCAATGAAGCTGTTAAGAAAGGGCTGCTCTTTAGAAATCCCCTTACCACTGTCCCATCAGCAAGAGTGCAGCCTGAGAAGCGTTTAGCCAGGAATCCTTCAAAGTTGGTTGTCCTCTGAATTGCAAACAGAAGCAATTTCACCTCAATCTCCTTCGCTCTCGTGCGCATGATCTTAGAGAGCTCTGTCCTGGAAGAGAGAGGGGGAAATAGAAAAAACAAATGTGGTTTTCTATAGAGATTTGAAATCTAACACTGTAATTCGGCCTGTTCCTTGGAGAGACTTCCATCACAAAATTCAAGCTAATTCCTAAGATGCTCTCTAACGTAAAACTGCTTTGCAGATCCCATTTCAAACACAATCACAGTTGTTCAGAGCTCTGTGGGTAACAGGACCCCGTATCCTAACAGCCAGCACAGCACTGCTGCAGGGAAAGCCCGCAGGATCAAACCTTGGGAAGCACAGTACCTCCCACTGGGGTCCCAGAACTAAGGCAATGGTGCTACTGGGACTGGCACCTTCCTCTGGTCCTGCTTCTGGCTGACAAAGAGCCCAGCCTGAGGCAGGCACACTGCAGCCAGCTCACAGTGTTCCACTTGGCCTCTAATATGACTGATTTTTACCTCTGTTCCATTGAAAATTGATTCCCACATCATCTCTCTTGCAGTTCTAGTGACGCTTCTCAGGGTTCCCACCCCTCACTTGCTTTTAATCACGGACAACTCCACGGAGGTGTTTGAAAAGTGCCCTTAGAGCCCGATGGAGCGTGGCAGGAGACAAGCTAAGGTTTTGTTTTAGGGAAGATGAGCCTGCTGGGAGGCAGCAGGAGCCTGCTGGAGGCTCACCTGGTGACGTGGCAGAACTCCACGGCGATGCGCTCCGTCATGCACCATTCCTGCGGGAACATCCGCCCGTACTTCTCCTCGTAGTCCACCAGCTGCCTCTTGATCCAAGCGTAGCGCCTGTCGATCTTATCCAGCCAGGCCACCTGGATCACATAGAGGACATCACCTCTAACAGCAGCAGTTCCTAATATCCAGCCTGGCTGCTTCACTGTGCTGCTGTAGTTCTGCTAATTTGACCTCTATTTATGTTACTCTGAACGCTTCAAGTTGAGCCACGGGAGGTTTAGATTGGATATCAGGAAAAATTTCTTCGCTGAAAGGGTTATCAAGCATTGGAACAGGCTGCCCAGGGAATTGGCTGAGTCACCATCCCAGGAGGGATGTAAAAGATGTGTGGATGTGGCACTTAGGGACAGGGTTTAGTGGTGGACTTGGCAGTGCTGGGGAACGGTTGGAATCAATGATCTTAAAGGTCTTTTCCAACCTAAATGATTCTGTGATTCAAAGTGCTTAAACACATGCCAGACTGAAAATCCTATCTTGTGTGAATTAAGAGAGCAAGTTCTGTTGAAAATGAGGATAACAGTACTCCTAAATCATGTAGATATTATTGAAAATTCAATCCAATAATATTTCACTTGATCCCACCCTCTTTGTTTCACAGACAGAGAGGTTAAAGTCAACAGTGGGATGAGAATGCAGGAATTCCTGGATTCTTACAATTAGCTCACATTCAAAATTAGACAGCAATTCTTACAATCTGAGCAGGATGGGATTTTTTTCCCCCCTAGCATTAGTGCTTTCTGGTCAAAAAGTAGAAAGATTAATCCAAAAAACTTTGATGGAAACACGCTACTTAAAAGTAAGCATTTTAGCTTTTCTCTCTCCTTTGTCAGACTCTTCAAATTGATAAAATACATTTTGATCAAATGGTGGTTTTGGTTTGTGGTGGGGTTTTTTTTCCAAATTTAAGAAGGTTGTAGTACATTTTTAAGAAGTTGTCAGTATCAGGGCAGGAAATTTAAAAATTAGCTACAAAGATAAATAACTTCCTAGAAATCCCTCCCCCGTGGCTTTTTAAGCATTTTGTGGGTTTTCTTGTTCCTTTGGAGGGAGGTGGTTTGCAATTTTCAGAGTTTAATTTTTCAATCCTTTTGCAGGGCAGAAAGAATATCTGACACGAAATTATCTATTTACTATACAAAAGGGAAAACATTTCTAGTGATGATACATGAAACTGAGGTCTAAGGTGGGAGGAAGTCATCCTGGCAGAGAGGACACTGACTCCCAGCTCATCAGCCATATCACACCCACCCTTTCCAAACCCCTGGGATAAAAACTTTTCACCACAGGAACCTGCGGAAGCGTGAAATTTTGTGAACGCCAGCAGAGCAAAATGTGAACTCCAAATGCAGCTTGCTAAGCTTCCCTTACATCTTGGTTTTCCTGGAAAAGCACCAGATACTCCGAGAGGTGTTGTTTAATAAATTTCTTGATGATTTCCTGTTTGATTCTGGGATCCAGGACGTTGGCGACCAGACACGCATCACGTAGGACATTGCTGGGTCCACCAGTCCTCTATCAAAATAAACAGGAAGAAAGTGATTTAAGGTTAAATAGTTGAATGGGTGACTGTAAACTGCACTGCATCCAGGTTATCTTGGTTTTATCCTTTCCCATTATTCTCTTTTCAATGCTTCTGCTGCTACTCTTTATTTATCGCTGCACCTTCCTTCCCTTGGACGAAAATCAAGCTGCTCCCATTTCACTGGCCATAAAGTTGTTCCACAGCAGAGAAGACAGAAAATTTAAAAACATTTTTTAAAAAATGCTGTTTTGATGCTGTTTCACATGGACAGAGATTTGTCCTTCATCAGCTGTTCCAAACAGTTTCCTCATTTCTGTACTTGTCAGTTTTATGAAGTCACCAGCAGAGCTGGTACTCGAAAGACACCACTAGTGTTTTGTTTGAAGTAAATTCAAATTCACACCTACCTCCCTTACTGTTTGCAAACATTTGGATGCACAATGTTGGGGAAGCACATTTGGTGCCTTAGCCCTAGTCTGGATTTGTGTCTGTGCTGTCTGAGTAAACCAGAGACAAACTTGGTAGCACCACATCAACAGACAGTCTGCCCTTGGCGTTCTCTGAACACAACAAGAACCTTTTGTGGCAAATAACCAGTAACTGGGTGAGATGCCAAGGGAACCCCACACTGGTCTACAGGGCCACACAGGAATTATTTGGGGCATTCCCTGACTGCCTGCAGCCCTCATTGCAATAGCTGTGCCAGTGTGGCAGGAGAAAGTGTCCCATCTCCCCCACATTCACTCAACAGGAACAGGGAGAAATACACCCGGCACCCTTTGCTTTCTAAAGTAACTCCTGAAAGAGAGACAGATCTAATCTAGATGTAAAATGAGACAAAACCCAATGACAATCACACTGAATAGTTTTCAGCAGCATTTTTCAATGGGAGGAAGAAGGAAAGTGAGAACTTTACCTTTGTACCTTGAGAAGGAAAGGCTTCCTCGAAGTCAGCCAGGATCTGCTGCCCCAACTCATTCTGAGCTGCCTTCACCCTGGGGAGGACAGAAGGGAGGACTTTGGTGGTGGCTCAACCACCTCTTTGTTTCGTTGCCTGCAAACATTACTGCAATGTGGACTGAAACACTGACAGCTACCTGAAGGTTTTTAAGGGATAAAAAGGATGCTAAAGAGAAAACATTCATGCTAAGAAGGTCTGTGTATATCAGAGCTGGGAGAGTGTTTTCTCCCTGAATGACACTGGGATGACAACTCCCTACAGCACTGACCCCTCAGCTGTAGCAGAACATGTCCTAGATTCTCTTGTCCTGCTGCCATTTTAATATTTCAATAAGGGCCAGTTAATCAGCTGAGAAATCAGCAGGGTTCATTTAATGCCAGTGTGATCAATCTACCTTTATATCTGTGTATGTTGATCACGTTTCAACAAATTTATGTTCCTAACATGTAAAAAGCTTCAAAATGTCTCAGTCTTCACTGTGAACCTTTCACAGTTCCAGGTGTACTGACCTACTTTTAAATGCATCCATGTACTTCTGGCTGCAGCTTTATCCTATAAATTCTCCATGCCTTAAGAAGCATAAAAGAGCAAAGGTATGAAATGGGTGTTAAAAGTTTTGAACAAACCACAACCTTGCTCTTTATTTGGCTGAGAGAATAAAGCTTCCAATTTCCAGAAATAAAAGTCAATATAGCTTAATTGATAGTCCTAGGGAAATGGAAATGCCTACACATACTAGAAGGAGCCAAAGCAAACAGCAAGGCACTTATATCCCTCTGCAGCCTTTGAATTCTTCCATCAGTTTTTATTATACTGGAAACGCTTTCAGGTCTAAACTGATCACTCAAAGCAGTGGATTTTTCCACTGAGATTGATATGTTAGTGAGGGCAGTGACATTTACTGTTGTGAAAATGTTTGCTCAGACTGTGGGGAGAAGACTTCGGATTTATTTTATTTTTTTGGTTGTTTAAGACTCCTCAACCTTATCAAGGAATGATCTGCTTCTTTCATCTTCCCATTTGAGTTCCATTAGTAGCAAAACACTATGAGATGACCTGACAATGCTAGAGAAAAGGCTGGATTCTTTAATGGTGCCAAATGCAGAAAATTCTAGTCCTTTAAAAATGACATCTGAAATATAACTTTATATCTGTGATTTAACTGGATGTACGACCTGCCTTGCCCAAGATTTATTTATGGGGATTTTGTTGGAACAGCTTCCTGCCTGCAATGTCAAACATAATTCTCACTTAAGCTCTCTGCTTCACAGGAATGTTCAGAAACTCCTCTACTCTTCCAGGTGAAGATCCCCAGTTAACACCTTCATAACTGTGAAACAAAAGAGATTCACTAATATGTTGAAATAGAATGGGAAATTTAAGCAGTAAGGAGGAAACCAGCTCAGCAGCCACAACTACAAGTTTACTCCTGCCTAAATTGTACAAGAAAGCACCAGCAGTTCATGTGAGAGAAGGGGGCAAAAAAGAAGAAAAAGAGACAGTAAACAGGGATTGAAAATTTTTATCTTTCAAATAATCGAGGAGCAAGAAATCTTTTGTATCAGGAGTCAGAATACAGAAGTTAATGAACATAATGAGTAGCATAAACAACTGGAAGCTATTAGTAGTGGTGCTTCTTTCCCTGTGAGTGGCTACAGGGACCTTCCTATTTGACAACAGCTGCAGTGCAGCACAGTGGAGGCACTGGAAAGAGCAGCAGCCAGATTCCTAAAGACTCAACAAATTTAAAAGAGGCTCTGTCAAGCATTTAAAATCCCTGTCCACGGGCTTTGTTGTTTTAGGCTCTGATTCAGGAAAGTACTTAGGGATAGTCTTAATGGGGATTCTCGTATCCTTAAATTAAGAAACTTGCAGGAATGCCTTGCTGAAGTGGGATGTTAAAAATATGTATTTTTTAAAAATAGGTCCTGATTAAAAATCTCTCAAAAGCAAACAGCTTTTGCTCAAAAGCAAACTTCATATTTTGTAAGAGAGGGATGGGGCAGAGCCGTCAAAGTAGCCAAAGGTCTAGGTGTGAGCATGGACAGGGAGCCCCACTGCCCTCCCAGTAACTACCACTCCTTACATAAGCAGACACACAGACACACACAATTATTTTCACAATTATTATTATTTTTGTCTGCCAACACACGCCCAGAAACGTGAAAACCTTTCTGCCACCTCTTAACAGCGTGATTGCTTTAGGCAGGGAACACAGGGGGAGGGGGCACTTGCTTTAGCCACTGGAGATTACTGCCTCCATGGAAAGCTGTGAGCCTTTCAATAATTCCCAATAATTCCCATGCAATGGAAACTGTAGGGATAAAAGTCTCAACCCCACGAGTGGCTGTGCTCGCATTTACCACTGAAGGACCTTCCTGCACGTGTCTGTGTGTTTAACCACTTGTATGAAGTGAATTGCCCACTAAGGCTCAGCAACCCCAGATAACAGATTTAGGACCTCTGAGAGCCTCAGGTCAGTTTGATAAGGGTATCTTTCCATGACTAGATTCCCCCAGAAACGTGCTGGGGTATCCCAGCAGCGACCCTGCGTCCCACGCAGCAGGGAACTGCCTTTTCCTGGGGCTGCTCACATGTGCCAAACCCTCTGGTTATCCAAATATTAATGATTTCTGTTTCTCTGAATTTTGTTTTATTATTAGTGGCTTCTGTTCTCTGATTCCCCTGCCTTTAAAAAATAAAAACAAGAAAACCCACTGTTTTGTTTCAAACAACATTAAATTACTAGAAACCGCAATTTCTTTAGCCAAAGCTACCAGAAATCTTAAACCACGCCTGGCAGCTTGCTGAGATAAAAAGAGGCTGAGCCAGCCTGTTTTTCTGGGGCAAACTTGTAATCATCTTTCTCCTCAATACTTTCCAGGCTTTTTTCCACTATCTGCTAGGCCTGCTCGACCACTTTCATGGGTGGGTTTGTGACCACTAATTGTACCTCCCCCTCCACAGACAGAAAACAGAAGAGGATTGAGAGATAAGAAAATATTCCTATTTACTCCAACAACTTCCAAGGCACCACATTAGAAGTTGTTTTAGGAACACTGTGAGGAAAATATTTACATTTGGACATGAATTGTGACATTTTCATGTCAATACTCAACAGGATAAGCACAAGAAGCCAACCACTGAGAGTTCAGTCCAGGTTTCCAATGAATACAGTGGGATTTTGTTTGGTTATTTTCAGAGGGATAGAACAGGTGGAAAACAACATTAAAAACACATCATTACTTTTCACAGCATCCAGGAGCAGGAAGCTAAATTGAATACCCCCACGACAAAGAGCACATCCAACACCACTGAGCAGGCACTTCTCCTTCCCATGGTTTCCCATTCATACTTGGCTTCACTCCATTCACGCCAAGAAAGAGAAGCTCTTTATTACAGAAAGGAACAGAATCTGCTCGTTTAGCAGTGTATATAATAGACTTATTGTATATAACAGACATTGGTTACTGTCACAGCTCCGTGCCAACATCTACTAAAGCATTTCTTGCCTTCCCAAACATCCTAGAGGCTTCACTTGCACCATTTAAACAAATCCATGAGATATCAAACCCCAGCGATTTCACAGTCTAAAAATATCACTGCAAGAAGCCAGGCAAACTGCCTCTGATGGTTCAGGAATCACCAAAGGATTTCCAAGCAAAAGAGAGAGAAAAGTCAACTCCAAATCAGGCCCTAATACCTACAGTCGAACTCCAAAGCAGAATTACGGTGCCACAGAACTCCCTGTAGGAATTTTCTGCCTGGATGTGAGAGCAGCAAAGAGCTCCCAACAGCACCCAGTGCAGCTCCTTTCGCCCCACAAGCAGCCGCCTCTATCACTACCAGATGGTGCAACTCTCCCTGTATAAACACTGGAAGGAAAACCCTGCCGAGGCAATTCTAAAAATAGGAGGAACAGACTTTCTTGAGCTTTTCAGATCCTTATCTTGAAGGGAGAATAAAACAAAAGAAGTTTTCCCCCACGTCCTTGCCAGTCCTGCTGGCGTGACTCGAAACCACTGTGCCTTTTAGCAGCAGCCTGAATTCGCTTTTGTAACAACCAGCAACTACAAAAGTATTAAATAATCATCCACCAGAAAGGGAAAACAAGCCAGAATTCTGGACCAGGGCTTAAAATTATATTTGACCTTAAAATGGCCAATGACAGCAGGTTTCTGCCCAGAGGGCATTACCACTCTGGAAGAAAATGAAGAAGACAATCTTTGTGAGCATCAGGCTGCAACAGACAACAGCCTGAATTCAGAAGAGCACTGATATATGTTTACATTTCCTTGATGTTCATGTTCATTTAAGCAAATGCTTATGGTCAAATGCCTTGTTGAAACAAAGCTCCATCCCTCTCTCTAGATTTAGAGCTGCTTTCTCTTCTGCTCTGTCTCATGGATTCCATCTGGGGTTTCTGGAAGAGGTATCTACACCGTAAAGAAAGTCCAACAGATTTACATGAAAACATTACAAACAAATCATTCAAACACTGTTTCCATCACTGAACAGCACAGGCAGCCAGCTGCTGCTTTAGCAAAGGGAGTCACCAAAAAAATTAATTACTGTGCCTGAAGGACTCCTTCCAGTACTTCTCTAATGAGCAAAGTCATCTCAGGCAGGGTCAGCAATGTCCCCGAGAACAGGAAGGGCCTTGTTCCCTTGACACTCAGCTGTCACATCCCAAATGAAGCCAAGATGTGGTGGCTGAGTCACCACTGAGCCTTCACCTGCTACTGCTGAGAATGGTGGGGACTTGCTGTGGGAGTTGCACCAAAACTTACCCAATTAAATTCTAATGTATCTCCACGTTAGAAAATCAAGACTACACAAGCCCAGCAGAAGTGTTTAGAGCAGTCAGGTGTGCTGCACGCCAGTTTGGGAAGACTGGCTACAAGCCTCAAATCTCAGCAGAATTGGGCAATGGGAGCAGGTTGTGGCAGAAGAAACTCAAGGTGCTCAGAATAACCGAGTTTGGAAAATGCACAAAAAGAAATCCTGCCTGCCCAACCCCTTGGGCACTCCAGTTTGGCACTGTCAAGTCAGAAAGGGGGCCCCAGGCATCACCACAGTCCTGAATACATTTGTGCTTCGTGCCAGGCTGCTGAGCTCTACCACTGAGGTTGAGAGAGCAGGAGAAAGCGTCGCCTCAGGGTTCACCACAAACACCTGCATGTGAGGATCACATAAAACAATTTGCACTTCCACGGATCACTCCAGGTAAGAAAATGAAAAGCCAGTCAATGAGAAGCATAGAACATTCATGAATCACATCCATACTAATTACTGCTATTTAACAGAATGGGTTGCTCAAGATTTGAGCAAACTGTGCCCAATTTTAATCTGTTTGCTTTGGCTGGAAAAACGCTCAAAGGACCATGTCCAGCCTTCACATCCTTGAGACACTGAACCTGCCTAATGCATTTCCTAACCCTCCTTCCTAGCAGGAATGCAAGTGCTCAGGATTTGAACCTTTTACCTTTCAGAGAGCTGTCGAATCTGAGGGATCCCCATGTATTTGTTGAAGTGCTCTAAAACATTCACAACACCTTGGAGAAGGTTGGCAACTTCCCCATATTGTCTCCTCCTGGTCATAGCCCTGCAGAGGAAATTAAAGATTTACAAAGGCAGATGCAATGAAAATCCTGGGTGGTAATTCCACAGGTTACTTCATCCCCACTGGGTCGTGCCTGTCCCTGTTGAAATTTATTTTTCTAAAATACACAACTCTTCATTAACATTCCGGCGCAGCATTAAAATTTCACTTAACTGATGCTAAAATAAACCAATCTGGCACACATCTAACAATGCCTCAAAAAACCCCCCATAAATGTCAAAAGCAGCACTTGGCAAAGAACATGTAAACTACTGAATGCATCCGCTTCCCAGTATGGGTCCGGAGGCAGTAAATGTTATTTCACTATAATGACCCGAGCGAAGCCATTCGTCATCACACACAAAGTGTGAGTTAAAGCTTCTCAGGGAGGAGAGCGATGCTGAAAAGCCATTAGCCTTGACTCTTCTGTTAATAACTTTCACAGGGAACTGACAGCAAAAAAGAAAATCAAGTTAATTTATTTTTATATCATCCTTTCGGATCGTTCCAGTGGAGACAGCAGCCTAAGTAAAATTTTTATTCTCAGCGCTTAACAACTCGGTGTTCGTGCAGAATTTGCTACAACCCGAGAACAGGCTGTGCCTGGGACTTGCAACTTCACAGATGCAACATGTAAAAAACTGTGTTACTCTAGCCTGTGTGCTCTTCAAGCACATTAAAAAAACCCAGAAAGGATTATTAGAAATATTTAACCTCCAGTACAAGCTGTAAGGTTTCCTTAAGCTCATGATAGAATGGAAACAAGAGTAGGCCTTTACCAAAAAGAGAACTCATTACAGTTTAAGATGTGAGTGATAAAAATCCCCCCAAATCCCCAAGAGCACATCCCTAATGAGGATACCCAACTGCACAGGCTGACTTGCTCCTTAATGAAGCCAGACTGTTCCTTATCACCAAGGATCAACACAGCAATTCAAGCAATCGATGCTGCCAACTGTTAAACACAGCAACGCGGGCTGAGGGTCACTCAGAGCTGCACAGAAAGGATCTGCCAGCAAAAATCAAGAAATGCAGCCTGTTAAGCAGAATTCCCTCCAAAAAACCAAGCAGCTGTGACAGACCCCGTGCAGAGGACTGCACCAAACTTCAGAACTCGGCAGTGCTGTCAAAGTACCACTGAAAATTCCCACAAGACTTACTCCAGTGAATCCACCCCCCCTGCCAGCATGTGGAGGTGGTTGAGGGTGGTGATGGAGGTGGTCAGGTGACGCTTGGCATGATCCAGCTGCTTGATATCCCGTGTGATTTCCTTAACCTGGTGAACGAAAATGCAAGAGTCTGGTTAAATATCAAGCCACAACAATAACATTTTCAGGAGATAAGAAGCTGCTCTCCCCTCTTTGGGTCTGCAGAGGTGTCAGCTCTGCAGCCCTGTTAACTCAAGGACAAAGGTACAGGTTTAACACATGCCTGGCAGCAAATTGCCAACCAGTCAGCAGGACCAAAGACAAAAATGTTCCCTTCCTAACATGAACTGGCAGCAAAAGTCAGTGTTCCCTCCCTTCCAAAAGCCAGAAAGAAAGTGCTGCTCACCATTTGTTCAGATTTTTCAGCCTTGTCTTTAATATCCTTAATTTTACCGAAGAGCTGTTGAATGGCTTTCTGGGCTTCTTCCAGAGCCTGGAAAAGAAACAAGGTCAGAGTGGAAAGAAAATCTGCATTCATTTTTCACCTTCTAAGAAACACACAGTTGCTCTCGACAGCCCCTGGGCTGGGGCAGTCGAGGGGAGCAGTTTTCTTACAAAGAAAATATCATCAGCGCAACAAAAGTCAATGTACCATGTTGGAACATTTAACCTGAGTGGATCAGGGTTTCAGTATCCATTTTACAATAATGCTTTGGCAAAATCTGAGATATTCTATGAAAGCAGCTCTGCAGTAAGAACTATGAACAGGTTTAAGGTTACTGGAATGATTTTGATGGACTCAGTGTGGAAAAACAGGTAGAACTTACTCCTGATACATAATTAGAGCAGAAAAATGAAACCTCCACAAAAACTCTATGATCACCATTAACTCTAATTAAAAAATACACAAGATTACATATAGAACACAGAGTCCTTGCCTAAACTCCTCCCTGAATTAGCAGGATATTATCCTGTTGGAAAACACGATGCTGATTCCTTCAGAGTAGGCAGTTCTCCCACCCACCTGCAGGAGGAATGGCTCTTTCCTCCAGGAAGGAGGAAAGAAGAGAGGGCACAGGTTTAGCAGGCAAAGAGGGTCGAGCCCAGGAAATGGATCTCACCTGGATTTTTGTGCTATTTTACTGCAAGTTTCTGGGGGCACCTGGTCCCCTTTATACAACCGTGGTGCACCCTGACCTCACACAACCAGTGTGAGCTACACGTGGATTCCATGAGTGAAGCCACATGTCCAAAAATCACATGTCCAAAATCTGATTTCTGAAGTAACTCAACACGTTTTGCCTTCCCAGTCTGATAACATTTCCAGCTCCAGCTCCACTTTGTTTCCCGCTGTTAAGTGGGCTTCTATCCCTCTGTTTTTATACCCAGTCCCATGACCAAGGTTACAGCACAAGCTACAAGTTCTTCCTTCAGCAAATAAATTTAACACATCTTCATTTGGAAATGTATGAGGAAACTATCTGCCAGGAGCTCTTGCTGGAACATAGCTGTGTTATAATAAAAGTATAAAAGTTGGAGACAATTTATAATTCATTTTCCAGAGGGGAAGGGGGGAATTCTCCTCTGAAATATCTTCTGAATCATGTGAAAGTTAACACTTTATCGATTGATGCCACAGAGGTGTCAGGTAGATGCTCACTAAGGGACATGAACACAAAAATAAGCTGCAGGGATGGCTGTACCAGCACTGAACACCTCCACCAGGCCTCTCCTTGGGCTCCAGCCTGGCCACCTTCTAGAATTAAATTTTCTCCTCCTTTTAAAGGCTTGTGGATTAAGTGCAAACCAAAGAACCAAAGAATGCTCCTTTCAACATATTTAACTCTGTCTCTGTACTCAGGCCCAGACCACGGTTGCAGCACATTACTCAAGTGGGTTATTAAGCAAGCAGCAATTGCCCTGCACAGCCTGAGATTTGGATAGGTCTGTATTAAAAAGAAAAAGTCAGCCTGAAATTCTTCACAGTTGCCAATTCCAGTGTTTCCCTTTGCTTCAGCACTAATGTCAAATCCTAATTTCTGTGCGTGATCCCAGAGAAGTCAGAGCTGAACTGTTCAGAAGAAGAGATGAGGATTTATCCTGCCAATTAAAGATTCTCCAAAAGGAGGTGTTATCCTCCTTCACACCCAAAGCCAACTGAAAGAAACTGGATCACCCTAAACCAACTTGCAGGGACAGGTATTTGTGAAGATCTCATGCATGCAGGACCACAGGAGGGAAGGTACAGAGGACCAGCTGTGATGAGTCCGGGCAGGTCCTGCACACCACACAAGACCTCCAACCATCCACCACAATCCTTCCCCTTCAGGTGGCATCTCCAACTGTGTCTCCAAGGCAGAGAGCATTTGAGTTTCTACTTTAAGCATCAACACACAGCTCAAAGCCTTTTGTTCTTGACAGCCTTCAGCAACCAAGTTCAGGGCAGACAATACCGTGAGTGAGGATTCCAGGTCTCCCAGGTTTTACATTAGAATCCCAATGCACAGAGGGAAAACTATCTTATCTGTTTTCCTCATGAGATACAATATCATCTACTTGAATATAGAGACCTTTTCCAAAGTTACTGCCCATAACTTATTCTCAGGTAACAGCCTTACAAGGATTTCTAGCTGCCCACAGATCAGCAGTTTCTCTTTGCTCACTGTGAGGAAACAACATTCAGTCTATTTCTCTAACAGGTCACGGTGCTATTTAATAATATTGTGACAAAAACCAGCAGAGACTATTCACAGGAAAACTGGTTTACACCTGAAGAACACGTTCCTGCTGCTTGGTGGAAACCAGCACATGCAGTGCTGGGCAAACTCCCCACCTAAAAACCGCCTCTGGAACACCGACCAAAGGAAAATGGGGTTCTGTCCTTGAACACTTAAAACTGCCAAAAATAAGTGTCATCACCTGGTCCTGACACTTGTAGCTTTTACCTCCTTACAGACTCTGGAAAAACACAAAGGAGACAACATGTGCTCTGCCACATCTGATGAATTAAAGAGCTGTGGCCTCCTGCTGCTGTGAGAAATAACGTGGCTGGGGTGGGGGGGAGAGACCGAACAGCAGCTGCTGCTCTGTTCAAATCCTGCATCGTGTCTCACAGAAGGGGAAACACTTCCATTCCTGATAAAAAAACCAAAAAAAAAACCCACCCAGGGAACTCAACAGCAAACTTAACAGACTTGAGTAAATCAGAACTGCTCATAAACTTTCTTCCAAATATTTGCTTAGCCGTTAAGTCATCAATCTTTATCTATCCTCCTGAAAAGGAGCTGCATATTCCTTACTTGAGTCAGGACACACTAATTCATTCTATAATATATATATTTATATAATAAATATATAATTTACATTTAGAGATGAAAACATTTCTTCAAACATACATAAGACTTGCTGAAAGTAACACTGCATGAAAATCTACGTTTTTTTTAAGTCAGGAGGGCCCTGTCAGACAGATCTGGTGGGAAGTTCAGAACTGAATTAAAAGTGTTATTTCTTGCACATCTATAATTAAAAAGAACCAGAAGAAAGTTTGAAGAAACCAATGAAACCTTTTTTTTTGCTGTAACATTCTAACTGTAGCATCTGAGAGTAAAATACTGTACGTAGAGGAAAGAAATAAAGAAAATTAACCAATAATGGAGAAAAACAATCACCTTCCTGGTCACTGCAAAGACAGAGTAAAGCAAAGAGCAAAACTAAGGGAAAACAAACTTCAGTTATAAGAAAACACCTCATCTTTAATAAATGGTGTCATTAAGGGATACAAAACCAACATCTAGGACATGAAAGTAGGTCTAATTGCTCAAGGTATAATACAGAAGTTTATTAATGGACCTAATAATTATTCTTTCAGCTGTAAAAGGAGAGGGGAAACCACAGCCCTGTTCAAGGCTACACTGTATTGGAAAAATTCATTTCCCTTCACACTCTGCTCCTGCTAAAACAGTGAATCATGAATTTTAAAAGCATTTTTTTTACTGCTTTTGTTATTGTTTTATTAATACGTTTATTTTGGCCAGAAATACTAACAAAAGCAATATCAGGAGAGCAGGAATTGCCTTTATTCCAGTAGATCTGGTTTCCCTGATGAACACAGGCAGCAATCTCCCAGCTGTGCCCTGACGCAGGGTTCACCTTGCGTTACTAATTTATTGGTTTCCTCATCAGTGCAACTGGGAAACATGTAAATGCACACACCCCAAACAGCGACCAGGAGCTGAGTTATTGCATTTCCTTCCCTCCAACAGCAGTTCATTTCAGGGGCAGAGGACCACGGAATAAATAAAGAGACTGGATACATAATCTGCTGTGGTTATATGAAACAAGGATGTTGAAATGAAGGTTGCGACGTACTGGAAAAACACCATATGACTCTAATCAACAACTGAGCCTGCAAGCTACAATTAACCCATCAGCATTATTTATTCAACTTTATGCAACCTCTTGAGTCCACGAATGTTGGGTACCAGCTGAGAAACACGGCGTGGAGAGGGTTTGAGTGCCTGGGAGAGCAGAGCCAGCGGTCGGCAGTGTCCGAGGCTGCTTCTGTAACGTTTGACCCCAGGGCTCCCTGCTGCTCTGACAGCTGTAAATTTAGCAAGGAGGGCAGGACCAGCCCCAGGGTGAGAGACTCCAGACAGAGAGCTGCATGAGACAGGCCACGGATCACTTTCCTCCTTCTCCGGTGTAGAGTGTCCGATCTCCCGCCCCGGCGCGGGTCTGGGAGCACATCCTGGGTGCAGGAGGGAAGCAGGAGGTGGTGGGGTGTCCTGGTTCTGGGGGTGCCTCTGTGGGCACTGCCCAGATCCATGTATAGGCCCTGGGGAGGTGCAGCCCCAGCGCCCACAGAAGCAGCTTCCCAAAACACAGTTCTTGGGGGGATCACGTGGGAGATCTCCCAGCGTTTGACCACGACAAGGGGATCCCCCCGTGTAAGACCACGGTGTATTTTTAGCCACCCCCATTTCTCAGCCAGTATTTACACAGTGGGAGCTCCCCTGCTCTTGTGTCCACAGCAGAGGTAAAAAGCAGAAGGCTGAGAAGCCTCAAACAGGAAGGGGAAGACCCAAGTCTGGCTCACAGCCAGAGCCCAGGTAAGCTGGGCACACAGTGAGTGACACGGTTGTTTATCAAATTCTCCAAAGCTGGAGGGAAAAACACAGCACATGAATCAGCTACAGCTCTTCAACCTCCTTCACCTTGAGATGCGACGGGAAACGAGTCCAAATGCACCAGTGTAAAACAATAGGGAGCAGAAGTAAATCATCAATCACTAAAAGGCTGCCTAAAACACAGCTTTCCTTGGCATCATCCCAAGCAACTCCTAAGGTCAGTCTGGACATCATTCCTTGTGTCAACTTTTCACATGAGCTCTTCCAAGCAGCAAAAGGAGTAAAGAAAATAACTCAAGTGAGAGGTGGGAAAAGCCCACGACTGATTCATAAGATTTGGAAATGATGTATTCAGTGATTAACAGTGCCAGGTTGACATTCATACACACAAAAGCATAGTCAGCAACAATATTCCAACAAAAAAAAAAAAAAAACAGTCCAGGGAATTACAGTCAGGCTCTCCAAATCCCCACAGCACTGCAGATGGACACAGCTTCCTCCTCCCCTCCCAGCCCAGGTACAGACCTGCCACATCACTCTATCAAGCAGCATCTCATTAGTGGGTGTGTTGATTTCTAAATACCTCTTTATTCATCCTATCAGGAATCTTGTGCAAGAAAACAAACAGATACCAGGAAATATGCAAATAGGAATTGAGATGCCTGTAAGTTACTACAAAATGTCACTGAACTGAGGGAAAAAGCAAATTTTCAGAGGAAGTTTGCTTGCTTGGGAAACCCTGAGCTTGGGGATTAACTGAACTAACACTGTTCTTTCCCCAGTAATGGTTAAAATACCTTGATGGTTTCTATTTGCTCGCCGGTGTTGTGTTAGAAACGTGTTAGTTTTATTTGATTCCAGCCAATATATATTTCAATTGAATGTTATTATTCACATCAGAAAGCTGCCCTCTACTAAGTGTTTTATAGACACTTGACATCTGCCAAATTCACAGCATCCAAATGTATTTTTAATGTTACAGATTGGGCTGTGGTCGGGACGCTGAGAATTTAATGCTCCTGGACTGGTCCCCACTCTTGAATACCGAGTGTTAATGCCTCTTTCATTTGCTGCCACACTTACAGCCCAGATCAATGAAAATCTAACCCAGGACTAAAAATAAGTTCCCATCCCCAACTCTCTGAGGAGCCTCAGCCGTGGAGATTTCAAAGAAACCCTCGCACACTGTGAGCAGCCTCACAACTTCTGCCCTGAAACCTCATACAAATGAGTCCCTCCAGGCTGAGAAAGGGTGGAAACATACTTTGATTCTCAGACTGATTTCATTTTAGACAAAACCCTCAAGTTTTATAGCCAGGGATAAACCACTGCAGCTGAAGCCTGGGCTCGTCTGTCAGAGCAGGACGACGCAGCACCGCAGCTGTGCCAGTGACAACCCCGAGCAGACAAACCTGAAGGGTTCATCACCCTTGGGTATGATTTTAGCACATTTCTACCCTAGGAGTTCAGCAAATAGTACATAACCACTACAGTTGTCACTAAAGAAGAGAGTTTTGTATCATCAGCTGCAATCCCAACCACTCAGGCTGCACAGAACACTTTATATCAGCAGATTACGTCCGACACTGCATGAAGCTTAAAACTGCTATTACTGCCCCTTCACTTAACCCCAAATCGTGCTTAGAAATCAAACCCCACATTCTGAGCAGTTCTACAAACACTGACAGACACAGGGGGTGAAGAGGGAGGTGATTTCCAGGTTGTGCTGGTCAAAACCTTGTAGCTTAACCCCCAAGTGCACCCCTGGGCTGGTCCATCACCCCTCTGAGCTGTCAGTTTATACTGCACCCCCTGCACACCGGTGTCTGCAGCATGAGAAAGCCTTTAGGCCTTCATCAGGCTTGGACCTCATGCTTGGTTACTACAGCTTCATCAAGACCTCGTGTTGTGTTACTACAGCTCCATCCCATGGCAGGTGAACGGCCACAGCCTTCCCCCATGCCCAGCTCAACACATCAAACACTATTATCACGCAGGAATAACTCCCCGTGCTGACACTTATTATTTCCCTTATCTATTTTGAAAGAGCCAAGCTGTGAGTCTCTGCTCTCCACTTCTGTTGACACCCTGATTGCCCTGTTTGCTGCACCTCCCTGTGCCCAGGACACACCTGGTCCTGCAGGGCCTCTCCTCCAGCGCTGGATAACCGAGTGCCCTCGGCAATGACGCACAACTTTGCTTGCCCTCACTCCATCAGGGAGCTGCCTGGTTCTGTTTGATCAGGAGGAAAGTACACTAAATTTACCTGGGGAGTCTGTCAATGACTGAGGGATTCCAGCTGATTTGTCTGCTGATGGGTTTGCACACTGCAGTTGGGGGTATTTGCAATATCAGAGCCCCATTTGATTTCTGTGATTTAGCAACCACTCGAGTTGCGTCAGATTTTGCAAGATGAATTTATCAGGTTGTGTGCTGGTTTGGGCTGGGGTAGAGTTAATTTTCTGCACAGTGGCTCTCTCTGTACCCCAACCCAAACCAGCACAGGTTGAGACCTTAAAGGAAAGAAATAAGTGGGTGGAATGGACAACCCCACCAGGAACCCTCCCAGCAGGCATTTCCCAGTGGAACCGCTATCAGTTTGCCTGCTGTAAGCACGGAATCAACACAGCTGGAATAACCATTAATACACACCAAAGATGTGACATAACAAAATAAAAGTCAAAAAAAAAAAGGAAACAAAAAAAAATATCCACAGTAAGACACCATCTCCTGCCTGTTGTCAGGATTTCTGTTTTCAGACTGGGTTTCTCGCTTTGTTGGCATCAAACCCACCCCGGACTGGCCGTGCACAGCCTGGTTGTTACTCTGCAGCTTGCACTGCCTTGGACACCACCAGCACCAACACCTGGCTCTTGCCAGCACAAACATGACCCTGTTCCCAGCCCCAGGCTG
Organism: Platyrinchus mystaceus; assembly: GCA_035041135.1. Taxonomy (NCBI): domain Eukaryota; kingdom Metazoa; phylum Chordata; class Aves; order Passeriformes; family Tyrannidae; genus Platyrinchus; species Platyrinchus mystaceus. The sequence goes on from JAWWLV010000053.1 coordinate 3,284,801, forward strand.
CAGGACAGCGACAGGCACATCCACACTGAAGCACAAGGCAAGGTCAGGCTCAGACTTGCTGCTGCCTTGAACCAGCCTTTGCAGCAGATGGCAAAAGGCATGCCAGAATGAGAATCAACAGCACTATTTCTTCCTGGCATGCCATTCACCTGAAACCTTGTTCACTGAACGTGTTCTAGGCTAGAAAAAGCTCCCTGTGTCTCTAGGAGGGAAGGACATTGTCCAACTGTCACAATTCACTAGGGAAATGACTCTGAATGAAACTCACTTTTGATTTATTTTGGCAGCTCAACTCTTGCTTATTATTCATTGGTTACAAAAGAGTATTATGGGACTTTAATCACTCAGCTGGAGTCTTACAGGATCTGTGGCATGACTTTTCATAAAATATATAAAATCACACATCTTAAGACGCAATATTTAATCCCAATCCATTCACCATCTTAAAATGTATTGAAACCTAACACTAGTCATATTTCATACGTTCATATTTCAGAATAATGACCAATTCATAAAAAAACTCCCAGAAGATAAAGCTTAGCCAGGCAGCAGAGAATGAATATAACTGAAAGACGGCGCTTGCAACATCAGGGGTTGTGACACAAAGCGCCCCCCAAACATTTTAGAGACAGAGGTTTAATTAGTTATTAAGAGCTTATGATAGTCAATGCTGTCCCAGCAGCAGGGACATTTCAACACCAGCCATGTGAGCCAAACCTGGGCACTGTGGCCAAGGAAGCAACACTGCAATGTGATGGCTGGAAGTCAGCATATGTTTAAATAAATAAATAAATGACAGACAAGTGCCTGCAGTAGGAGATCTGCAAGCACTGACTGCCTCAGTTCAGTGTGAAACACAACCTGCAGTCAGAAAAGCCACCTCCACACAAACAGGTGGAGGGAAGGGGAGAGGTTGAAGCAGCAGTGCTGCTTATTAAGCACTTTTATGCAAACAGGGCACCAAATCACCTCCCTGCCTGCCAGGCTGACACTGCCTGTAACCCAGCCCACGCAGAGCTGGGGAGGACAAGCTGCTGACTCCAGTGACACCATCCACCAGCTGCCCTGTGGCTCAGGACACTGCTCTCTAAACTCCAGTAACCAGGATGAGCCCATCAGCAGGGCAGGACCCCACACCCACTGCTCTCTGCCACGTGGAACATCTGCATCACTCCCTTCTTCTGCCCACTGTCCACCTTCATCTCTTTCTTCCTCTCTATATTGATTCTGCAAAGTGTTTCCTCATCTCTGTTTAAAGAAGAAAACCTAAAAAAGTATTTAACGTACTTCCATCTATGACCTTGTCAAATCCACAGCCTGTGGGCATTTTTCTCTGCCAGACACATCCTCCTCCTTCCACAGGCTTAAACACTGCCAGGCACTGCAGCACACACAGGGCAGGGCAGGGCAGGCAGTTGGAGTCTCCCCACAGCTGCAGAGCCCAGATGTTTATTTTCACATTCCAGGAGAAAGGACAGCACTGGCTACCAAAGGATGGGATGGCCAACTGAACTGTCTGGTTCAGGCTGGGCAACAAGGATATATCCCTGTTATTTAACCACAGCAGCTGCCATCTCTTTTCTTGTGCTGCTGGAGCTATGAAAAAGAAAATATATCCCTGTTCTCATGGAGCAAAACGAAGAAGAAGGAGCCAACCAAAGCAATCCAAGTTATCAGCCAGTATCTCCAGCCATGAGAAACATCCAAGGCTTTTCCCAGCCCAGACACATCCATTTGCTCTTCTAGTTAACACTTAACTTTGTTCTAGCACTTATTGAGCCAGACCCTAATGCAGTCAGAGACATTAAGCAATAAACCAAGTTTTTCTTTTAAACAGTCCTTACTGATGCAATGTCAGTTATCTACTTTATGCACATGGGGCAGGAAGGCAAAGATGGACCAGAGATAAAAGAAAGAAGTACTTTTTGTTTTTAGATTCAAACTATAAAGCCACAAATCCATTTGGGATTTTGGGACTCCTTTGGAACTCTTGATTCTTCTTTCCAAAATGGGTATCAGATGAAGCTACCTCACCATTACCCACCCAGGCACCCTGTCCTGGTTGCACAGTTACTGTCAGGGGTTAAACCAGCAGCAAAGGCAGAGGCTACTTACTACAAGGACAAAAGCCTGATAGATGAAGCATCCTCAGCCAAACAACCAGTAAAGGCATGTCAGCAACTGTCAAAAAAATTACAGCCAGTCCATGCAGAAGCTTTAGCAATAAACACAGCTAAAGAGTGACACATCAAACCGTGCGGAGTGTGTTAAACGCTCGGTGGAAAAATCTATGGGAACTTTTTATACTACACCCTAGGGCAGAGAGGAAATTATGCCACAACTGGACTGCAGCTCTTAGCAAGGTCAGCCCACACTCTCAGCTCAGCAGCAGCAGCTCTGAGAAAAACCTTGCAGAGGAAAAAAAAATCGGATAGCACTGGCTCCCCAGAAACTGTCACAACTGAACCGCAGCAGCTCCTGCATTCCCAGCCTCTCCCAAGGCATCCAAAATAGTCCAAGTCTGGGACTCCCAAGGAAAATTTTGTTACGCCCTGCAGAGGAATGTTCCACCCACGGCTGTTGTTTCCTCCCATAAAAGGATCATTAGTGAGATAATTTCTGAGGTTCGGGGTATTGTCTGCAGATTTTACTGAAACATCGCACCAGGAAGGGGAAGCCAAATGAGCCAGACTATTTTAAGGCTTTTGCATTTGGAGGAAATTCTAGGGCAAAATTTCAAAAAGGCAGATGCTTTGAACTGGGAAACATTATGCTTTGTGGAAAAGGGAGCATTCCTGTCTTGGGAGCTGCTTCAATAACTCTTTTGGGGCCACATCTATTTGATCGCCTTTATTTTTAGGTTCAGAATCTGCTTTTTCAGACACCTCGCTACTAAATTACACAAACACGTGTATATTTGGGAAACAGTTTAAAAGCTGATGGACTATAAAAAGCTACTCTTACATCCTTCCCCTAAGTACAATTCACCTCAAAGGCCTGCTCCATCACCACAGTGGGCAGTGGGGCACAGAAGTGTCATCCCAAGCATTATCCCTGCCATACTACCAGACAGACGGGACAGGAGACTCCATCACAGGGAGCACAGCAGCTGGATCTGCAATTAGGATTCTGAGCTTGCTATCCCCAAGGTCTCCTTTTCCTTAAGGAGCATGGAGAGAACATTTCCAAAGCTGCAAACCACATATGGGTCTGACTGGGATTTAGATTGCTCTGGCTGGGAGAATAACATGCAGCACTATTCTGACATGTCTCTGCTGGCAGCGCTCCCTCGCCATCAATTATCAGCAAAACCTTATCCTGGTCTCAAAACCAAGGCTGGGCTCCCCTCTCCTGGACAGCTGGGAAGGTGCAGCTTTCAAGGCTCCTCCACAAGAGAGGGAAAGCTCTTTGCTGGGCTCAGTTGGTAAATGCCCCCTTCCCCAGAGCAAAAACAGGCTGTCAAAGGCCAACACCCTCGGCTTGTCTTCTAGGAACATGCCTGGATCACCGGTCTCTTAACACATCATCAAAAAAAAGAGACTGGGTGGGTTGATAGTAGGTCCCAGGCCCCAACAATTTGGGCAGCACTTGAATCAATTTTCTGCACAAGATTTCCAACCCCTTGTTGGCCAGTTACTGCTGACAGGAGATGGGAAAGGCAAGGCTGAGTGTTTCCTGAAGCACACGGTGCTCCCTCACCTGCGAGGGCAGCAGGGATGACAACCAGCATGGGCAGGGTCTCAGCAGGGAACCCCCTCCTGGATTGCTTTGACTTAAACAAGAACCTTTCTTCTTTGCCACTGCATCTGAGGTTTATGTTTCCTTTGGAAGGAAGTCAGAGACTGAAAGGATGTTTATTCAAACTGTTATTTACTCGTGGGACAAGGACATCTCCTCCAGCTCCAACACAGGCAACGCTGGCAAGTTCTCATTACAGTTTGTATCATGGGGTTTTAGGAGAGAATGTGACTGAAGGGGCTTTTATAAAACACCTTCCATCCAGGCCCAACCTCACAATTAAATACAAAAGATCCTGAGCTCCCACTGAAATTCAAGCAGCTACAAAATCAGAGTTCAAATGCACTTAAATTTACAGCACGTGCTTTCAAGGAGACGATGGAATGCAGTTTCCTCTTGGCTCTCAGTGTGTCAAGGGATGGAAAGCAAAAGACAGGAATTTTCCACAGAGTTTTGGCTTTTCCAAAAGCCAATCAGCTGCAAGTACTGTGCACTACAGGCTACAGACATCTCTTATGGTAAGAGTTACAGATGAGAAAAGATTGAATTAAACTTATTGCTGTGGCTGGTTTCAAGCTTTGTTTCAAACCTCTCGCAAAAGCTGGTTGCCAACCGTTTCCTTGTTAATCAAGGGTGGTTTGCAGTTGTGGTTATTATGATAAAGTGCAATAATGATCTTCATCCTGGGCTTCTTAAGGGAGAGGCTCACAGGATGACATTATCTATCCACGTGTATATGTCAATCAAATTTTGCAGGGAATTACTGGTCTCAGGGATACAAATTTAATAAGAATATAAGATCAGTAGAAGAAATAACCTACAAACTGTTACCAGAAAAGGTAAATAAGCACAGCACTGACTTGCCTTAACAGCACCTTGTTTTCAGTTGTTTCAAAGCAATTTCTTACCGTGCACTGGAAAATAAAACCTTTCCTCTCCAACTGGGAGACTCCAGGCCTCTTGCCCTATGAAAACATTTCCAAGTGGCCTTGATTCCCCTGAGAATATGCTGGTAAAACAAAGGCACTTTTCAGCACAGGAACAGGCAGCTGAAGCTGAAAAACAAGGTTTTCACCCCCACAATCGGGTATCAACAGGGTGGTCATGTGAAAAGGGCTGCCTCACTCCCCCAGACAGCACACAGGATACACAACTCAGGGAGCACAGTGCAGGGCTGAAAGGAACAGAAGATGTTTCTTCTAGGGTTCCTCTGCTTGTGGAGGGACAAATATAAAATTCCACCTCAGACTGAAATGCAATTCAAGCATTCCCCAGCACTTTCTTTGCTGCAGGTGCCTGTGACCAGCTCACATGCAAGGCCTGAGCTTGCTGATGCTCCTTTACTGCATTAACCTCCAAGATCCAGCCAAGTCCTGCCACTCCAACAGGCTGATTCCAGCAATTCACACATGAAATGCATGTACAGGTGGGAAATGGTGGGCTTGGGGTTAGAAACATAGAAAAAAAAAGCTCACAGCATTTCAGAATCAGAATATTTTTCTTTCCAGAGAACTAACGCTTTGAAATAATTGAATGGTTTCAGTGTTTGTTAAGATCTCATGAAGTAAAAAACAATAGTTACACTCCTGGGAGATTGCTGGCCTCAGCCCAGGGAATATTCAGGAATATTGCAACTGCAAGCTCTGGCATCTGTCTTAAAGTTTGCTTCTACCTTGCAAAGCAGCAAAGTGAGGGAAAATGGGAGAATTCACAGCTAAATATAGGAATGCTTGTGATTAACTACAGCTCTAGGCTACTTTAAATACGTCCTGCATGGACACACACATGCACACTTTAAGGTTTTTACTTAATCAGGAGTTTAATTGGTTCCTTTACAACCAAACTAACAAAGGGCAGCACAGACAGCTCTGCCTCCCTGGTACTTCAGAGCAGGACACTGTCCAGGTCCATCTGCACATGCTTTGCAGAACTTCAAAGGGATTAAAGAGTGAGAAAGCACAGACACAGGACAAAGCTCTAAACAAACCTTGCCAATCTCCACAGCACAGAGACACTCCTGTCCTCCCAGGGGCACAGCTGCCCATGGCACTGTTTGTGTTCATCTCTCCCCACGTTCATCCTTCTCTGCAAGTCCTGAGGCACTCGGGGAAAGTCTCACCCACAGCTCTTCTTAATCCCACTCCTTTGTGGTCTTCTCGGATTTTATCCCCTCAAATGGGCCCAAAAGGCTACAACAGCAGCAGCTTTCCAGTCATACACAAACTCTCCAAGTACTGCACTCGTTTCCACTCCCTCCTCAATTTCTGTAATTGCCTGCCCAGTTGATTTCTTGTCTCGCCCCTGCACAGTAATTACAGGCAGCACCACTCCCAGCTATGCCACATCCCAAGCACATCCTCACTTTAATAGCAGTACTCAGGCAAGCAGGATTAAACTACTACTGCTGTTGAGAGGTGAGCATCTCCCATGTTTATCTAAAGAAATACAAAAGCATAGATAGGTTAAATAAGTCACTTGAGGTCACGGGCAGTGGCAGAGGTGGGATTAGAAATATATACCAACTGCTATGACAGTGAGAAGTGGAAAACACAGCCAGCCCTGCTGGTGAGGGAGAGACTACACCATCCCAGCAAACTAATCTTAGATCTGGTATTCAAAAGTCATTGAGGAAAGCAGCATGACTGATGGTTCAAGGTTCAGTGTTCCTGGTCTAAACCAGGACAGACACAGGAAATACAGTCACACCAGGTGACACCTCAAAATCAGCTGACACGTGGGCTGAGCTCAGCACTCACAACCCCTGCAGCCATGGCTGTGCTGTACTCCCAGCAAACACATCTGTCAAGAAAAAGACAAGGGAAAACCCAAGAGCTGGACAGGGGAAGCAAGAGGAAGTGGCAGCCAGTCATCAGCACAGCGACCAACGAGTCAGGACTCTCCAGCAAACAACTTAGTGAAAAGGCCAAATAGCCTCTTATTGATCCCTACCCAGGAGCAAATGTACTTGTACCTATTTAATGCTGCTCATTTTATCATTAGCTTCAGAGGGGCACAACCATGGGCCTCCTGGTTCTGCTTTTGATCTTTAAATCAATTTCTCATTCCCTTCCCTTCGGAAGGTGATGGGAAAGCAGGTCAGAGCAGCTGTTCAGTGAAAGAGGCACAGAAACACCCCACTAACAACAGGAGAGGGTTTCTGCCTGCCAGGGCCATTCCTCAACTCATCATCCCAAGATGAGAACCCCTGGCATCACCAGAGATGAGATGCACAGACCTGCCTGCCATCCTGTCCCACGTTGGTCTGTCCTCTCACCACAGTTCGAATGTTGTCATCCAACCTCCTGGAAAAAAGAACCCAAGAATGTCAAACTCGGTCTCTCTGTGCCTGACCCAAACAACTGTGAGAACCCTGACAGCTACAGAACCAATTTTAAATAAAAAAGCCAATGCTGCCAATGATAAACTCACTTTTTGCCCCCTCCTCTCGCTGTTGGACATAACATTTAAAAACTCCTGTTGCAAAAACAAAAATCGATTTCCTAATCTAATCAGGGCTTCTTGCAGTTCTCCTCCTTTAAGCAGTATTGTCAGCTCTCCCCTGTCTGTTTGCATTTCAGCTTTCCACATATTAAAGTGCTGTCTAAAACACTGCAGGTTAGTAATGTCAGACTGCACAGGAAATTTAAGCATTTCCTGCCCCCTCGTATTTATTTTGTACTTATAAGACCAATATTGACAATTAAAAAATATACATGAGTTTTACAACTGATATTTTAGCATCACAAAACATAAATTCATGGCAATTGAGCCTTCTGGGCAGTTTGTTCTCTCAGTCTTCAAGCTGTTCTAAAATTTGGAAAGATTTGGTACTTTTTGATTCACAGTTTATTTTTTTCAAAGCTGCACTTTGCAACTCATCAGCTAAAAATAACATGAAGGGCACATATTGTACAATACAGGTGAAATATAAAGAATTATAATAAATGTGCCTCTATCAGCCTTGAGGCTGAGCCTACTCATGCCTTTTAAGCAAATTAATTCCTATCAGCTACAGTGCAAAGGCTGCATTTATGAAGTCTCAGTGACAACCAGAGATGCAATGAAACAGAGAAATATTTACCTTATTTTCAATCTGATTTTGTTCACAACTTCGTCGATGTTTGCCAAAGACTAGGACGTGAAGAGGGAAAAAAAAAATCAGAGAGAAGGGAAATGGTGAATGTTTTACAGAATTATATGTTCAGCTGTGATCCTGAACACTTTACCCCTTGTGGCTCATGACAAAGAGGAGAGCAACAGCTTTGTTTTACAGAGGATGAACGGAGACACACAACAACTCAGCTGCTTCTCTGCTACATCACAAAGAGCAGGCCAGGCCAAGGCTCCTGCCTCCCTTTATCCCTGAGCTCTGCCCTGTCCTTTGTCAGCAGAACTGCTCCCAAAAGCCGTGTGACAGTGACCTCCAGTGGGCAATGGGGATGGGGACAGAGCCCTTCCCTTTCCTGGGCAGAGACCCTCTTGCAGAGCCACACACCCCTAACACAATCCTCAGCTCCAGGAACATCTCTCTTTTGCAATATGTTAGTCCAAAATTTCCCCCCGGGGCTGATGTGGGGAAGGCAAAGTGCAGATATGAGCCCACAGCAACCTCACTTTTTAAATCTAAAAAGAAACAATGGTTCAAACATGGATGATTCTCCTGTGACACTGCCTGATTTGGCTGAAACCCCTGAGAACTCACCAATGATTAACACACAGCGAATTATGACATTTACTGCAGGAGAAACATCTATATAGAGACTAATTTACTTCTACAGATGAAAGCAGGACTCTTACTGCAGCAAGCACTCTGGGTGGAAAGAGACTACATAATGACAGCAAACCTGGTGAGATGTAATTTTAAGAAGCAATTATTGTTATAGCCCTATTAGCTGTGTTACTCTTCAAAAGAAAAGGTTTGGGTACAGGTTTAAACACACCTTTGGTCATCAGCTATCAGGTTACCCCAATAGTAAAGGGTGAAAGTAAAACCTGATAGGAAAAAGGATGAAAGCAGAGTTTGAGAGGGCTGTACTTGGAGCACTACTTACTTGCTCAGTGGGAAAGAGAGCATTAATATACTCCACAGCATTGAAATCTGCTCTGTCCAGTGGATCTTGGCTGGGAAACACCTGAAGAGAGGGAGGAAAACAAACAGAATCAACAACCACTGATAATTTCTGTAACTCTACACAGTATCTACCACTTCTAATTACTTCAGCACCCACTTCTGATTGTATCTCACATTGTTCTAACAAGTGGCCAGGCCTCTGCCTAGGAGTAGAGCAGCCACGTGCTCTGCAGGTCTCTGACCTACTAAAATTCCTGTGGTTATCAGCCTGGATAAACAGAGATAATTTACACACATGCTTCCACGTACAGCCCTGGTACAATCCATCAAGGAATTCCCAGGACTCAGGAGCCATTAATCACGTATCCCAAACCATCCTGAAGCTTTTGCTGTTGTCTGGGAACAAATCCTGGCGCTGAGGCTCTGCCCTTCTCTTGGCCTGGGCTTTGTGGTGACAGACAGAGGATTTGCTTTTCACGGCCGTGTAAGAGGAAACGCGAAGAATTAAGAAGTGGTTGTACAAGTTCTCTGGAGACTTGGGTTTGCCACATTTCACAGAAGAGGGGGAGAATAAGAATCTGCTGAATGATTGCTCCTACTCATGGGAAAAGGAAAAGAGCAGCTGTGGTGCAAACAGATCCCATCTCTCCTCAGAAGAAACTGGAACGACACAAATGCGGCTGCCAGGCTTTGCTTTTTGTCCCCACGGACTAAAAGGTGGTGCTTTCCCTTCCCTGCTACCACACTGAGGCTGTGCATGTCCCATCCCTGGAAGTGTTCAAGGCCAGGCTGGACTGGGCATGGAGCAACCTGGGCAACCTGAACCAGCCCTCTTGGGCAGCTTTCCCAGTCACTGCTGTGGCCAAGGAGAAGCAGGCAGCAATTAAACATGCATGAGGATGAGGCTGTGCTGAGTGAGGAAGGTGCTCTGACATCAGCCCACGGTAAGAGCACGGCTGCAGCATCACACCCAGCCTTGTCAAAAACACTCCACAAATCCCAGGTTTCCACAAGTATTAAGAGCAGATGAAACAAGAGATGAGACGGAAGATAAAGGTTGGTCAGAAGCTCCACTCAAACTGCAGATACAGATCAGTGCTGCAGGCAGCTGGAGCAGCTGAAGGAGTTGTTACTCCCAAGAGTTTGTCACAACCCATTAATCAGAAATACTACCCCAGGTTTGGTGGAGCACCAGCCTGTCTGTGCTCCCCACCCTGCTTCAGGCAGGTCAGCTGAGCCAGCTCTGCTCACTGAACCACAACGGGGCAGGCTTTGCCCAAAGGGCTCGTTAAGGAACACTCAAAGGAACAAAGGGGTTATTGGGTTGGGAAGTGCCTGTGAGGAAGTGATGGAAGGCAGGAGGTGACGACATACTCAACATGTCCCCTTGCTCAGGATGTGAATATCTGCCTACAGCTCTACTGCCTTCCCCCCCTCCTGGTGCTGGGCTCATTTGGGGTGCTGTGCCAGCTCCCAGGGTCTGCCCTAATTCTTCAGGGGAGAGAGACCAGAAGTGAACCACAAGCCTCAACATTCAAGACAATGAAAAAACTTATCTGAGTGATACTTTGTGAGACAGCTGCTGCTGCTGCTGCTGCTGCCCACAGACTTGTGCTACAGCAAAGAGCTTTTGGGATGGAAGGGTTGGCTGCAGGCAGTGCAGGGTCACAGAGGACAAGAGACATGGTTTTACCCCAGGTTCTCATGGGATTTTGATGGGCTCCATGTGCCAGAGTTTCAGGGAACTCCAGAAGACTTGGGCTGGAATACAGAGTCATAGAATATCCTGAGCATCATCGAGTCCAACTCCTGGCCCTGCACAGGACACCCCAACGATCCCAGCCCAGCCCCAACAACCCCACCACGTGCTGAGAGCATCGTCCAAACACTCCCTGAGCTCTGCCAGGGCCGCGACTGCCGCCCTGGGGAGCCTGTTCCAGTGCCCAAACACCCTCCTGCGTATCAGCCACAAATCAAAACAAGCCGTTTAGATTACCCTGACCTCCACCGAGCCACGGGCACCCGAGCGCACCGAGGTGCTTCACATCCCACGTACCGCAACCAGCGACAGAGCCGTCTGTCAGCCACGGGGACGCGGGGGGGACACGCTCAGCACAGGCCCGAGCACCTCGGACACGGGGGGTCCGAGCCCAACCGGGGCTGACGGGGCTCTGCCCGGGGCTGACACGCTCAGCACAGGCCCGAGCACCTCGGACACGGGGGGTCCGAGCCCAACCGGGGCTGACGGGGCTCTGCCCGG